>JAXQQM020067076.1:0-71359 GCA_034641835.2 Pinus albicaulis | reverse complement strand
GGAAACAATTAAGACCCCGAGACTTATACAACCTTTATCCATTCAAGTCAACGTTGGGAGGATATTTCAATGGATTTTATCACAGGTTTACCTAAGTCCGAAGGAAAGAGTGTCATCATGGTGGTAGTTGATAGATTTACCAAGTATGCACACTTTTGTGCATTATCTCATCCATTTAAAGCAAGTACAATTGCTACTACATTTATGGACAGAATTCAAAAGCTACATGGAAGCCCAAGGGTTATTGTGAGCGACAGAGATCCCATTTTTACCGGAAATTTTTGGATGGAGTTATTTTCTTGTTTGGGTACTCAATTAGCTCATAGCTCATCTTATCATCCTCAATCTGATGGTCAAACTGAGATAGTAAATAAATGTTTGGAAGGATATCTTCGTTGTTTTGTATCTGATAAACAAACACAATGGGTCAAGTGGTTACCTCTTGCTAAATGGTGGTATAACACTTCCTTCCATACTGCAGCGAAAATGACCCCATTTATGGCACTTTATGGATATCATCCACCATCCATCACATCATCTTTAAGAGAAAATTCGAAGGTTCAAGCAGTGGAAGATCACATCGAGCATCAAGAAGAAGTTCTCCAACTCTTAAAGGATAACCTGAATTTGTTACAAAATTGAATGAAACAACAGACAGATCAACATCGCAGCGGAGAAGTTTTGATGTAGGAGACTGGGTATTTTTACGGCTACAACCATACAAACAAATGTCCCTCAAGAAAGCTAAGAAAGATAATAAATTATCGCCAAAGTACTATGGTCCTTACAAGGTGTTGCAAAAGATTGGTACTATGGCATACAAATTGGAGCTTCCTGCTTCTTCGCGAGTACATCCAGCTTTCCATGTTTCATGCTTAAAGAAGGTTATAGGTGAAAATCTTCCAGTTCAAACAGTATTGCCAGAACTTGATGGGGAAGGGAAAATCATATTGGAACCTGAAGCAGTCATGGAAAAAAGAACTCGAAAACTACGGAATCGATCAATTTCAGAGTATCTCATCAAGTGGAAGAACTTACCTACTGAAGATTCTACATGGGAGGATGAGAATTTTATACAGAAGCACCCAGAGCTACTCAAGTGTTGAGGAAAACACTTTTTTTGAAGGAGAGGGGCATGTTAGGTCCCTATATCACTAGTATATCCCCTTATTATTGTTAGTGTAAACCCCTTATTGTTATTATTGTACCCTTGTAACCCCCATTTTGTTATTATTGTGCCCTTAAATTATTATTGTTAGGTCGGCTAGGATTACATTGTGGCCCACTAGGATTACATCATGGCCCCATGGACTCCTATATATAGAAAGGAGGTTTTGTAAATTGTATCATCCAAGAATTGTTCATTCATGTAATGTATTGGAGGTTGCCCCCTCGAAGTGACTTATTTCTAAGGCGTTGATATCTCATTTCTTCTATTTTTGGAGTTGGTTACATAACAATAAGTAACAAAAGTACATAGTAAAATAACACACTTTACCTAACTCTACGCTAGACCAGGTTATACTTAACTATTTCCTATGTCGGAGTATCCTAACATCCCATCTTAAGAAAAACTTGGGATAGGGTTGAAAGATTTACAAAGGTGACACAATAGGAGAAGGAAGGAGGAATTAGAGCCTATCCCCCATTAATGATAACTTTCTTGAACTCCAAGCATAGATCAAAGTTTGGTAAACTTCGCTTCTGTGAGAGCCTTTATAAAGATGTTAGGTCCCTATATTACTAGTATAGTCCTTTACTGTCATTAGTGTAACCCCCTTATTGTTATTGTTGTACCCCTATAACCCCCATATTGTTATTATTGTGCCCTTAAATTATTATTGTTAGGTCGGCTAGGATTACATTGTGGCGCCATGGACTCCTATATATAGAAAGGAAGTTTTGTCATTTGTATCATCCAAGAATTTTTCATTTATGTAATGTATTGGAGGTTTCCCCCTCGGAGTGGCTTATTTCTAAGGCATTTATCTCTATTTTCTTCTATGTTTTGAGTTGGTTTCACAACATTTGGTATCAGAGCTTTGGATTCTAGGGTTTCGTTGCTCCAAAAATGTCATCGTGGAATTTTTGCTATAACGTTTTTTCTACGAAGGTTCAAAAACTAAAATTTTTAGGGTTCGAAGTTGAAATCCTGAGGAACATCGTCACAAAATTTCAGAGCTTTTTTCACAATATTTTTGGAGATATGGTTTTTGGAAGTTAGGTTATTTTTAGATGCCCAAATTTCATCTCAAAGAGGTGATCGTGGGAAAATATTCATAGCTCTCTCTCTGAGCATCAGATTGGAATGCTGTAAAAAGTGGCCATAATCACACAGATTGTAGTTTCTTTTTTATCAATTTCATAGCTTAAGGAGGAAAACATGACACGTGGCAGGTCGTACAAGTTCGCTCTATTGAACTAGTCCATAATTAGGTCATTGTGGGAGATTGGACATAAATTTTCCTTGAAGAATCCAAATCAGGTCAGACTAGTGGCATTCAAAAGAGGATTCAAAGGGATATCACATGGCTAAATTTTAGATATTGAAGATCTGAAATCATAGAGATAATCCAGTTTCAATATCGAACTCCTCAAAAGAAAGAAAAGGTGTGTATTTTTTTTCCGAATTGCATAAGTCTTGTGTAAAAAATTAGTTTGAAGTGATTCCAAGGGCCTATTGAGCATATATTTCAGTATTGGGTTTTGAAATGCCTCCTAAAAAGGATTCAACACCCATTAAGCCCTTAGAATACTCTACTATGACTCATGAAGATGAAGAATTGCAACATGATCTATCAAAATTACAAGAGCAAGTGCAACACATTTTGCTCTCGCAAAGAGAAGCAAAAAATTAAATGGAAGAAAAAATCAAAGACAACATGGAAAACATGAAGAATGATCCAAAAACAGACTTGGAAGGTTTGACAAAGTTGATACAAGAAATGATTCCTAATGGCGAAAAGATAGTAGAGGAAAATCACGATGAGAACAAAATAAATGTTAATCGTGATTTCATAAACTCTAATGTTGGATTGAAGAACCACCATATTCCAAAGATGGATATGAGGAAGCTTGATGGGAAGGATCTCGTAACATGGATACTACAGATGGAGCAATATTTTGATCTCAATAATGTGCAAAACACACAAAAGGTATGCATTGCAACTTTACATTGAGAACAAAATACATTTGTATGGTATCGATGGCTTTGCTCCCGTAAAATAATTGTCACTTGGTCAATTTTTACAGAGGAAATGATAGGACATTATGAGGATACAAAGAGAAACACCTTATTTATCCAATTGATAAATCTAAAACAAAAGGGTTTAGTGGCGGAGCACATTGAGGACTTCCAAAATTTGAATATAAGGGTAACTGATATTCCAAAGGAACACAGAATTGATATCTTCATAGGGAATTTAAAGGATAACATCCAACATGAATTTTTTGTCTGGGAGCCTGATTCATTGGAGAAGGCATTCAGGTTGGAAAGAAAAAATTAATGTAAAATTATGGTGACAAGGAAGCCTACCACTCACATCTATAAAGATGGAAGTGTTGCTACTCCTAGACTTCCACAACCTACAAGGTTGACACCACAACAATTGGAAGAAAAGAGAAAAAGGGCTTTGCTACAATTGTGATAGCAAATACACTAAAGGTCATAAGTGCATTGATAAGAAATTATTTTACATAGATTGTGAAGAGGAGGAAGAAAATGAAGAAGAAACTTCAAAAGTAGAGGATATACACTAGGAAGAAACCCTAGAAGAAGAAGAAATGAGTCTTACCATATCATGTAATGCATTGGCAGGAATTACCACTCCTCAAAATCTCAAGATAAAAGGACATATCAAGAAGAAAAAGGTAATAGTGTTGATTGATTCGGGTAGTACCCATAATTTTATTCATTGTAAGGTAGCCTAGGAATTGAATTGTTTCCTATACCTAGCACCAGAATGTCAAGTGATGGTTGCAAATGGAGGAACTATAAATTGCTCTGGAAAATGCCATAATATCAAGCTATCCATGGGGGGATATTTATTGAATAGTCCAGTGCTTTCCATCCCAATGGGAGGTGTTGATGTTGTAATAGGAGTATAATGGTTACAATCTTTGGGGACGGTAGCTTTTAATTTTCAAGAAATTTTCTTGAAAATTGTTTCAGAAGGAAAGGAAATCAAATTATGGGGTATCACAAGGAAGCGATGAAAGATAATAAGCTCTAATTTCATGACAAAGCTTTTGAAGAAAGAACAACGGGGGGTATTTGCACAATTATGATCACTAGAAGCTCCAACATCAAAATCATCTATTTCTCTAGATCTCCAAAAGGTCTTGGACAATCATTCCAAGATGTTTGATACTCCCAAAGGACTCCCACCTATTTGTGATCATGATCATGCTATTCATTTTATTCCAGGAAGTGTTCCTCCAAACATCAGGCCTTACAGATATCCTTATTTCCAAAAGAGCGAAATTGAACATATGATTGCAGACATGTTAGACATTAGTATAATTCAACCTATGGTGCACAAAAAATATTGATCATGGCACATGTGTCTGGATTATAGGGATCTCAATAAGCTCAGTATTAAAGATAAATTTCCCATTCCCGTGATTAATGAATTATTGGATGAATTATATTTAGTCAATTTAGTATCCTAAATTGATAGCATAAATTATCGACTAGGGCTAGTAAACTGATGAAGTGTAATCCACTATATGTGCCTAAGTATCCCTTTTTATTACTTCATTGTTTTTAGTGTTTTATTGATGTTTTGGGGTTTTTATGTTTAATTCTTAGTATGCTACTCTATGCTAAAAATATGAAGTTAAATCTATGTCAAAAGGGAGAAAAGGAAATGTTAATAAATGAATTAAAACAGATTTTATTTGCAAGTTCTGTTCCTAATTAGAAAATGATGAAAACAGAGAGTCCTAATCCATGGATATTATAGCTTATAAATGAAAATTTATGAAATGAAAGTAACTCAAAACACTGAAACTTAATCTGATTCATTTAGTTAGAGATTTGTTGGAAGAGCTTGTGAAAAAGATTAATTCTAATGCAATGAGGATCTCCTAAAACATAAAAGGCAATGTTGAAACAAACAGTAACTTAGAACATTATATTGCAATCTCATTCATTTGATAGAGGTTTATTGGAAGAGCTTGAGAAAAAAATTACTATAATGTAGTAAGGATCTCCTATGAAATGTTGAAACAACTTATAACATTACAACTAAATCTCATTCATGAGTTAGAGGTTTATTGGAAGAGCTTTTGAAAGAGATTAATCATAATGTGATAAGGATATTCTATGAAGCAAAACAATCAATAACTCACAATATTACAACTAAGTCTCATTCATGAATTAGAGGTTTATTGGAAAAGCTTTTGAAAGAGACTAACTGTAGTATAATGAGGATCTTCTTTTTAATCTAAATAACAGAAAATGAAATGCTAATAACTCAGAATATTACAATTGAATCCCATTCATTTAATAGAGATGTATTGGAAGAGCTTGAGAAAGAGACTAACTACAATATCATGAGGATCCTTTATCTAAGCAAATGACATGAAACATAATGCTAGAAGCTATGATTTCATAAAGCAGTCTAAGTAAGGAAATATGACAAAACAGAATTGAAAATGACTTATCTAGAAAACATGTAAAACCTCTTCGAATAGCAGGGGCCCTCTGCTATCAATTCAACATTAATCCTTTAACTCCTTAATATTGTATTCAGCACAACATCAAGGTTAAAAATCCTTTTTATTAACACAAGACTTGAAAACATAGTATCACCGTAATGATAAAATAAGTATCAAATTTTCCTTCTCGGTATTACAGAGCTTAATTTATATGCAAATTCATAACAAAAATTGAACAAAAATAGGTATAGGTGTATATTTGAAGTTAAAATCAAATTAAACTCTTTTGGGACTCATGATTTGCTGTAAATCAAATCAGGAGTCCTAATTCCTGAAGAAAACAACTTCTTTGACCTTTGCTTTGAACACATCCTTAGACACCTCCAGCTATCGATTCAGTCCTCATGGATGGGAAGGAATGATGTAGGGAAGATTTTGAATCCACCCATGTGTGCCTTTTCTCCAGATGACACCTGTAACATACTTAAACACCAAAACAACTACGGAATGCTTGACTAGCTACATAATGACTGTATTCTGTAGATAAACTATTCAAAAATCATTAAGACAACAAAAATCACAAAAGTACAATAATTTAATCATTGTATGCAACCTTTAAGTAATCTTAATCATTCTCATTGATTTTTAGGTTTATGAAATGATAAAGGAATGATGAAATGAAGTGAAGTTTGGCAAAAGAGAAGACAATTTCAAGGCTCAACAAATTACATGGAGCAATTTATTTTACCAAGTTGGATCTTTAGTCAAGATATCATCAAATTAGAATGAAGACTAAAGATATTTCGAAAACAAAATTTCGAACTCATGAGGTTCATTATGAATTTTGGGTTTACCTTTTAGCCTTACCAATGCACCTTCTACATTTCAAGGGTTGATGAATTCCATTTTCAAACCCACCCTTAGAAAATTTGTTCTAGTATTTTTTGATGATATACTAATCTACGACAGGTCTTGGAAGGATCATGCTCAACATGTTCACAAGGTGCTCAAACTATTCGAGGAGAAACAATTATATGCAAAAACATCCAAATGTTTCTTTGGAGTACAAGAGGTGGAATATTTGGGTCATATTGTATCTCACGAGGGTGTTAAGGTAGACCCTAACAAAATTAAAGCCATTAAGGAATGGAAAATCCCCACGACCATAAAGCAGTTGCATGAATTTCTCATGTTAGTAGGGTATTATCGCAATTTTGTGAAGAATTATGGGAGAATAGTAACACCTCTAACAACATATTGAAAAAATATGCATTTTCATGGATTCTTGAAGCAACTAAGGCCTTTGAACATCTTAAAGAGGTAATGTGCCTAACACCAGTCTTAGCTATGGAAAAATTCACAAAAACCTTTATTGTGGAATGTGATGCCTCAGGAAATGGAATTGGTGCTGTTTTAATGCAAGAAGGAAGACCCATTGCTTTTGAAAGTCGTTCAATCAAAGGAAAGTATTTACAAAAGGATATTTATGTGAAGGAAATGTTGGCAATACTATATGAACTAAAGAAATGGAGAGCTTACCTAATGGGAAGACACTTCAAGGTAAAAACTGATCATGATAGTCTTAAACACTTTTTGGAACAAAGACTATATTTAGAAGAGTAGCAAAAATGGGTCACAAAATGTTGGGTTATGACTTTGAAATTGTCTACAAAAAATGGAAGCTAAATGTTGTTATAGATGCACTCTCAAGAAAGGATGAAGAGGTGGAAGCATTGCTTTGTTCCATTTCAATTATCCAACCAGATTAGATAACTGAAGAAAGGGATGAATGGAAGAAGGACGAAGAAGTGTGGATTCTCATTCAAAAGTTTTAGCATGTAGGTTTTAACCCTGAACAGAAATTATCTACGCATGAATCTTATAACAGAAAATAAACAATAGCAAGAGCATAAAACATAAAACAGATAAACAAAGAGATTTTCCCCTCGATCCCAAATCGGGACGACCAACTTGATTTTTTATTATATTCCTTTTAGTGTTCCAACACATATATATAAATGTCGAAGCATACATAAACCCCAATCCATTAACCCTGGATTAGAACATAACTGTAGTTCCCTTGACCAGATCTACAAAATACCAGGGGTCGAAAACCATCGTACCCCAAAAAACCATGTGCAAACTCATGCACAAAACATGGGTGGGTCCGCCTATGAGTGGGACCACACACCAAAAAAATTTCATCAGGGCGCTGCCGCAGACCTCAACAGCGTGGGCTGCCGCCCCCCCTGTGACCCCCCTGCTGCGCCCGATGCAACATACAGCACATGGAGCTAGTCGTGGAAAGAATATAACACATACCCAACATTCTCCCACTTGTTGTTTTCTTTCCACAGGGGGCCACAGGAGAGCTTAGTCATTTTGCCAATTCTTCAACACCCATTGTTTCTCTACACCAAAAGAACTTCTGAGTGCTTACAGACTTCGTCAATGCATTTGAAGCATTCTTCAAAGTGTCCACCTTTACCAACAACACCCTTTTAGCCTCAACCATATCTCTAACAAAGTGATATTGAACATTAATGTGCCTTGTATTTGAATGATAAGCAGGGTTCTTAGCCAAGAAAATTGCACTTTGGCTATCATAGTCTATCCTTATAGCTTGCTGAACCAACCCCATACTTTAACACAATATCTGCAACCAAACTGCTTCTTTGCTTGCATGAGTGGCTGCTATGTATTCTACCTCTGTAGTTGAAAGCGCCACCATAGACTGTCTTTTACTCATCGAACTGACTGCACCTCTAAATAGGCTAAACACATACCCACTTGTAGATCTTCTTTGGTCCAGATCTCCAGCCCAATCTGCATCAACAAAACCATGAATGTCCAACACTCTTTCTAATCCTGGTCTTCCTTGGTAGCATAAGCCATAATCACTAGTGCCACGTAAATATTTGAAAACCCGCTTCACTTTTGTCCAATGCTCCTTCCCTGGCTTTGACATAAACCTGCTCAATACTCCCACTGCATGTGCAATGTCTAGTCTAGTACAGACCATTGCATACATCAGGCTACCCACTGCACTTGCATATGGAACACGAGACATATCCTCCTCTTCTTCTTATGTCTTGGGACATTGTTCAGTAGACAACTTTGCACCTACAGGAATAGGAACACTCATCGTTTTACTATCATGCATATTGAACCTTTGCAATATAGTCTCCACATACTTCCTCTGGTTTAACCAGAGCTTCCTCTTTGCCCGATCTCTCTTAATTTCCATGCCCAAAATATAGTTTGCAGCACCAAGATCCTTCATGTTGAATTTGGAGAACAGTTGGGTCTTCAAATCTTGGATAATTTCTTTGTTATTTCCAATCAACAACATATCATCCACATACAAGACTAAATAAATAACACGGTCACCAATTGATTTAAAATAAACACAGTAATCCTCCTTGCTTCTAGTGAAGCCAAGTCCCCGTATATAGGTATCAAATTTCTGATACCACATCCTTGGTGACTGTTTTAACCCATATAGAGACTTATTCAACCTGCACACTAGTTCTTTCTTACCCTTCACCATAAAGCCTTCAGGTTGCTTCATGTAGATCTCCTCTTCTAGATCCCCGTGAAGAAATCTTGTCTTCACATCCATCTGTTCTATCTCAAAATCAAATGTAGTAGCAACAAATAAAAGTAATATAATAGAAGTAACCTTGGCAACAGGAGAAAAAATATCACCAAAATCAATTCCCGGCACCTGGGAATAACCTTTTGCTACCAACCGAGCTTTGTATTTCTCCACCTTGCCTTCTACATTCATCTTCTTCTTAAACACCCATTTTCCCTCCCCGATGGCTCAAAATTGACAACTCCATCAAATCCCATGCCTCATTTTTTTGCAAGGATGCCATTTAATCGACCATGGCCTCCTTCCAGAGTTTTCCATCCTCTGAATCTACTGCCTCCCTGAAAGTTCTGGGATCATCATCAGCTATAGTTAAGGAAAAACATGAATAGAAAGAAGATGGACTATACCTTTCTGGTTGCCTTCTTTCCCGAAATGATCTTCTCAAAGCTGGGGTTTGTGGCTCTTCCTCTTCTGAGTCTTCTTCTGTTGTAGAGTCTTATTCATCCTCCTTTAGGTCAAACTCATCTTCTCAAACTCAGTGATTTCAGTATTTTGTACATCTCACCTTAACCCAACACATATCAACTGACACATACTGTCCTCCTTTTGTTTCAAAGTTCCTTAGTCTTGAACCTGAACCATCCAGCATCCCATAGATGCACCCTTCAATGATATCTCACTTAGTCCTTCTTTTGTGAATGAGAGGTGGCATGTGCAACATATCTAAGTATTCTTGGATGTGTAAGAATTAATATTCATACCTCTGCAGTCTTAATCATCTCTGTATGAAGGGTTCATGAACTAAGTAAAACAGCACCCCACTGCTCACCCGCAGAATTCCTGGTCTTAACCAAAGCTGACTGTAAGGCTCTCTTTTCCATCAGTGTTATGTTCATTCTTTCTGCAACTCCGTTTTGCTGAGGTGTGTATGGATTAGTCTTCTTCCGTGCTACACCACACTTCTTACAAAACTCTTCAAATTCCTTCTTGCACAACTCCCCACCATTATCTGTCCTCAGCGCCTTTATCTTCTTCTCTGTCTGGTTTTCCACCAGAGCCTTAAATTCTTTAAATTTGTCAAAGAATTCATATTTCTTCCTCAAGAAATATATCCATGTATTCCTTGAGAAGTCATATATGAGTGAAACATAGTACACAGACTTTCCAAGTGATGGAACTGACACAGGTCCAAACACATCACTATGCACAAGCTCTAATATCTTGTTCGCCCTCTTAGCACCAGAAGGAAAAGTCACCCGATTCTTCTTCCCATATACACAATGTTCACATAAATCGAAATCCAGAGAGAAATTAGACATACCTTCTACCATACCATTTCTATGCAGTATCTGAAGGCCCTTCTCTCCAATATGTCCAAGCCTTTTATGCCATAGCATGGATTTTTCTCCAGAGATAGCAAGGCTTTCCACTCCTCTTTCAGGAACCACAGAACTGTTACACCCATCAATAACAGTGCTACCTTGTAGCTTGTACAGAGTTCCAATCCTAACTCCCCGCATTAATAGCAGTGCTCCCTGAACCATCTTGTAGGCATCTTTCTCGAACATTGTTTTTACACCTGCATCATACATCTTGCTTACAGAAATTAGATTTTTGGCCAATGCAGGAATATGTAGAACACCAGGAAGTGTTCTAATCCTTCCACCTTGCAGCTTCAGCTTGACCTTTCCACGTCCGACGATTTAGGCCTTCTTATCATCCCCTAGGAAGACATCACCACCATCATATTTCTCATACTCGCAGAACCACTCACTATGGGGAGTGAAGTGAAAGGATGCACCTGATTCAATCAATGATGACTCATGATCTACATGTGTAATTGAAGAAAAAGCCAAATACACATCCCCATCTTCATCCGAGGTGGTTTTTGCCTCTACAGAAGGAGCATCATCAGATCCCTTTCCTTTCTCAGGAGCTTTAGATCTGCACTTCTTTTTGTAGTGCCCTTCCTTTCCGCATTTCCAGCATACCTTTACAAAATTTCTAGGAGATTTATATCTCCTTCTAGATTTAGATCTCCCACTCAAAACCTTATTCTTGTTTCTTTTTTGGGACCTTCCTCGTACAGATAAGGCATCTCCATTTTGACCCTCCATATTTCTCCGTCTCATTTCCTCCGACAGCAAGGCTGAGACAATGTCATAAAAATTCAAGGTAGTTGTATTTCTACCTATTGCAATAACAAGACTGTCCCACGAGTCTGGTAGAGAACACAAAAAACTGATGCACTTATCTTCATCTAAGATTTTAATATCAACAGATGAGATCTGACTTACCACAGTACTGAAGGCGTTCAGATGCTCTGTCATTGAGTCTCCATCCTTCATCCTCAGGTTATACAGCTTTTTCCGTAGGAACAACTTATTCACCAGAGACTTATATTGGTACAAAGTCCCAAGTTTTTCCCACAAATTATTTTCAGTAGCTTCCCCAAATACATTCAACAATACTGAATCTAAGACACACAACCGTATTGAGCTCTTAGCCTTCCGATCCAGTTTCTTCCAGTCTTCATCTGACATTGTCGTTGGTTTAGTACCTGGATCTACCACAATACACTGATCTTTATCCACCAACAAATCCTTCATCTTGAGCTTCCACAACTCAAAACTCTGACCATTAAATTTCTCGATCTCTATCTTCCTGCCGCTCGCCATCTTCTTTCACCGCGAGAATCGATCCTGCGGATCTCCCACTGAACAGGGTCTACCTCAAGCCCGAGAAAAAAACCCTCAACAGCAAAGGCGTCCCCTTGAAGTCGAAACATATCTGATACCAAATGTAGGTTTTAACCCTGAACATAAATTATCTACACACAAATCTTATAACAGAAAATAAACAATAGCGAGAGCATAAAACATAAAACAGATAAACACAGAGATTTTCCCCTGGATCCCAAATCGGGACGACCATCTTGATTTTTCCTTATATTCATTTTAGTGTTACAACACATATATATACATGCCGAAGCATACATAAACCCCAATCCATTAACCCTAGATTAGATCATAATCATATTTCCCTTGACTGGATCTACAAAATACCGGGGGTCGAAAACCATCATACCCCAAAAAACCATGTGCAAACTCATGCACAAAACATGGGTGGGTCCACCTATGAGTGGGACCGCACACCAAAAAAAAATTCGCCGGGGCACTGCCGCGGACCCCGATAGCAAGGGCTGCCACCCCCATGCTGCACTTGGCGCAATGTACAATGCGTGGGGCTAGTCGTGGAAAGAATATAACACATACCCAACATTCTCCCACTTGTTGTTTTCTTTCCACAGGGGGCCACAGGAGAGCTTAGTAATTTGGCCAATTCTTCAACACCCATTATTTCTCTACACCAAAAGAACTTTTGAGTGCTCACAGACTTCGTCAATGCATCTGCAACATTCTTCAATGTGTCCACCTTTACTAGCAACACCCTTTTAGCCTCAACCATATCTCTAACAAAGTGATATTGAACATCAATGTGCTTTTTCTTTGAATGATAAGCAGGGTTCTTAGCCAAGAAAATTGAACTTTGGCTATCACAGTCTATCCTTATAGCTTGCTGTAACAACCACATACTTGAACAAAATATCTAAAACCAAACTTCTTCTTTGCTTGCATGAGTGGCTTCTATGTATTCTGCCTCTGTAGTTGAAAGCGCCACTACAGACTGTCTTTTACTCATCGAACTGACTGCACCTCTAAATAGGCTAAACACATACCCACTTGTAGATCTTCTTTGGTCCAGATCTCCAGCCCAGTCTGCATCAACAAAACCACGAATGTCCAACACTCTTTCTAATCCTGGTCTTCCTTGGTACCACAAGCCATAATCACTAGTGCCACGTAAATATCTGAAAACCCGCTTCACTACTGTCCAATGCTCCTTCCCTAGGTTTGACATAAACCTGCTCAATACTCCCACTGCATGTGCAATGTCTAGTCTAGTATAGACCATTGCATACATCAGGCTACCCACTGCACTTGCATATGGAACACGGGACATATCCTCCTCTTCTTCTTGTGTCTTGAGACACTGTTCAGCAGACAGCTTTGCACCTACAGGAATAGGAACACTCACCAGTTTACTATCCTGCATATTGAACCTCTGCAATATAGTCTCCACATAATTCGTCTGGTTTAACCAGAGCTTCCTCTTTTCCCGATCTCTCTTAATGTCCATGCCCAAAATATAGTTTGCAGCACCAAGATCCTTCATGTATAATTTGGAGAACAGTTGGGTCTTCAAATCTTGGATAATTTATTTGTAATTTCCAATCAACAACATATCATCCACATACAAGACCAAATAAATAACATGGTCACCAATTAATTTAAAATAAACACAGTGATCCTCCTTGCTTCTAGTGAAGCCAAGTCCCCGTATATAGGTATCAAATTTTTGATACCACATCCTTGGTGACTGTTTTAACCCATACAGAGACTTATTCAACCTGCATACTAGCTCTTTCTTACCCTTCACCATAAAGCCTTCAGGTTGCTTCATGTAGATCTCCTCTTCTAGATCCCCGTGAAGAAATCTTGTCTTCACATCCATCTGTTCTATCTCAAAATCAAATGCAGTAGAAACAGATAAAATTAATCTAATAGAAGTAACCTTGGCAACAGGAGAAAAAATATCACCAAAATCAATTCCAGGCACCTAGGAATAACCTTTTGCTACCAATCAAGATTTGTATTTCTCCACCTTGCCTTCTACATTCATCTTCTTTTTAAACACCCATTTTCTCCCGATGGGCTTCCTTCCAGCCGGCAACTCCACCAAATCCCATGCCTCATTTTTGTGCAAGGATGTCATTTCATCAACCATGGCCTCCTTCCAGAGTTTTCCATCCTCGGAATCTATTGTCTCCCTGACAGTTCTGGGATCATCATCAGTTATATTTAAGAAAAAATTTGAACAGAAAGCATATGGACTATACCTTTCTAGTTGCCTTCTTTCCCGAACTGATCTTCTCAAAGCTGGAGTTTGTGGCTCTTCCTCTTCTGAATATTCTTCTGTTGTAGAGTCTGATTCATCCTCCTTTAGCTAAAACTCTATCTTCTCAGGTTCCTTTGGTATGATTTCATGTTTAACAACATCTTTCACCTCTCTAAACACCACATATCGGCTATACACAACCTTCCTTGTTTCCGGGTTCCAAATTTTGTAACCCTTTAAACCATCCTTATACCCAATAAAGATGCACCTTTCAGATTTATTATCCAACTTGGTCCTTTTCTCCTTTGGAACATGTACATATGCATCACATCCAAATAACCTTAGATGTGAAAGAGAGGGTTTCTTACCCTTCCATACCTCATGCGGAGTCTTATCCTCCAACGCTGATGAAGGTGATCTGTTAACTAAGTAACATGCAGTCTCCACTGCCTCTACCCAGAATTCTTGTCCTAAACCAGTACCACTGAGTATGCTTCTTGCCTTTTCCATCAGTGTTCTGTTCATTCTTTCTGCAAATCCATTTTGTTGAGGTGTGTATGGATTAGTCTTCTATCGTGCTATACCACACTTCTTACAGAACTCTTCAAATTCCTTCTTGCACAACTCCCCACCATTATCTGTCCTCAGCGCCTTTATCTTCTTCTCTGTCTGGTTTTCCACCAGAGCCTTAAATTCTTTAAATTTGTCAAAGACTTCATATTTCTTCCTTAAGAAATATATCCATGTATTCCTTTAGAAGTCATCTATGAATGAAACATAGTACACAAACTTTCCCAGTGATGGAACTGACACAAGTCCAAACACATCATTGTGCACAAGCTATAATATCTTGTTCGCCCTCTTAGCACCAGAAGGAAAAGTCACCCGATTCTGCTTCCCATATACACAATGTTCACAAAAATCAAAATCCAGAGAGAAATTAGACATACCTTCTACCATGCCATTTCTATGCAGTATCCGAAGGCCCTTCTCTCCAATATTTCCAAGCCTTTGATGCCATAGCATGGTATTTTCTCCAAAGATAGCAAGGCTTTCCACTCCTCTTTCAGGAACCACAGAACTGTTACACCCATCAATAACAGTGCTACCTTGTAGCTTGTACAGAGTTCCAATCCAAACTCCCCGCATTAATAGTAGTGCTCCCCGAACCATCTTGCATGCATCTTTCTCGAACACTGTTTTTACACCTGCATCATCCATCTTGCTTACAAAAATCAGATTTTTGGCCAATGCAGGAATATGCAGAACACCAAGAAGTGTTCTAATCCTCCACCTTGCAGCTTCAACTTGACCTTTCCACGTCCGACGATTCTGACCTTCCTATCATCCCCTAGGAATACATCACCACCATCATATTTCTCATACTCGCAGAACCACTCCCTATGGGGAGTGAAGTGAAAGGATGCACCTGATTCAATCAACCATGACTCATGATATACATGTGTACTTGAAGAAGAAGCCAAATACACATCCCCATCTTCATCCGAGGTGGTTTTTGCCTCTGCAGAAGGAGCATCATCAGATCCCTTTTCTTTCTCATGAGCTTTAGATTTGCACTCCTTTTTGTAGTTCCCTTCCTTTCCGCATTTCCAGCATACCTTTACAAACTTTCCAGGAGATTCAGATCTCCCTCTAGATTTAGATCTCCCACTTGAAACCTTATTCTTGTTTCTATTTTGGGACCTTCCTTGCACAGATAAGGCATCTCCATTTTGACCCTCCATATTTCTCCGTCTCATTTCCTCTGACAGCAAGGCTGAGACAATGTCATAAAAATTCAAGGTAGTTGCATTGCTACCTATTACAATAACTAGACTATCCCACGAGTCTGGTAGAGAACACAACGAACTGATGCACTTATCTTCATCTGAGAGTTTAATATCAACAGATGATAGCTGACTTACCACAGTATTGAAGGCGTTCAGATGCTCTGTCACCGAGTCTCCATCCTTCATCCTCAGGTTATACAGCTTTTTCCACAGGAACAAATTATTCACCAGAGACTTAGATTGGTGCAAATTCCCAAGCTTTTCCCACAAATTCTTCGTTGTAGCTTCCCAAGATACTTTCAACAATACTGAATCTGAGACACACAACTGTATTGTGCTCTTAGCCTTCCGATCCAGTTTCTTCCAGTATTCATCTGACATTTCCATTGGTTTAGTACCTGGATCTACCACGATCCACTGATATTTATCCACCAACAAATCCTCCATCTTGAGCTTCCACAACTCAAAACTCTGACCATTAAATTTCTTGATCTCTATCTTCCCGCCACTCGCCATCTTCTTTCACCGCGATAATCGATCCCATAGATCTCCCACTGAACAGGGTCTACCTCAGGCCCGAGCAAAAAACCCTCAGCAAAAAAGGCATCCCCTTGAAGTCGAAACAACTCCGATACCAAATGTAGGTTTTAACTCTGAATATAAATTATCTACACACGAATCTTATAACAGAAAATAAACAATAGCGAGAGCATAAAACATAAAACAGATAAACACAGATATTTTCCCTTGGATCCCAAATCGAGACGACCAGCTTGATTTTTCATTATATTCCTTTTAGTGTTACAACACATATATATACATGCCGAAGCATACATAAACCCCAATCCATTAACCCTGGATTAGAACATAACCGTAGTTCCCTTGACTGGATCTACAAAATACCGGGGGTCGAAAACCATCGTACCCCAAAAATGATGTGCAAACTCATGCAAAAAACATGGGTGGGTCTGCCTATGAGTGGGACCGCACACCAAAAAAAATTTCGTCGGGGCGCTGCCCCGGACCCTGACAGCGGGGGCTGCCGCCCCCCTTGTTGCGCCCAACGCAACGTACAGCGTGTGGGGCTAGTTGTGGAAAGAATATAACACATACCCATCACAACAAGATCCTAGTACATATTATACATTTAGTTGGAAAAATGATTCCTTATGGTACAAAGATCGCTTATATATTTGCAAGAATTCCCAACTAAAACAAAAGATTCTTTTGGAATTGCACACTTCTCCTTTAGGAGGACAGTCAGGATTTTTAAAAACTTACCACAGGGTGAAGTAAGATTCATTTTGGGATGGCCTTAAATAAGATATTCAAAATTTTGTGGTGGAATTTTTGGTTTGCTAGCAGAATAAGGTTGAGACAATTAAGACCCCGGGTCTTCTACAACCTTTATCCATTCCAAGTCAACGTTGGGAGGAGATTTCAATGGATTTTATAAGTGGTTTACCTAAGTCCGAAGGAAGGAGTGTCATCATGGTGGTAGTTGATAGAATTACCAAGTATGCACACTTTTGTGCATTATCTCATCCATTTAAAGCGAGTATAGTTTCTATTGCATTTATGGAAACAATTCAAAAGCTACATGGAAACCCGAAGATTATTGTAAGTGACAGAGATCCCATTTTTAAAAGGAATTTTTGGACTTGATTATTTTCTTGTTTGGGTACTCAACTAGCTCATATCTCATCTTATCATCCTTAATCTGATGGTCAAACATAGATAGTGAATAAATGTTTGGAAGGATATCTTCATTGTTTTGTGATGCAGGGGCATTAGGCCCAAGACAACGTTTGTACATAAATAAATGGAAAGGGGGGTCTCATGTTTTATTTCCCTATGAAATTATCCATAGTTGAGCTAATTTAGTTAATTTTTCGAGGAAAATGTAACAGCCCGAATGATTAGTGGGCATAGGAAGAGACAGTCTGTCTCTGTCTGTCAGAGCGTTAGTCTCAGAGTTAGAGACATGAAGAGTTTTGAGCGTTAGAGGAGTTGATTCGATTCGAGGTTTGTATAAAAATAAGCCTTACAGGCATAGTAAGAGATATATTCTTAGAGGGCTACATAGGCTACATAGGATTGTAGTAGAGACAGAGTAGAGGAGAAGGGCCAATTCATCGAAGATCTAGCCAACTAAAAGGCTTGTAAGCTAATTCACTGTAATTCCGTGAGCTGGGTGTAATTAAGACTCTGTGATTTGTTTAAAAGTTTTTCTTCGCGTTCAGTGATGAGAATGTGTGATAAATCCCTGTGTTAAGACCCACTGGAAATGTGTGGATTCATCCCAATAAGTAGTTGTATAACCCGTGTGATGGAACTGTGGGTGTTGATTTCTGTGAGTTAGAGGTTGAGTGCACTCTGTGCATCCTTAGATAATTCGATATCCATGATAACGTGGTCGTAAAATGTGTATGGCATTCTATGAAAATAAGGTGAAGGTTGATCGGAGTTCTGCGTGTAAGATTCAGTTGTGGATTTGGTCGAACCTTGCGAAGGGGTGTTCAGCTTGTAAGTCTGGAGTAGAATGAATCGTGGTTAAAAGGTGAAGGCGAAACAATGTGAGTAGGCAGAGGAATGAAGCTGTGTATTGACTGAAGCGAGAGCGAAAGTGGAGTATTTGGCGTTGAAACTTTAAGACGGAACCTAGAGTAAGGGAAGTAGAACCACGAGGAAGTGAACAGTGAATGTGGTTTAGAGTTGAACCCGACAATATATCACGAGTTACAAAGGTGGTAAGCTATATTTCCCATTTGGACGTGATCTATGCCATAGGCTAACATGTGGCCTTAAGCGGTTTAGAGATACCGCCCTCATTGTGTGCCATCGCGCGTTAACTGTGGACTGTGGACTCAGCGCGATATCGATGTATGCCGTCCGATCAAAGGTCAACTCATCGAATGGTGATCGCTCTCGAAAGAGCTCGAAGGATAATATAAGGTACGATGTGTGTATTTAATTGAACTGTCGATTTTATGTGTGGGACCAGAACTTCATTATAATTATGTGGGGTTTGACTATGGGTTCATAGCCCAAGAGTGGAAGGGTAAATTAACACATATACACTTAGTGTTAATTACATGGAATTATTTGAAGATGGACTATTGGGTTATAGCTATAGAATAAATGTTGAATTAATATCTCAATTCTCTGAATTGAGATATTAAAATAACCCAAAATTGTTATTCAAATTTGCCAGCGTAGAATAAGGAAATGTTGTGGGATTGCTCGGATTGGGAAGTTGATTGGGCGAGAAGCTTTGGATGCATTTTTTCACATAGATTGGGCAATGAAATTTTGAAAAACGAGGACTGTGGATTTACCTGCCATCATTTTGTATCTGATAAGAAAGCACAATGGGTCAAGTGGTTACCTCTCGCTGAATGGTGGTAT
This sequence comes from Pinus albicaulis, assembly GCA_034641835.2. Classification (NCBI taxonomy): domain Eukaryota; kingdom Viridiplantae; phylum Streptophyta; class Pinopsida; order Pinales; family Pinaceae; genus Pinus; species Pinus albicaulis. Next base: position 51,943 of record JAXQQM020067076.1, on the reverse strand, counting down.
AACACTTCCTTTCATACTGTAGAAAAAATGACCCCATTTATGGCACTTTATGGATATCATCCACCATCCATCACATCTTATTTAAGGGAAAATTCCAGGGTTCAAGCAGTGGAGGATCACATCAAGCATCAACAAGAAGTTCTCCAACTCTTAAAGGGTAACCTAAATTTGGCACAAAATCGAATGAAACAACAGGCACATCAACATCGCAGTGAGAGAAGTTTTTATGTGGGAGAATGGGTATTTTTATGGCTAAAACCATAAAAAAAATTGTCCTACAAGCAAGCTAAGAAGGATAATAAATTATTTCCAAAGTAGTATGGTCCTTACAAGGTTTTGCAAAAGATTGGTACTATGGCATACAAATTGGAGCTTCCTGCTTCTTCGCGAGTGCATCTAGTTTTCCATGTTTCATGCTTAAAAAAGGTTATAGGGGACAAAATTCCAATTCAAACAATATTTCCAGAACTTGATGAGAAAGGAAAAACCATATTGGAATTTGAAGCAGTCACGGAAACAAGAACTCGACATCTGTGAAATTGATCAATTTCAGAGTATCTCATCAAATGGAAGAACTTACCCACTGAAGATTCTACATGGGAGGATGGGAATTTTATACAAAAGCACCGGAGCTACTCAAGCATTGAGGACAACACTTTTTTGAAGGCGAGGAGCATGTTAGGTCCCTATATTACTAGTATAGTCCCTTATTGTTGTTAGTGTAACCCCCTTATTGTTATTGTTGTACCCTTGTAACCCCCATATCGTTATTATTGTGCCCTTAAATTATTATTGTTAGGTTAGCTAGGACTACATTGTGGCCCCATGGACTCATATATATAGAAAGGAGGTTTTGTCATTTGTATCATCCAAGAAATTTTCTTTTATGTAATGTATTGGAGGTTTCCCCCTTGAAGTGGCTTATTTCTAAGGCGTTGATCTTTCTTTTATTCTATTTTTTGAGCTCGTTTCACAACAAAAGATACCAAAAATTTGATCATTGGTTGAAAAATAATGCACTTCAAGAACACGATCATGGATGAGTTTTTTGATGAAGTGTATGTGTAGCTCAATGTGTTTGATGCACTGATGTTGAACTATATCTTTGCATAGCTGAGTGGCACTCTAATTATCACACCAAAGTGTAGTTGGATGTTGTTGATGAAGACCAAATTCAAACCAGATCTCACGAAGCCACAAGGCTTCCTTGTTGGCTTGAATAACACCATCATACTCTAATTCTGCCGAAGAAAGAGAGATGGCACTTTGTTTCTTACAATACCATGTAATGGGTCCTGAACGAAGAGTGAATGCATAACCCGCAGTAGACTTTCGATCATCATGGTCACTAGATCAATCAAAATCACTGAAAAAATCAACAATGGAGATGCCCCTTCACTATAATGAATCTCAAACTGAACTGAACCTTGAATATATTGAAGTATTCTCTTAACTGCTTTCCAGTGACTTTCATGAGGTTCGTGCATAAACAAAGCAATAAGACCAACAACAAAGGAAGGGTCAGGATGGGTATGGGTTAGATACAGAAGTTTACCAACAAGTTGACAGCATAAGGTAGCATCAAATTCAAGGGAAGTACAAGTGACTGAAAGCTTGACCCCAGAATGAAAGGTAGAAGGGGATGAATTGCAATCTTCCATGTGAAAGTAGCGTAGAAGATCACATACATGATTGGACTGAGAAAGGGTAATACCTTCTTTGGATTGCAAGACTTGAAGACCAAGGAAATAATGCAAGTGTCCTAATTTTGTGATTTCAAACTTATTTTTGAGGCTAGAATTCACATGGTTTATATGGTTGGGATCACTACTAGTAAGGATAATGTCATCAACATAAAAAACAAGGATGATTAAGGACTTACCCACTTTCTTTTTGTAGACAATATTGTCTGAATGACATCTAGAAATGCCATTATCTAAGATAATTCTGTCCATTTCAGCATACCAAGCCAGAGGGGCTTGTTTGAGACCATAGAGAGACTTCCTAAGGCAACGAACAAGGATAGAGTCATTTGGGATAAAGCTAGGGGGTTGTTCCATGTAGATTTATTCATGCAATTCCCCATGTAAGAAGGCATATTTAACATCCATCTGATGGAATTCCCATTGAAAGGAGGTACCAAGGGAAAGAAAAAGGCAGATAGAATTCATTTTGGAAACAGGGGAGAAGGGTTTGGTAGAGTCAATGCCTTCAACTTGTGAAAATCCTCTAGCAACAAGACGATATTTATGTTTATCCACTTTTCCATCTCATCCAAACTTTTTTTTGTAAACCCATTCACATCTGACAAGTTTTCTTCCCTTTGGAAGGGGAACAAGATCCCAAGTATAATTTACCAATAAGGAACGATATTCTTCATTCATAGCTGCATCCCATTTTGTATTACCTGAAGCTTCTTCAAAGGTGTATGGATCAGGATTTTCTGGAACTTGAGCCAATAAGGAAGAGGCTCTATTGAACTGAGAACGTGTACGACATTGATCTGCAGGGTCACCTGCCCCGAGTAGAGCGAACTCATTTTGGAAGCTTTGGAGCTGAAGGAAGATCGTGAGGAGGTGGAGGAGGATTTTCATCCTCGTTATCATCATCTAAAATAAAATGAAAGCTGTCAAAAGTAGAAGAGATAGAGGGAGGTGGAACATATGTCGAATCAGGCTCATAGGCCAAAGGTGGCATGCCCACCGAACTAGGCTGGCAAGCCGATATATTTTCATCAATTTTTACATCTCTTCTAATGATTACATTTTTGGATTTGGGTTGAAGAAGTATATATCCTTTTAAATCTTCAAAATATCTAACAAAAATGCATTTTTCACTCTTAGGTTCTAAGGCTTTATGTTTCTCATCTGGAATATGGGCCCAAGCTTCACTTCCAAAAACATGAAAGTGGCTTACATCTGGTTTGATTGAGCTCCAGACTTCTTTTGGAGTGATATTCCTTAAAACCTTAGTAGGAGTGCGATTTACTATGTAATTTTCACAGTTAATTGCTTCTGCAAAAAAATTAAGTCAAAGTCCTTTAGATTGAACCATATAATTAGCCATTTATTTTAGAGTGTGATTCTTCCTTTCGGCTACACCATTTTTCTGTAGAGTATACAGAACAATATGTTGCATTTGAATGCCATGATCAGTGAAAAAGTTGAAAAATTGTTTATTAACATATTCTACTCCATTTTCAGATCTTAACTTAAGAATTTGATGTGCAAATTGTTTCTCAATAAAGGCCCTAAAGGCCAAGAACATGTTAAAAAATTCACTCTTGAGTTTTAAGAATTATACCCAAGTGCGTCTGAAAAAATCATCAATGAAAGTTAAGAAGTACTTTTATCCAGAGAAAGAAAAAACTGGAAATGGACCACATAAATCACTGTTCACACGCTACAAAGGGGCTGAAGCATGCCAAGAGGCACGTTTGTCAAAACTATCCTGATGATGTTTTTCGAGCACACAACTAGAACAAATTCCATCTCACCAAGATACCATACGAAGACCTGTCACCATATTTTCTTTACATAGAATTTGAAGAGAGCGATAGTTTAGGTGACCAAATTTCTCATGCCAAAGTTTGCTCACTTTTTCATTATGATAAAAAAGAGCAGAGGGAAGACATGATGACCCAAATTTGTCAAAATTATATAGCCTTGTGGAATAATCAACAATGGAAGTACTAAAATATGTGTAGGATATCTTAGGTCCTTAATTAAAACATCATGAGGTGAGAATTCTACAATTTTCCCTTCACCTGAATGAGTTATCTGATAAACAGATACAAGGTTGCAGGACAAGGTAGGAACACATAATACATCATTAAAATGACCTTTATCTAGATGAATATTTCCAGACCCTATAACACTAAGAGATCTATCATCACCAACATAAATATTTTTGGTGTTACAATCATTTAAAGAAGAAAACATGGCTTTATTTTTGGCCATGTGGTAAGAGGCTCTAGAATCAATGAGCCACTCATGAGAATGAGAAGAAGAAGATACATCCAATGCATAACCAGATCTTGATGCTTGACAACCACATGGAGAAATTTCCATTCCCGAAGATGAAGTTGAAGATTTATCCAAATGGATGTTGTGCTTCTTCATTGCTGCTTCCAAGGCTTCCATCTTCTTAAAAGATTTTGAATCTACGTGGTCATCACGATTACAAAAGTTTCAATGTCTATCTGCCTTCTTCCCTTTGTTTTTATTTGCATTATCAGTTTGTTGAGTTTCTTTTTCATTTTACAGCTGGAATTTCTTAAGACTCTTGTTTGGTTTATGACCATTCTTTTTAGGATGTTGCTTCTTAGGATTCTTTGGATATGGTCGCTGTTGGGCTGCTAAGGATTTCCTTGAATATTTTCCAGTATTAATAATACCAAGGTGTAAAATTTTTTCTTGTTCTCTTATCAAAGAATCGTGAAAGGCATCAAAAGAGGGGGACTTGTAGGATGTTCCTTAAGAAATGAGGGCTTCTCGAGTGGAATATAAGTTGGAAATAAATACAGAGTATGCAGGGCCTAGCTTAGAAAGAATGGAATAGATAAGACTACCATGTTTCTTTTTGACCTTACAACCTTATAAAATAAGTCTAAAGGTCTTGAATTTGGACAAAACATATTCAATAGAGGATAAATTATTAGGGTCCAAATTAAGCAACTCATTTTCAAGCTCGTGGGCTCTAATTTCATTTTTAATGTGAAAACAATATTTAGCTTTTTCATAGCTTTAGCAGGGGAGTCAATTTCTTGGATATGAAATCTAATATCTTGAGCAATAGACATTCCCATCAACCCTCGTGTTTGATCTTGTTTATTTTCCCATTTAGTCGTTTTATCTGCATCGGTAGGTTTAGATTCTTATGGATGAAGAATGTATGCCTTTTTTGAAGAAACATTATAGTAGATGTCGAGTAGTTACATGATAGGTTGAAATTTGATGATAAAGTTGTATTAAAAAAAAATCGCCCCCTTTTCCAAACTTAATACAATAAATTTACTTGTAAAAAAATACTACTTTATGTGACCTGCTTTTATAAATAAGTGAGAGTCACTTTAACAATGTTACTTTTACATGTGCCTTTTAAATATAACCTTTTTTTTTTAAAGGCAAATTGCCAAAAATATTTTTAAGAAAAAGTAACTTATATTGACAATATTAGGAATGGAGGTAATATCCTCTTGTTAGGAGAATTTAAAGTTATAATTGCAACTAACTACGTTGTTATTTTAAGTAGTATTTCCAACCCTAATCCTTTGGGGCTAGATGAGGACTTTATTTTAGCTATTAGATACAAAAGAAACATTAAGGGACTAACCAATAGTTTATTTAGTTTTGAGCTAGTATAGAATCATAGTTCCTCACACTTAATAATTTGCAATGGCATAATTAAGTGGACAAAATCCAAGAAAATGAATTGTATTCATTGGCTTAGTAGTAATTCCGTTAATTGTGTGACATTTGATATCCTTGCTTCTAGTCAAATAGTAAAATTTGACCTCTTAAATGACCATGAGACTAACTATGATCATAGTCATTTAACCTTAACTCTAAACTTGTCATGCAGAAACCCCCGTGCAGGAAAATGTTGATAATCAAAGGCAGGTACTTTTTGACAATAATAGTGTTGATATCTTCTTATAGGATTTAAACAAGTACTTAAACCTCTTAACTTATTTAGTACAAGGACTCAAATCCCTCTATCATAAATTTAGTACAACCCTCTCTACTTTTATTAACAAATTCTCCACCAAAGTGTCATATAAAAGGAATAATAGAACAACCAACCCTTGGTATGAAAATGATTGTAAAATTGATAGAAAATAAATTAGTGATGCTTCCAATTAATATTTAAGGTTTGATAAAAAAACTTTTACAAAACTCTTATTGAAAGGAAGAAAAGGTACTATATCAATAGAAAGCAAGAGAAACTATTACATTTATCTAAATATAACCCTAGGATGTTTTGGTGGAAAACTATAATTTGTTAAACTAAAGAAAATAATATGGTTCCCTTGAGGATTAGGAATTTCTACCTTAAAAATATTTATGAATTACCTAACTCCGTGGACACCATTTTTAATGTTTTTATGGAGGATAATTTCACGTATTTTGAGGACATATATTTTGGGGTTAAGAAGATAAAAATTGGAAAAGCTAAGGACATTTAAGAGTATGAAGCTATTTTTTCTAAAATAGGAGAGCATGTCCTCACCCCTCGCATACACAAGCTCTCCAATTTGGCAACGAAGCAAGGATCCCTTGTTTCTTGTAAAAAAATCCTCATTGTATCTATATCTAAAAGTGGGGATAGATTAATTCCCTCTAATTATACGACCACTATCATTAGCCTTGTTTTAAATTATCTATATGTTTTTTTTTAAAGAATTATATTATCCTATGGCCAGGAATCCATGATGAAAGAGCTAATTCCAATCCACATTTAGGAGATATAATTATACTATGGGCCACCAATTTACTCTTAGGATCATTAAGGAGGAGTACTTAATCTCTTTTTTTATTTCATTGACTTTAGAAAGGATTTTGACATTGTTCCTTTGAAAAACGTTTGGAAGAGGTTGGAAGAGATAAATAATAATCTTGAGTTGAGGGCTTCTATGATGTGGTGGAATGAGAATTTTATTTCGAATTTTATGACCATTAGGGGCTAGTTGGAAGAAATGAAATACAATATTGGAGTCAAGAAAGAGTACCCCTTCTCCCCTACCCTTTTTGGCATGTACATTGATATTTTAGAAGAGTGTCTGGAAGGAGCAGGTTGTGTTGGCTACACTCTCACTGCTATAGTCATCACTCTTATTCTTCACATTTATGATGTTTTTCTCTTGGTGAGGATTCTTTACGATCTTGGAAAACATCTCAGAATCCTCCAAGATATATGTTTGAAGATGGGCATGATTGTTAATGTTGAAAAAATAAAAGTCAAGATAATTAAATCTACATGAGAACAATAACTTGGATGATGTTCCTTCATATGGATACCTTGGAGTCGATATCAGTCACAAGCTTATCTAGATTTATAGCACTAAGAAAAGGGTGAATGGAGGATGGAAAGATTATTATGGGTTTGAAATAATTTTAAATCAATATAGTCTTGGGTATGATATTTAAAAAGAAAAATACTACTTTATACTCATGTTGCTCACGTAATGTTATATGGATGTGAGGATTGGGGATGCAATATCTGTAGGGAGTCAAGGAGGAAAACATAATATATCTAAAGCGGTTTATAACATATAATCTCAATATTAAAGGAAATATACATTATCCTATCCTCCTCATCAAAGAAAACATTTCCCCCATTGAAAGAATGGCTATGATTAGGTACCTTATGTACAAGAAGAGGTTGAACAACATGGAAGGAAAGAGGTTTCCAAAAATTCCTTCTAATCTAAGAAAAACAATGTTTGGATAAAGTGGGGAGGTTTCCTAAAAATTCTTTTAACTCTAATAAAAATTGCATTGGGCTAAAGTGGGGATGTCAGAAGAATGTTGAGTCTTAGATAAACCAATGAGGGATAAAGGAAGAGATCACTGTGGAGAATAAGTATAGTATTAAGAATAATATTACATCAAAATTTAAGGAGAAATGAAAGAGTCTATCACTTTTGTGACACTAAGAAAGTTGAGGATGAAAAACAATTTCTCTTATGTTATATACCTTATGGTTAAAATGGATCTTATTTGTCACATCACCAATTTTTTCGGCCCTTTAACTCAACAAAAATATGGTGATATTAGAGCATTTATCTTAATGTCTTTTGAAAGAGTTTTGAGTAATCTCTTACCTTATTAAGGACTACTAAACTATGTTCAATTTTAGTGGATGTTAATCATCATCATCATCATATTAATATCTTCTATTTTTTAAAATGTAATATATATATATATATATATAATTTTAAAAAAATCATATAAAATTCATTATTAAAATTAAATGGGATTTTTCGATAATGACATTTTTGTTTCTGAAGTACAAGACACCATTTATCTTGAATATTTTAGTCAAATTGTGTTATTTATGTGCAATAGCTTCCACGCATTGTCTTATTTCTTTCAATTTCAAGTGGGTGTCTCCTTTCAGGCTATTTTGTGGCTCTCTAGCTATGCCTCTATGTTTCTATCTCTTTGCTTGCAATCTGATTTTGGGCCTTCCTCGTCTGGTCATATGGTGTCACTATGTATCTCCTTCGTCTTATCTATGGTGCATTAGTGGGATTGGTGTAGAAGAAGTGGTGGTGGTCATAGGGAACAAATCATGCAAACCATTAGAGATCAATTGTAAGAGGTGGAGTTCAATATGACTCGTGAGTGCACCCGTATGTTTGATTTTGGAATCTTGGCAATAGTGGATGCTTGGTTTATGGATGCACATCATACTCATGGATAGAACAACCAATATTTAGATAATAGACATTTATTAGGATATGAATTTGTTCCTCGGCCATGTCATGACAACTTATAAGAATGACACCAAGGAGGAAAGTCATCTTGCCTTGGATGATATGTTGTTGCATTTAAAAGAAATGTATATCATGTTAATGTGCATAAATAGGAATGTTCTTCTAAATTGTAGATTGAGTAGCCACATCACTATGAAAATTGTGTGTATTGAGTTTGATGCCTCCCATTCTTCCTAGTATACTTGATGTTATTATTTAGTAAGTTTACTAAATGCATTATTAAGATGGTTCTTATGTATACCTATAACAAAAACAAAAATACACTTTTATAGAGGGAATTATTTCTTTGGTTAATTTATTTTACCATTAACAAGAAAATATGGATGATAGAAGGCCCGTTGACATTCTCTCGTCACACAGGAATGCAAAACAAATACGAAGTCTAGTCTTTAGGACTTGATCCTTTTCATAACTAGTTTTGAAATGGTACGATGTGTTATCCCTTTCCTTTCTCATCAAAAATGATGGCGCTACTTTTTCAGTCAATATTTGACATTATTCCCTTCCCATGAATGAGCCAATGGAGTGTCTTTTGAGTACGACTCAGCCTTATCTCCACCGTAAGTCAATCATCACTGCAGAATATCACAAACCCACTACTCCTTCCATAACAATTATTCTTTCTCTATAAAACAAAGAAAAAGACACACACACCATATTCATAACCACCAGTGCCTCTTACAGTAATTTCTAGCTTCGATAGTCATTCCATTGTTTCCGATTCGACTTAGCCCGCAATTCCCCATTTCTTATTTATTTCTAATATTTAAATTGATTATATAATTATGGGGAAAACTATGATACTCTGTCTTCTATGGCTATCTATTTCCCTAGTGCTCACGGGTGCATATGATCCAGATATTTTGCAAGATTTCTGCGTGGCTGACAATACCTCTTCAGGTAAAAACATATATCATTATTTCTCTCTCTGCAATCTTGATTCCTAGTGTTTTTTTTTTTGGAACATAATACTAATTATAAAAATGACTCTGTTATTACAGATACTGTGAAGGTGAATGGATTTCCCTACAAGGTTCCAAAGATGGTGAAAGCATCCAAATTTTTTGTTGGATAGGCAGAAGATTCAATCACAAAAATAACACAACTATTTCACACACAAAACAATGAACCGCGGCTTTTCAATTAATCTCTAAATCACAATTTCACTCAATGAATACAATGAGCCCGGTGAAGGGTATTTAACCTAAATTGACATGCACACTCTCTCGCATAATTGAACTTGATCAACTCACTTAAATCACTCTCACATAACTGAACTTGATCAATCTCACCTTTCTCATTCACCTTTGTCTTGTACACCCAATTCACACCAATGAGATTTTTATCGTTTGGTAAATTAACCAAATCCTATGTATCATTCTTTTCAATTGAATTCATCTCTTCATCCATGGCTTGCACCCAATTTTCGTCTCTGATTTCTTATTCAAAGGAAGAAGGTTGGAATGCCAACAATGTAAAATTTGAACTAACATCCAAATCATCATAAATATCTTTCAGACTTCTCATCTTTTTCTTACCATTGCTTGATTCATTACTTGATTGGCTGCTTGGAGAATTCTAGTATGTTGATCTACTTGAAGATCCATGCTTCTTTGAAAATCTTGGAGTCCTTGTTGGTGTGATTCTATTGGGTGTCTGCTCTCTTAATTCTTGCTGCTCCTCTTGTTCTACATCATCATCCTCCATCAAAGGTGTTTTTGCATCGGTTAGTGTGTCTACAGTCCCATTCCATGACTCTTGTTCTTTGAACACAACCTCTCTGCTAATGATTGTCTTATTGGTGATAGGGTTATACAATTTGTAAGCTTTTGATTGCTCACTATAACCAGTAAATATGCATTTTTCACTTTGATCATCTAATTTGCCTCTTATTTTCTTAGGCACATGTGCATAGGCTACACATCCAAAAACTCTAAAATGAGATACACTGCATGACATACCTGACCATGCTTCTTCTAGAACTCTATTCATCACGCTCTTTGTAGGAGATCTATTTATCACATAAACAACACATGCAACTCCTTCTGCCCAATACTCATTAGCTTTCAACATGCTCCTTGTCATGTTCATGATGGTTCAATTCTTTCTCTCTGCTACACCATTCGGTTGCGATGTGTATCTGGTTGTAAATTATCTTCTGATTCCATGTTGTTTGTAGTACTCATGGAATGCCTTTAAATCATATTCTCCACCATGATCAGATCTCAATACCTTGATCTGTCAATCACTTTGGTTCTCCACTAAGGCTTTGAACTCTTTGAACTTTGCAAAAGTTTGAGACTTCTGCTTCAAAAAATAAACCCAAGTCTTCCTGCTATAGTCATCAATAAAGGTGACGAAGTAACAACTTCCACCAATCGATTGTGTCCTCATAGGTCCACATAGGTCGGTATGCACCAACTCAAGTGATTTCTTTGCTCTGTAAGAAAATCCTTTCAGAAACATTTCATGGTGTTGCTTTGCTAAGATGCAACACTCACAAGTGCTTGCAGGTTCTTTGATGGGAGGTAAACCTCTGACCATCTGTTTCTGCTGCAATAATCTTAAACTAGAAAAATGAAAGTGTAACACTATTACGATGAAAATCAGTCACGACCTCAAAACGGGAACTACGTAAAAAGACTCAAAAACATGAAAAAAACACCCCAAAAAACAAAAAAGTGTATTCCAAAATGCACTTGGTTTTTTTTTAAGGTCAAATTTCAACATTTTATAAAATTATGCTAAAAACAAAAGTTTTCTTGAAAAAATGATTGAAAAAACACCCTCAAAACTAAACCAGTTAAACCTGGAATAACCAAAAAAAAAAATTGTCATATTTTTGAAATTTTTAAAAATCGAAATAACAATTTTTAATTTTTAAAATCCAAACATTAAAAAAATCCTAAAATTTAAGAAAAAAAATAAATTTAAAAAATAAAAACATTTTAAAACTTAAAATTTAAAAATATATAGGAAAAAAAAATAAAAATAAAAATTTAAACATTATAAAAAACCTAAAATTTAAGAAAAAAATTAAAAATTAAAAATTAAAGATTAAAATTTCAAAATATATAGAAATAAAAAAATAAAAATAAAAAAAAAATTAAATATTAAATTAAAAAGAAAAGCAAGTTAAAAAAATAAAGAAATTATAAAAAATCAAATATAAAAATTAAATTTAAAAAAAAACGAAAATGTTTATTAAATTAAAATAAAAAATATTTAAATTTTAAAATAAAAAATTAAATTTAAAAAAATGTATTAAATTTTTTATAAATTTAAAACCTTAAAATAAAAATGAAAAAAAAAAAAAGATTATTGAAATTAAAAGTAAAAAAATGAAAAATTAATTAAAAATGAAAAATGAAAAAAAAATACAATAAAAATATTAAATTTAAAGAAATATATATTAAAAAAATAAATAGATTTTAAAAAATATATTAAATTTAAATTATAAAAAATAAAATATATAATATATGAACTTAAATTAAAAATATATATATTAGATTTTATCAAATTAAAAAAAAATGTTAATATTAAAATAGCAAATTAAATTTTAAAAAAAAATATCAAATTTTAATAAATAAATGAATAAACAAATAAAATTTCAAATAAAAATTAAATTTTAAATATAAAGAAAAAAAAAAACATTGTTAAAATAAAAAGTTAAAAAGCTTTAAAAATCTGGGTTGGAGGCCGATTCCCGGAATCGGCCTCTCGCGGCGGGAGGGCGATTCCCGGAATCAGCCTCTCGCGAGGGCGATTCCCGGAATCGGCCTCCCGCCGCGGGAGGGCGATTCCCGGAATCGGCCTCTCGCCGCGGGAGGGCGATTCCCGGAATCGGCCTCTCGCCGCCGGGGCAGGTCCCGGGAATCGGCCTCTGCCCGCGGGAGAAGCGTTCGGAATCGGCCTCCGAAGAAGCGAGCGATTCCCGAGTCGGCCTCTCGCGCGGGAGGGCGATTGGGGGTCGGCCTCCCCGCCCCGGTGGCAGTGGGCGGCACCACGCCACGAGCCGAGGCCGACGGCGGAAGGCGTCCATGATCAAAAAAATCTTTTTATTTTTTATTTTCTTTAATTTTCAATATTTTTTTTAATTTTTTTTTTTTTTAATTCAAATTTTTTATTTTTTATTTTTTATTTTTAATTTTTTTTTTTTTTTTTTTAATTTTTTTTTTTTTTTTTTTTTTAATTTTTATTTTATTTTGTTTTTAAATTTAATATTTTAGATTAATTAATTTTTAAAATTTAAAATTTATTGATTGAATTTATTAAATTTTAATTTAATTTAATTTGTTTTTTTTAATATTTTAGTTTATTTGGTTTTTCATTTTTAAAATTTATAGATTGTTTCATTTAAAAAAAAAATAGTAAATTGATGGATATTTGTTTTTTAATTATTTGTACGTGGTTTTTTTTATTTTTTTTGTTTTTTAATGATAGTTTTTTTAGTATAATTCGTTTATTCTAATTTTCTTTTTCAATTTTAAATTTTGTTTTTTTTTTTTTTAATTTGTTTTTTTTTTGTTAATTTTAAAATTTATTTTTGTTTTCTTATTATTATTATTTTTTTAATTTAATTTTTAAATTTAATTTTTTCTTTTTTTGTATTTTTTTTTTTATTTAAATTTTAATTTTGTAATTTAAATTATTTTTAAATTTTCTATTTAAATTTTTTTTTTTAATTATATGGATTTTTTTAATAACTTATAAAAAAAATGTTTTTGATGTTTTTTTTTAATATTTTTTTGTTTGTTAATTTTTGTTTTTTTCTTTAAATTATGTGTTTTTTTTTTCAAATTTTGTCATTTGTTTTGATATAATTTTCGAATATTTTTGATTTTTTTTTGTTTTTCTTATTTATTTTTGTTTAAATTTTTTATTTATACGAGTTAATTTTGTTTTTTTTACATTTTTATTGGTTTTTTTATTGTTTATATATATATATTTTTTATCTAAGTTTTGTGTTTTATTACCAACATGAAAATCACTACTCTAAAAAAAAAAGTTCGATGCTGCATCAATATGTTTCAAAATTAGCATGAAAATCACCGCTCTAAAAAAAAAAGTTGATGATGCATCAATACGTTTCAAAATTAGCATGAAAATAACTAACATTTTAAAACAAATATTCATACTTCATAAATAAAAATATTAGAGTGTCAAAAATGTGCTAAAAAAAAAAGTGATTATGCATCACCACTTTTCAAAATTGGGTGCTTTTTATGCTACCAAGAAAAAGTAGGTAATAGTGCGGTTACCTATTTCATCGGTAACAGTGTTGTGTCCAAACTGAAAGTGTCATAACCAGTAATCATCAGAACATGTAGTTGTAAAATAACTAACCTGATCATTGTAGTTCATAATTAGAGGAAAGAGTATGTTCCTCGTCATTTGTACCTTTCCAATCAACTGCTTGCTTGAGGATTTGTTGTAAATAACACATTGCTATCCCTGAAAGATAACTTTGTATCCTTTCTGCATCAATTGACCAACACTAATCAAATTTTGTTTGAGTGCAGGGACATAATATACCTCTGATATGGGCTTTGGCTCCCCTTCTTGGTCACAATATTGACCACTCATTTTCCATCTACATCCACAGTCTTGTCAGTCCCCAACTTTACCTCCGCCTTCACAGATGCATCCAAATTTTCAACCAAATTCTTGTTGCCTATCATGTGGTTACTACAACCACTGTCTAATAGCCAGACCTTCTTAGACGGTTCATGCATGGTGTGGCATGCTAGAAACATGGAATCAGTATTCTTTGTACTAACATTAGCTCTCTGATTTCCTTGATCAGCTATCTTCTTCCTACAATCATGAGCATAATGACCAAATTTATTGCAATAATAACAGTTCACCTTTGATTTTTCAAACCTTTGATTGTTATGAAAAATTTTTCTGCTGCTGCTTCCACTTTGATGCTCACTCTCTTGTCGACCATCTCTCTCACCACCATAGCTACCGCCACGTCCTATGCCTCAACCTCTTGAAATATAAACTTGAATTTTGAAGGCATTTTCTAAAGTGGAATCCTTATTTCTGTGTATCCTTGCCTCATGTGCTAGAAGGGATCCCATCAATTCATAAACTGTCAGTTTTTCCAAATCCTTTGCTTCTTTTATGGCTGCTACCACAACATCAAACTTGGAAGACAAAGATCAAAGAACCTTCTCAATCATTGTCTGATCTTTAACATCTTCACCATAGATTTTTAACTGATTGACGATAGACATGACCCTATTCATGAAGGAATCAATGCCCTCTATCTCCTTCATTTGCAGAATTTCGAAATCTCTCCTACTATTCTGTAATTTAACAATATTAACTTTGGCCATATCTTGATAGCTTGTCGCCAAATTTTCCCATGCTTCCTTTGCTGAAGAAGTTATCATTATCTTCTGGAACACTTCTCGGTCCACTCCCTACTGGATTAGAAGCAACGCTTGTGCATTTTTCTGCTTGTATTTCTTCCATTTCTCTCTGTGTGCATTGCTGAGGGCTCGTTCTTCTGCATCTGTCTGAGGTTCTGCAAACCCAAACATGACATGATCCCAAACATCATGCGCTTTTAGCATGGTCTCCATCTTAATGGCCCACACAATATAATCCTTCCCTATGAAAGAAGGAATTTGTGGTTGGAAGCTGCTTGTAGCCATCTTTCTTCAAAATAAAATTCACTCATAAAACCCTAAATTTCTTCTTTTGTATGCTTTGCTAAGCTCCAAAAAAAAATATCCTTCTTATAATAAAACCATAGGTTTTATCATTTTGTTTTTAAAAAAAATTCCTTTTATAAAGAACCTTTATATAAAAATATCCACTGTTATAATAAAATCCCTTTTAAAATCTCTTTTGAATAAAGATACTCCACGTATCCAAATCCACTAAATCCACTTTATGAAGAGCTTTAAAGAAATTTTTATTATAAAACTCCAAAAAAATCCCTTTTAAAATTTCTTTTGAAAAAAAATACTCCCGTAAATATGGGAATGGTCTTTAACCATTACGAAGTCGTAAAAGCTTTGATAGGGCATTAAACGAATTACTTCGTTGAATGACTAACGCGTCCAAACTGCAATACCGCAGCGTGCTAATGTACCACTCAATACTATGGTCCGCGTTAGTGCCTTAACGCACCGAAAAAACCAAAAGCCCGCGTGCTTCAAAAATGGTGTAATTTTTTCCCTTTTAATGCGTTTCTCTGCTGAGGGAACTAGTGTTATAACACCCTGCTTATGACTAATAGATGCGTTATAGCGTAAATACGCGAAATAAATAAATAAATAAATAAATAAATAAATAAAATTCCTCTTCTCTCACACGGATAATTGCTAATCTGTCTTTCTCCCATTCTCTGTAAACTTGCTTCGATACCAATTTGTTGGATAGGAAGACGATTCAATCACAGAAATAACACAAGTATTTCACACACAAAACAATGAGTTGCGGCTCTTCAACTAATCTCTAAATCACAATATCACTCAATGAATACAATGAAGCCGGTGAAGGGTATTTAACCTAAATTGACTTGCACACTCTCTCACATAACTGAACTTGATCAACTCACTTAACTCACTCTCTAACTCACTCACCGAATCTATCTATAACTCAACTCAACTAATGCACTTAATTGTTTTTCTAACTCTCCATGTGGGAAGTAATTATATATTTTAACATTTTTGTTTTAAGGTCTAAGAAATGAAGGTTCCACCAACAATATTTTTGGGTCCCTCGTTACAGCAGGGAATGTAGAAAAGTTTGTGGGGGTGAACATGCTTGGAATATCAATGAACCGCGTCGACTTCGCTCCCGGGGGTGTCAACCCTCCTCACATCCATCCTCGTGCCACGGAGATTGCGTTTGCAGTGGAGCACCATTCTAGCTGGTTTCATCACTACCAGCAATAATTTATTCTCTCAGAAATTAGAGAAGGGAGATGTGTTTGTGTTTCCAAGGGGTTTGGTGCTTTTTCAGCAGAACATTGGGCCTTCCTCCGCTATGACCATCACTGCATTTAACATCCAGCTACCAGGAGCTCAAGTGTTTCCATTCACCTTGTTTGGGTCGTCTCTTCCTCTTCTAGAGGATGTGCTTGTCAAGGCGTTTAGAATCAGCGAGAAGGTAGTCAAGAAAATTAGTTCTAAATTCACCCCCAATTAAGTTTCTTTTTTTTTTAAGGTTTTCTACTCGAGCAAGAAAATTGACATGGACCCAAGTAGGTTTTTCTTTGAATGTCTAGTACTCAAGCAGGCATATTGAAATCGACCCAATTAGGTTTTTTTTTTTTAATGTCTGCTACTCGAGCAGACATATTGAAATCGACTATACTCGCTGGTGCCCATTCCTACAACGTATTGGGGTTATGATTGTTAGAAGGAAGTCTGAGTTCTATTATCTGGTTAATCAGAAGGAAGTCATACTCTTGGATATCTTCAGTTTTTAGCCCTTGGTCATGTCCCAATTGTATTACTAAGTTTCCTAAATTACTTTTTGTGGCTTGTAAAGATAACCCATTGAAAATGACATGTTGATATTGATATTGAGAGTATATGCACAAGTCCTACGGAAATGATCAATTTTGAAGACTCTAAACCATTATATGTTCCATAATTTTATTTTTTCAACAAATTCAGGGTAGATTTCTACCCAAAATAAATAAATAAATAAAAATAATATGCCCAAAATAGTTAAAAATTTAAAATATATAATAAATCAACTACACTATTTTATTTTATTGTTACAATTTCTATTTTATGGAGAATGGCTCATGTGGGTCTAGTCGTTTGCAATGTGGGTCACGTCCTGATAGGACATTGAGCTTAATCATAAAAATCCAAGTTGGGTTTTTTGCAATATAGTTTTCAAAAGCGCTTCCATGGTTTATGGTTAGAAATTTCAATTCAGATAGGCTACAGCTACAACAACGAAATTCGAGTCACATTTCTCAATTTTTGTGTTACTTTAAAAATGTGTTCTCTCTTACACCATTATAAATTTAAATTTACACGATTACATGATATATATTTCTATAAACTAGTGGTTAAATAATTTAGTGGAGGTACTTTTTTCTTCAATTTCATTTATTTAATATTTAAAAATGTATTTACTAGTATAAAATTATAAATTTAAATCAACAAAATTACATTATATATATTTTTCATTGTATTTAATATTTAAAAATGTATTTTATTAGTATAAAATTATAAATTTAAATCTACAAACTTACATTATATATATTTTATAAATTAGCTGTTGAAATTAATTACGCCTGTCAATTCACCAACGCACCGCCACCGCCTTACCGCCTTCACCTCCTCACCTGTCTCACTGCCTTAACCTCTTCATCATTGAAGAGGTGCCACTGCCTTAACCTCTTCAACGTCGAAGGGGCACTAAACGACTTATTTTTGTATAAATGTAAATCAGGCATAGAAGTAAGAGGCAAATTCTGAACTCAGAGTCTGAGTTGTAACACTGTTGTAGTTGCAGAGTTCATTGTTTGGCGTTCTGTAAATTAATGCTTAGTTTTCTGATTAGTTAAACAACCGTAGCTTTTTTCTTCTCCCTGTTTGAGTTATGTACTCCGCTATTTTCTCTATGTCTTTCAATTGGTATCGGAGTTTTGTGCTATGTTTCTTTCATCTGGTATCAAAGGCAGTGAGGTGAAGTTGTTGTTTAATAATTTCGCTCTGTATAGCCATCAATATTTGGACATGAACCATTGGTTAAAAAAAATTAGTGTGGCATTGTTATGAGACCTGTGTGCCTACACTTATCAGTGTGAGGCCGTTGAGAGGTTGGTAGATCGAATTCTAGAAACTCATAATTTGGGTGATGGTGCATGATTTGTCTCATGATTATTGTCAAATCTCAATACAGATGTTGAGTTGTCATTGTAAATTTGTTCGAAATGCAGAAACTACTTCTCCATAGGAGATTTTGAGTTCTTCAGTTCAATGATCTATTGAAGTTGTAGCACACATCATACCATATTTTTTTTGAACAATAGTATCATGCGGATGATGCAATTTCTGGCATTCTATATTTGAACTTTTGAGAGAACAATGCCCTCAAAAAAGCACAAGGAGTATGTTGACAAAATGAAGTTAAGTCAACCCTGAATTTCTTCTTAGAATGCGAGGGAAGATAATCATGGAACTTATCCGAAGAAAAGGCTTGGAAAATGGAGCAGACAACGGTTATATGACAGTTGGCCGCAACAACATTTTTTTTTAGTTTTAGAGCGGTTTTAATCATTTTCACACTCTTGGATTGGAAGTTGGTTATGAGGTTACTGTTGCAGTGCAACTTCTAGGAGTGTAATTGAGGTTTGGTATTGAAGCTTGCAAACGAGGTGAAGGTTTGTTCTCTTAATCGTTGTTTTGCATATCGTGGAGCAAGTTTTAAGTGAAGAGTCAAAGTTTAAAAGGTCATAGTAAAGTGAATGGACATAGCATGTTTTGAAAGTTTCTTGAAAGAGGTTTATTTTTCAAAGTTAATACATGGTGAAGCTTGAATTTTATTGGAACCACAATAGTGAGGGCTCAGTAAATGGAGTATTTGCATTTGAGTAGTTGTTTTCTTTTTTTTCTCTATTTCTGAGACAAGAATTGAGCATATTACAATTGTTGTTTTTAGTTGCATTGTGAAGGTGAAGGTAGAAGAGCTGAGTTTTTACGCAGCTGTTTTTTTCTGTTAAGGATAGTGCAACCAAGGTGAAAATTGTGCCTTACATGGGCGCTTATTAAAAATCATATTTTTTTTGGGGGCGATATGGAAGATACCCACATGCGATCGGGTAAACAACTATAAGACAGAGGAAAGACTGCAGTCATGGGTCACCAAGAGAGACTGAAGAAGATTAAGAAAATGAATAAAAACGAAGAGGTAAATATCATAGCCATGTTTAGATAGGTTTAGGCCGGAGCCGAGGAACTGAAAAGTTTAATAGATGACAGAGAAGAGATCGAGGGAGAATGGTGTATCTTTGATCTGCTTTCACCACCAATTTTTATTGGTAAAAGAATTGATTTTTGGGTTATCAGAATGCTAACTTTTGTTCGAGCTAAAGATTTAATTGAGTATCACTCTAATAACCCATATGATGAATTATGTGATGCTTTAGCATTGGATTTTATCAAATAGGGTTTGGATGAGATATTTTTGTGCAAGGTAGCAAAATCTACAACTTTCAAGGAAGCATGGAAGATATTGGAAGCAGAATTTGGTGTAAGGGGGAGTAATCAAGTTGAATATCGTAGCGTCGTACAACCTGTTGAAGATGAAATTGAATATGGATCTGTAGTAGCAAATCTACAGAAAGAGGAAGATTTTGGTGAATCTCACTTGATATTGGATCACAATATTGATGGTTTGTTGCGAACAGGATTTGATTTTGGCATAGATAATGTTACGAGTGGTGAATAAATTGATTCAGTGGATCCAGCGATTGAAACTGATGATGTTAACTTTGATGAAGATGAATGCACTAGTGATGAGTGGTTGCAGATGGTGCAATAGAAACATCTTATTGATACATTGTTATTCGGCGACAGAAACCCATTTGTGCCTCGAAACCAAGTGGAAGAAAACCTGTTTGTAGAAGCAAAGGTGAAGAATCTAGATTATGAGTAATCGATAGAGTCAAAGAAGGAAGAAGAGAAGACAACTCTCATTCCAGTGCAGAACGAATAGAACCAATATGGTTTTGAAGATATTTTCTCATATAAACTTAACATTGATTTTGTGTGTGTAGATGTTAGAGGAAACCGAGGAGAAGCAACAAAATATGAAGAAGAATTAAAGTCCCTTGAAGCAAGGCTTGAAACACCATGTGTTGATGATGTGTTCATAGAAGTTGCGGAAATGAATGTTGAACACAACATGGATGATGTTGAAAATGAAAATGTCAATGAAATTTTTATGTATTGGAGTCCTGAAGAGATAAAATTCTATTATGAACTTATGTTGGAGAAATTTTATAATCAAAACATTAATGATAAAGAACAAACTATAGAATATGACATGTGGCAGAAATCCACATACAAGAAATTTTTTGAAGAATTAGATGACATCCATGGACATCTTGAAATGATTTTTTATGTTTTTATGATAAACAATGAAATTGTGATGGAAGAGCTGCAACATCAAATGAAGAAACTAAAATTTGGAACCTACAGCAAAAAGGCGAAGATGAAGTAGTTCATAGGATACAAGATTTGGAAGAAAAGGAAAAAGAAATCTAGCTAAAGAGCTAATGTCATAGTTTTTGAGTCATTGTAAGCCTAGATGAGACTTAAACCAGCAGGCATGCTTAGTTTATGTTAATTCACGGTTAAGTTGTCAGTCATAATTACGGGGAAGTGTTGAAATTAATTGCGCCTGTCAATTCACCAACACACCACCACCACCTTACCACCTTCACCTCGTGGACCGTCTCATCACCTTAATCTCTTCAACATTAAAGGGGCTGTAACTGACTTATTTTATGTATAAATGTAGATTAGGAATAGAAGCAAGTGGCATAGTCCAAACTCAGAGTCCGAGATGTAATGATGTTGTAACTGTGATCCAGGTGGATATTTCTGACCACCCACCTATTCCATTTGGACCTGAAACATCAATTCTTTCAGTTTTTTAGTTTCAACACAAAGTATTTTTAGCAGTTTTTTGGGTCATGAATTTCTGAAGCCGTTTTGAGGCCCTAATGATCCAGGTGGATATTAGTGGCCACCCACCTATTCCATTTTAACCCCCACCATCGGTTCTTTCAACTTTTCAGTTTCAGTAAAACTTAATATTTTTAGCATTTTTTTAGGTCCTAAACTTTCGGATTCATTTTCAGGCCCTAAACGGTATTTTTTGAGAAATTTGGGAGTAACATGGGGTAAAGGATTGATGTTTCTTACATCAAAAGTTTTATTCCTCATATATATCTTTATAACGAGGTATTTTGCACATCAAACAGAGATCGTATGCCCAAGTTACGTCCCCGGGAATTTGAAACACCAATTTACCCAAATGGGGCCCATAGTTTTGGTTCTTCATCTCCTTGGGTTAGGTTTTTAGATGTTTAGGGTTTTCCATTGTTTCTCAGTAATAAATAGGCCCTTGAGCCTCATTGTAACATAGTTAAGAGGCTTTTAGCCACCACATATCTTCTCAGAGATAAGCTACCAGCGCCCTAGCTAGTTTATTTCCATTATGTCTGTAAGCATATTTCTGTTATTTGATATTAATGAAATGAAGTATTATTTCCGCTGCATCTCTGTATTTATTTATATTTCTATATTTTATTGCGTTCCTACATAAATTTGAATCAGTGGTATCAGAGTAGTCGGTTCTTTCTCTGTTTTTCTTTACATGTCCCCAACGAGGTCAGGGTTTAAGGAGTTGAGGCTCGATCTGGTTGAACCCTTGCAAGATCAGCCTCGCAAACCCTAAATACCTCCCATGGCGGAAGAAAATAAATACGAGGGAGAAGGAGATCCTATCAAAATATTTCTCAACGAGGCCCTCAATAAACAAAGGAATGCGATGATGCATAACTTTGCTCAGATCCTTCAACGACTGCCCACCTACGATGCATCTTCATCAAAAAACCACTCAAGAGGTGCCACTTCCTTCAAGGTATAGGTTAAATTTGACATTCATGTATTTGAAGGCCAGATAGATGCAGACATCATAGATAGATGGTTGAATATGCTAGAAGGGTATTTCTCAGTCCATGATTTCTTCGACCGAGAAAAGATTATTTTTTCACTCTTCCAAGACGCCTCCTGATCTGAATGGATGATATTTTTTATGCTATGCAAAGTATCCAAATTGATATAATAATGTGTGAAAAATGTTTTCCTTAAATTGCAGGTTAAATAATTAGTTCTGGCTTTGTTTATGAGGTTTCTGTGTGAGGATTGATTACGTAATTTAACTATTTAACATTGTACAGTAGAAATGAATAGAAAATAAACTTCACAAGCACATTACACAGAAAATGGTTGAGGCATTTCACCCCTCCTGGGCTACATCTGCCTATCCAAGGCTCCCCAATGGCATGTCCTTGTTGTAGTAATTTTATCAAAATAGATGTACAAGTGAAAATAAGCCTCAATAGGAAAAAATATCTGTAAAATCAGCTTCAAAAGGTATGAAATAGCTAGAGATGGCTTTTCATTTACATAAAACAGATAAAGAGAGCCCAATACACTGCCTTCTCCATGATGGCCCTTATGGCTCCTTCATTTCCTCAAAGAAAAAACTATTGTAAAACACCTCTGTTCAACTTGAAACCTATTCAAAACTGCTTAGAAGCTCTAAAATACCCAAAATTGACTATTTTTGCACTCAATTTGGTTCAACAATGAGGAATTTATGGCTTCTCTAATAAAATTGCCCAATGTCCCACAAAAAGCCCACTAAATGTGGAGGACTGCCATTTAACAGTGCCAAAATGGTAGATACCCCAAAAATGTTGGAATGCGCCAAGTTTAGTGGTAATGATTTATGGTCAAGTTAAATGTTGTAGTGGTAGGGTCACATGGACCTCCACCCAAACCTCCTGTGAAACCGTGGCTTATCCATCCAAACCTCCGCATTAAATGTTTGAACGACTCTGACATATGTTACAGTTTCTTAACCGCTCCACTTCGTGGTTAGTTCTTCTGCTAGGGTTCTCCGCCCTGGTCACGTCGACGATGGGGCTAGCCCTGAGGGTCCATCCCTTTAATTCCTCTAGCTCAATGATCTTAGTGCCAGGGTTCTAGGGGTGTGGTCATGTGACGACAGGGGCTAGCCCAAACCTTTCTTCGCCCAACCTTACGACCCAAATACACGTTCACCCTTGCCTGAACATTCAAGAAACTACCACAACTGGGCGATCAAGTTGGCCTGCCCGAACTGTCAGGTCGTGGGTTCAAATCCAATAACCTTCAATTTTTTTCATATGCCTAAACCTTCCTTGGCCTGGGGCCATTGATAGGCCTTCCAGTAAACTCCAAAAAAATGACTTTTGCCTTATATTTTTTTTATAAAAATGGCATAGTCAACTTAGGTCAAAATTCTTATTTTGGAGTTTATTGGACAATTTCAAACCTCAATAACTTTTACATACGACCTCGGTTTTGAGAGCCCTTCATGGACCAGAATCACAGTGACGAGACCTTTCCGGTTGTTTAGATTGCAACCATTTTTGAGCACTTTCATTTTTGAGCAATTTTCATAACTTGGACATGATCTCGTGATCACACCTCCCCACTGGGAAGCTTTTGGACCCCAAAATCTCTCTAGACTACTGAACATAAATATGAGGAGACTGAATCTCCACTCTTTCAATCTTGTTCCACTGAAATCTCTGTGATTTCATTAATTGGAGCTTCTCATAAAACAACAAATTTTTCCTTGAATCTATTGACCAACTATTGCTAACTTTGACATTTTCATTCTACAAATTATCGAAATTTGCAGAACAGCAATTGAAATTTGCAGTAAACATATTGTTCCTACATTGGTCACCCTTCAAAGGAAATTGAAAATTACATTCACCTTGCAACCTGTCCTTATGGCGATTTTTTGCTGAATAAGCCTTGTACTTGTGTCTATTCCCGACCAAGTTTCTTCGCCATAATACCCTGCCATTCTGAAACCAACAATGATCATTGCTGAACTTTGTGCCTTCTCTACTTGGATTCTTTACCCTCTCTTGGATATTTTCACCTACTTGCACTGACACTTTGTTTTCTGCACCGATTGACACCAAAGATAATTGTTGCAACTTCTTGCCATATTCTTCCAAAGATGACCTGCTTTCAAACTGAAACAACTCATTATGTACATCAGCATACACATGAAAAGGATTATGTACAAATTATTTTTGTTTAATCATCAATCAAGTCAAATTTTGACTTGCATTGACAAGCCTTTTCATCTGCCCTGCATACAATAAAGAAGAGTCTAGCTTTTTGCGGTCTGCGCTCACAATAAACTCCTTGTCATCCTTGAATAAATGGTACTTGTTCTCATGGCGATGAAATATAGCTTTTATGTGATACAAGTAAGGACTACCCAACACCACACCTGTAATATCAAGCGGAACAACATCTAATTCAACCATGTCAATAAAATGTGTTTTTATGGCGAAGCGCAACATGCACTTCTTTGAAACCTGTAAATTTTCATCCTTACAAATCCAACCAAGAGGATAAGGTTTAGAATGTGGAATGGTTTCAAGATTCAGCTTCTTGACTAAGTCTTTAGAAATAAGGTTCACTTGTGACCCATTGTCAAATAGTGTGTCTATCTTTGTATGTTTGGAAATGACCCTCACATGAAACAATTCAATTCTCTTCTTTTCATTTGGAGCCTCTATGTAACAGTTAGAGATACTAGAACTGGGTTTGGATTCATTTTATTTCCCCTTTATGTTCTTTATTGACATAGATATTATTTTGGTTTCATGTCCTCAAGTAGAACCTAGAAGTCTTGTTTAGCTATTGCAACTGTCTTGCCTTTCTCGTTGGCTTTATCTTTGGTTTTAAAACTTTTTGGTTTCAACTCTGGATGAAGTTTCCAACAATGGTCCTCATCATGGCTTGTTTTAGAACAATTTTTTCAGAAAAAAATTTCCTTCTCTTTCCTAGAATTTTCATTTCTCTTTTTTTTCCCTTTGCCTTTAAACTCACTTTCCTCATTCCCATCAAAATATTGTTTACCCCTTTCCTTTAAATGTGTGGCTTGAACACAAACCTCATCTAAGCTTGTAGGGTTAAACATGAGAATGGTATGTCTTAGGTAATTATGCAAACCTCCTAAATACTTGAGTAAATTTTCTTGGCTATGCAAATAAATTCCTAGTGAAAGAGCTCTTCTTCTAAATTCTTGAGTATAAACTTAAACTTTTTGTGCTTTCAACTTTTTGAAATTTTGCCAATCCATTATTGATTTTTGCATGTGAGCTAATGGATAAAACTCGTTTTTAATTGCAGAAACAAAATTAGACCATGATAAGATAATATTACCATATTTTTTTATTTCTTCTCTTGTCTTGCCCTCCCACAAAACAAGAGCTCCACCTTCCATTCTTAAGGAAGCTAGCTGAATTTTGGTTTCATCATCATGAAATTTTTGAATTCTCAAGTAGACTTCTAATTGCCTAATCTAATTATCTAGATTTTCTGCATTTACTTCACAATCAAACTTTGGAAATTCAAACTTAACATCAAGTTTAAGAAAAGGAATTTTACCCATGTTCTTTACTTTGTGAGTATGATGTACTGAAGATGATGTAGAGATAGACGACGATGAAGATGAAGATGAGGGTGATGATGGTGACTTTCCACTGTCTCCATTTCCTCCATTACCATTCTTAGATTTCTCTTTATCATTATGGCCTCCTAACGATCCTTCTCCTTCCTTTTGAAGTTTGGATTCTTTTCCTTCTAGTCTCTGATTCCTTTCTTGATAATGGACTCTCACCATTTCTGTCAAATCATGTAATGATTTTCTAAACACCCTTTCTTCCCCTTTGGGATCAACTTCTTCATGGATTTCTCCTTCCCTTGAAGACATTCTTATGGCTTCTTCTGCTTCTCTTGGAGGTGAAATTGAAGGTGGAGATAATGGCACTCTTTCCCTCCTTGGCTGAGGATTACTGTAATTCCTTGCCAATTGACCTTCTCCTCTCTTAAGCTTCAGCCTAGTAAGCATCAAAAACCTTGAAAATAGTTTAAAAAACATTGCAAACAGTTAAAAAAACCTTGCACAACAACAATACAGAGTGTAGAACTCTAGCTTTGATACCAACTTGATCTAAATGGGTTATATTTGTTACGCTATGCAAAGTATCTAAACTGATATAATAAAGTGTGAAAAAGGTTCTACTTAAATTGCAGGTTAAGCAATTAGTTATGGCTTTGTTTATGAGGTTTCTGTGTGAGGATTGATTAAGTAATTTAACTGTCTAACATTGTATGGCAGAAATGAAAAAAAAATAAACTTCACAAGCACATTACACAACAAATTGTTGACACATTTCACCCCTCCTGGGCTACATCTTCCAGTCTAAGGCTCCCCAATGGCATGTCCTTGTTGTATTAATTTGCTCAAAATGGATGTACAAGTGAAAATAAGCCTTAATAGGAAAAACTGTTTGTAAAATCAGCTTCAGAAGGTATGAAATAGCTAGAGATGGCTTTAAATTACATAAAACAGATAAAGAGAGCCCAATACACTGCCTTCTCCATGATGGCACTCATGCCTCCTTCATCTTATTCGAAGCAAAAAATGCTATAAAACACCTCTGTTTGACCTGAAACCTATTCCAAACTTCTCATAAGCTCCAAAATACCCAAAATTGACTATTTTTCCACTCAATTTGGTTCAAGAATGAGAAAGTTATGGCTTCTCCAAGAAAACTGTCCAATGTCCCCGAAAAACCCCACTAAATGTGGAGGACTACCAGTTAACAATGCCAAAATGGTAGATACCCCAAAAATGTCAGAATGCGCCAAGTTTGGTGGTAACGGTTTATGGTCAAGTTAAATGCTGTAGTGGCAGGGTCACATGGACCTCAGCCCAAACCGCCTGCGAAACCACGGCTTATCCATCCAAACCTCCACATTAAATGTTTGAACGACTCCGACATGTGTTACGGTTTCTTAACCACTCCACTTCACGGTTAGTTATTTCACCAGGGTTCTCCACCCTGGCCACGTTGACGACGGGGCTAGCCCTAAGAGGCCATCCCTTTAATTTTTCTGGCTCAACGATCTTAGCACCAGGGTTCTCGAGGTGTGGTCATGTGACGACGGGGGCTAGCCCAAACCTTTCTCCGCCCAACCTTACGACCCAAATACATGTTCACCCTTGCCCAAATGTTCAAGAAACTACCACATCTGGGTTGGTCGGGTAGACCTGCCCGAACTATCGGGTCGTGCGTTCAAATCCCATAACCTTCAATTTTTTTCATATGCTTGAACCTTCCTTGGCCTAGGGCCACGTGGCACCCACTGATAGGCCTTCCATAAACATTAAAAAATGACTTTTTCCTTATATATTTTTTATAAAAATGGCATAGTCAACTTAAGTCAAAATTCATGTTTTGGAGTTTATTGGATGATTTCAAACCTCAATAACTTCTGCATACGACCTCAGTTTTGAGAACCATTCATGGCACCAGAATCACAATGACGAGACCTTTCTGGTCATTTAGATTGCAACCATTTCTAAGAACTTTAATTTTTCAACAATTTTCATAACTTGGACATGATCTCTTGATCACCTCCCATGTCAAATACTGGTGAGAAACCTACTGTGAGAAAAGGATGGGAGGGAACCCTCTCCGTTATCAGCCACACCCACTTGGAATTCATTTTGAGACGACATAAAGGAACAATATTACCACGTGGGGAGCTATGAGGACAAGCAAATCCAATGGACCACTTTGCAGAAACAAAGGGATCGAGATGTGCACGAACTAATGAATTTGTTCCATAGCCTGTGCACAAAGTTGGGTATTAAAGATTCAGAGACACATTTGGTGCTCCAGTATCGTAACTATCTACACAGACACATTGAGGAGGAAATATAATTCCTCAACATCACCTCTCTTAGCATGACGTATCGCTATGCCGCCAAGATCGAGCAAAAATTTAAGCAGAAGAAGCGAGACTTTGGATCCGCGAATCCAAAGCTAAGGAAAGGTGCCCCTGAACCACAGAACAGGGGACAAAACCAAAGCAAGGCTACTCTGAGCACCACCACAAATCCAAATAAGGACACGCGGAAGTGGTATGAATTTCATAATAGCCCAAATCATAACACAAACGATTGTCAGGCCAAACTATCACTGGTGGTCGAACTGAAAGCACTCGAATCAGATTCATGTTCTAATCCTGAGCCAGAACTAGAAAAAGGAGATGATAAAGGGAATCAAATCATTGATGTGGACCCCAGTATCATTGATGTGGACCCCAGTGCCATTTTTTCCACCACCAAGCTCCAAAGGGAGGATCCAGAGGAGGTGGAGCGCCTCTTCCTTTCACAGATGTGGGTGAAGGGTTCTCCACTGCAATTTCTTGTCAATAGTGGAAGCCAAAAGAACCTCATTTAAGTAGAGGTCATGAAGCGGATCAGCTTAATGACCATAGTACACCCGTAGTCCTATGCCATCGGGTGGCTTCACCTAGGGAGAGATCTCTGCGTTCACCAACAGTGCCGCCTTCCATACAACATCAAGCCATTCATGGATGAGGTATTGTGTGTGTTTGACATGTAGACATTTGAATTGCATATATATGTTCCTCATGCTTATGTTGTACGTTCTTGATCTGTATGCATGATGATGGCATTTTTTTTTCTCTTCTCTTTGTTTGATATATGATACGACAGAGTGGTATGAGAGCATGGTTCAACTTTTAGACTGGATGGGTGGTGTTTTGGTCATGATTTTATATAGATTTCTTATGTGTTTTCATATCCATGTTGTATGTGGTTGATGCATCCATGTTGTGTTGATCATGGTGGTAGTGGTGGCACCATGCAAGTGATTATGGTGTCGTCGTCAATATGTTTCCATGAATGTATGAATGATTGTGCATTGTTATCACTTATGTATTGTGTATGCACTCTTGCTTACATGTTGTATATGCATTTATTTCTTATGCTAAGGATGCACATTGGTCATGTTTGTGTGTTGTCTGTGTATGCTTGCTTATGTGATGCGATATGTGGGGAATGCATTGGTCGTTCATGATTGGTTATACATTTCAAGTGGTTGTGTATGGTCAAGTTTGCATTGGTTTGATTGAGGTTGTTGTGCTTAAGATCATTGTATGCAATTAGGTCATCACGATGATATTGGTATGTTGTGATGCTATTATGTTGGTTGAGATAGATTAGGAAATGTAGATCATTAAAGTGAAGTTGCATCATTGGACGTCGAGGCAAGAGAAGATCGTCATACAAGTTTGTATGTTTGGCGTGCATGTATGTAATTCATGGTTGTTGTAAGCATTAGGGTTACTTATATGTTTGTCATTCTATGGTTATTGTGGGTGCATATGTGATAAACTCTATTTGATCAGTTTAGTCATGTGCATTATGGTTACATGTATGTATTTCATTTTTTTGATGTTATGGTTACATACATTATAGATGCTAGTTGATTAGTGTAGCTATATGCACGTGTCGGATATTCATGAATGATAGAAACTTGTGGTGCTATGCATTTCTATTGTTATTTTATGTTAGATGACTTATATGTGGTTGATGAACATGTTATAGGTTAAGGCTTGTTTTTGTTGTATGATAGTTTGCTTGATGAGTAGGTTACAGGTTGTTGATGAGTGTGATATATGACTTATTATATTCTAGTTACTTGATGGCTAGGGTTATGAAATTCAATAATGAGTTGACCTAATTTTGATAGTGTGTTGCATTATGTATAGACTAACTATGCATATGTGATTTCTATGCATGAATGACATATGTTTATGAACTTATGATGTGAACATGTTAGATAGTTACTATTATGGACATTTTTGTAACTCCTAGAGACAGCCTAGAGTTGTTATAGACCAGTGCCTAGGACATCTTATTGCTGTGTAGAGAGCAGAGGATTAAATACCACTTTCAGCACTTTAACATGACAGAGCTCTCACACAATTCCTTTGGAAACAAAAATAACACTAGAGTGGGACCAAAACTCTCGGTAATTTGATGCATTAAGAGTAATACTGAAAAGACGTAGTGCTATACTCAGAAACTGATGCATCAGACAATTTTAAGACAGCTCATTATAAACCGGGCCAGATTCATGATATATGGTAGAGAAGGGATATATATAAAGGCGACTGCAGAAATGTATAGCGAGAAGAAGATATCAACTGTCAAAAAGATGTTACTAAGAAGAACTTCATAGCATATGACGGGCTTAAACAGTTAAGAATCCATACATGCCGAGAACTCTAGCCAATAACCCTTCATAACAGCTAATATAGCAGAAATACGTATGAGTTGAAAATGAAACAATGCATTACTCCTGAGCCATTTAAAGTATCATAAAGCAAATGATATAAGTATCAGTGCGATAAATTTATATCAAAGACCAGGGACACTCGCATTCCAGGGCGTAATACTAGAAAAATGAATGTAAATGAATGGAAGACAACATTACGACGAGCAAGAGAGAAACACACACTACCATAACACCAAGTCCGGAATCCTTATTAAAATGAAGCTCCTTATCACTGAGACCCAACGGGCTCTTCACATTAGTATCTGAGTCTTCACAAAACATACACACAGGAAATCCTTACACAATCAATTTTTCTGGAGAATTGGAACCTTTGTTACTTCTTTTCTCTGTATTATATAGGATTCCTTTTACCTTTCAGCGAGAAGATATTTCAGGGAAATATCTTCTTCGCATGACAAAATTTGGTACCGGTCATTATCAAAACAGCAAAATTCCATGATGGGGCAACAGTCCTTCCATCATGCGTAAACAGGCCCTGGGCCGATTTCAAAACAGAACATAGACCAATGTTTGATGTAAAAGTAAAACATGCGAGAGTGGGGGAAAAACAACCCACTCGGAAATTAAAAAAAACATAACAAAATGAAAGTAAGAAGGCCGTTTAGGCCATGTTGTGAATAAAATGAACTGTCATGAGTGCTGTTGAGTTGAGGCCGTTGCGGATGCTGGAGGAGGCACGCTGGCAGAGGAACTGGCGTGCTGACTCAGGAACTGAGTTAGTCTCTGTTGGCTATCAGCGTTCGGTTCTGGCATAGCTGTGAGCTTCTCCACTCTGGTGAATGCTTCCCCGAGAGTGTGAATGTCTGCATTAGTTGGGAGCCGGTACCTGATCATATGGAGAAGACTAAACTCTTTCTGGAGGATTGTGACGATAGTAGTGGCCTTGAGCTGAGTTGCTTTTCCCGTTTGGATATCAGACCGATCCCTTTCCGTTTCTAGAAGTGCTGTGTATTGATCGGGGAGCATGAGCACGGCTGGGGCGTTTGGTTCCCAACAAGAAGGGAGGCCTGCTGCGATGATCACGTCCCACACCTTGTCGAACTGTTCCACCATGTCAGCTACCTGTTGGAGGACCCTTGAAGCTGCTACTTGGGCTTCTTCCTTATCAATAATTTTCTGACATTCGTTGATTTCCATAAATCGACTGGGAATGCCATGTTTCCCCACGTCATTTGCCCTTAGTGTATAGAGGAAAGATATGTAGTTGCCGGCTTGTCGAGCTCTATTTGACAGATTACCCCCTGCCTCCTGCAACTGCCTATTCAGATAAGGAAGGGTGGACTTGAGCTCTCCTATCATTGTTAGGAACTCCCACTGCTCAGTTACTGCCGCGACTATATCCGACCAAATCAAACTTCTGGCCTCGAGCAGGGTGAGATTTCCCTTCGCTCGGCTCTTCAACTCGGTGATGGTTTGTTGTTGCTCAGTCGTGATCCTTTTTCCTTCCTCAACTTCTTTTTGTATTCCTTCAATTTTTCTGGCCTTTTCAGCCAGGGTACCTTCCAACTCCGCCAACTTTTAATTGGCAGTTGTTGTTTGCTTCTCCAACACTTCTATCTCAGCCATAGCTGTGGATAGTTGTGCTGTTGCTGAACCAGTTCCGCTTGATGTTTCGGCTACATGGCAACTGTGTGTATCCCACCGGGTCTGTAGCTCAGTGGCTCTGCTCTCAAGCTCTTCAATCCTTTTGGCCATCTTTTCTTTCTCTTCTCTTTCTCTGAAAAGTCTAGCAGACAGCTCATTTTTCTCTTCCTCCACGTGCACCAGTTCATCGGTCTCTACCGGATGTGAAGCCGGTATGCCAGCCTTTTTCTTAGCCACTGTAACGTCCTTCTGCAACTTGGCTATCAATGCAGCTTGCATTCCTTTCCCTCCTTCATCTGAACTTCTGATCTATTCGTGAAGCACGCGCACCTGATGTGCTTGGGCACGACAAGCGCTCTGTTCTGCCGCAAGGGAATCCCTCAGGTTGTCGTGTTTTTGTTCTGTCTTCCTTAGGGCAAGGGTGATCTGTGAAAGCTTGTCTTTCATCATATCGCAAATTTTTTGAAACAGGTCAGTCAGGTCTTGTACTGGAACCTTCTTCATATCGACAGCCAATTCAAGCACTTTATAACTCGGAACGTCTGAATTCGGGTCCAGGATAGTCTCGGTCATAGACAGTACTAGGCTTTCAGTGTCTGCGTTGACAGAAGTAGAAAGTCTGGTATGATATTTGTCAACGAAACTCCCTAATTCAGCCCTGTATTTGTCTCGGACAGTTTTATTTATCAGCTCCCTTTCGTTCCTCTTGGCAGGAGGTGGCTCGACGATGGCTTGCGTGACTTCAGTGTAGTCAGAGGAGGCTACACTATCTCTTAGTACCACTATTCCTGCTTTGCCCTTATCAAATTGACCAAATTTTGTAAAGGGCTCCAATATTATCCCTTCCCCGATGACTTCAGCTTCACTGGTGGCCACCTTCTGCCTATTGGGTGGTGGCGCTGCTCCTGAAGTACCGACCTCTTGCTCATCGGTGCCTTTGTTCACTTCTTCTTCCCCTCCTGTAGCAGACGAGTCCGTCTCCATCTGCGAAAACATAGGCCAGACTTCAAGGTTAGCCCTCCATTCCAGAAATGGCCTGGACTCATGAATGTAGGGCGCAGACCTGTTTCTCTTTCTTTTATTTGAAATGATGTCCCGTGGGTCATAAGCCCAGCTCTCACCCAACTTCAGGTCCATGTTCTGCAACATTTTTTCGGCAATTGGGAGGGCATATCTAGAGTTTACCACAAAGGGGCCGATTTGGTCAGGAAGCTTTAAGATGTAGCCCTTCTTAGCAGGAAAAAAATGGAGCTGGTCAGCTTTGAGGGCTTGCCGGATGTATTCTAGGGCGTAAAATCGTCGGATGGGAAAAGCTGGCAGCCGGTATGGGGCAACTTCGGCTCCATAGACCCGAATTTCAGTATAATCTTCAGACATGAACCAATCACCGGTGCACTGGTATTTCCCAGCCTGTAGCCAGCGTTTCATCTCTGGGAAAACCCTAGGGGAAGGCGCATCGTGAATGATGGTGTAAGCAATAGACATGAAGGTGTTCACGAAGTTGACATAACCCTCTCCCCTGGGCAACTGACGGACAGAGTAATTCCAGTCGAAGACTGGTCTGGGCTGGGAATTCTCAGAATACATCCTATCTAACCCCAAATGATTGAACTTGTCCGCATGCTGGAACAAGAAGAGGTAGAACACCAACGAGCAAAAATGAAACTTTCGGACCTGGGCGAGCTCCCGAAATTGGGTCAGGATGGTCAAGGAGAGGAAACCTGGAATGTCCAATGTAACCCCATTCTGTGACATAAGCCACAAAAAGTGAACGCATACTGAAGAGATGTCTTCCGGGCTACCTACTCCCAGAAGGCCGGCGATGAGGGACAAAACAGGTCGAACTTCTTCGGCAAACAAACTTAATGAAAAAGGCTCCAATGGAGGCAAGGTAGTTGCCTGGTCGATGGTTATGGAGGCTATGAAGGCACGGCGGGCTTCTCTTGACAGCTTATTGAACTGAGCGAGCAAGGTTTCATCTTTGAAACTGAAGTATGTGTCATTGGAAGGGAAACGGAGGGCCTGTCTGATAACCTCAGGGGAAAGGGAAAAGACTATGTTTCCCTGGGGAGAAACGAAGGCGTCTCGATGTACATCATAGGAGTCCCTGAGCCAGATGATGAAATCGACACAGGAATGGACCTGGGGAGTGATATAGTGATAGAAGCCGGACGCGACAACTCGAAAATGGTCGGCCTTTTTGCAGTGGCGACCAAACAGCAGGGGCTTGATACTGTGTATGTCAAAAGGATACTTGGTGTCACAGATACCCGCCTGTAAGTCATGGAGGGGTTCAAAACCAGGGGGGTTTCGGGACTCATGGAGCTGGGGGGTTTCAGGTTCGTTTTTCTTGGGCGTTCCTCTTCCCATGGCGGACAATCAACAATTTCGAAAAGAGAGAAAGGAAAAGAGGGAAAACGGAAAATGGAATACCTGAACAGAGGGTGACAATGCTCGGGAAAGCGACGAGGGGAATCGTGACAGTGACTTGGATATACCCAGCGTTCTTCCCCACTTGGTATTTGCCGTAGAAAACGACCTGTGACGATTTACCAGAGAGAAAAACGGGAGACTGTTACCATTGGGGTGAACTGCTTGGGTGAAAAGGCGGATAAGTAAGACGACAGAAGGCAAGTGTCGTAAGGACACTGACACTGAGACACGTGGCGCGTGGGGATTGGGCATATCAAGGTGTAGGTGAGCGCCTGGTGTCGGGTTAAAAACTGGTACGGGTCTTAGTACCAGCTGACCTACTGGACTTACCTTACCTTTTAGCCGCATAAGCTGTCCAATCTTTACCGCGCATGACTTCCCTTTGCCAGACTAACACTTATCTTTCTCAACTACGCGGGCCCATATTTACTTTGCCACGAGATCACGTCCCATGGCCCATCCTTGCCAATCTTTCCCTACCGTGAGATCTTACCATGCCACGTGTTGCAAGTCCGCGGGGGTAAGGGTCTCGTCACTTCGCATTTCATTTCGGACTTACTCCATCTGTTGTCGTGCATAACCCAAGCGCCTTTCAATATGTAGATTGCTTTTATCTGATACCGCGTCCCCTTTACTTTGTATTTGATGTTCGTATGTTACGCCTATACGCTTAGTGTTGTTTGTTCATTGGTTTGAATATGTATGTGTTCTGCCAGCATATTAGGTTAACTTAATACTTGCCCGCAGTTATCGAACTTTAATATGAGGCCGTTCTCCCTTTTGGTACTCTCGTGGCTAGTGCTGAGATTTGAACAAGCACGTCTATTGCATGCTTTATCTTGAAGATCCATCTGAACCCACAATTGATTTATATGCTAGTCCTGGGACCACTTCCCAAACATTGTTCTTTACAATTGATTCATATTACTCCAGCATTGCATCAACCCATACATGTTTTTCTATTGCTTCCTCGAAATAGGATGGCTCTATCTCTAGAAGATCAGTCATTAGAGCCATGTAGCCAGTGTATCAATCTAGTGACCTTCTCTTCCTATGTTTATTTGAAGGAGGACCCACATTTTCCCTCACATCGTTCACAAGTCTCTCATCTTCCCTAGCCCTTTTCCTGCCTTCTCTGGTTGGTTTTGATTGAGTGGATGTCTCCACTCTCTTCTCCTCAACCTGTGACTTCTCCAAAAATTATTGAGTTTCCTCCTTTGGAGCTAAAAGCTCCTCCTCTAGTGGGACCTAAATCTCCCTCTCAAGAGAGCATCACATGGCTTTATTCATCAAATTTTACATCCCTTAATATAACTGTCATTCTGAGGGATGGCAAGTACACATGGTAGTTTTGTAGAGTTTTTGTGTAACCCAAAAATACCCTCAATTATGTTGGTGTCTCTAGCTTCTTCCTTTATTCTTTGGAGACATGGAAATGAACAAAGGCTCCAACAATCATGAAGTGTGACACATATGCCTTTCTCCTCGAGAAATCCTCCTCTGATGTAATCATGCCAAGAATTCGATGAAGAATATGATTCTACAAATATACTGTTGTGTTTCATGCCTTGGCCCACAAATGTAGAGGTAGGATTTGATCATCCAACATCACCCTCGTTGCTCCCACAATGCTATGGTTCATCCTCTTAGCCACCCTGTTCCGCTGTGGGTTGTGGGATGTTTTCAACTCTTGTCGAATGCCTTTTTTTGCATAGAAATTTTTAAATTCATTCCACATGTACTCACCTCTATTATTGCTTCTGAGAGCCTTCACCTTCTTTCATGTTTTTTTCTCAACGAGTGCCTTAAATTATATGAACTTCAATAATGTCTCATCCTTCTTCCGCATGAAGAAGATACAACACTTACATCATAATTCATCAATAAAAATCACAAAGTATTTGTGCATGGCAGTGGAGGTTGTCGAGAAAGGTCCGCAGACATCAGAGTGGATCCTTTCAAGGATTGCATGTGCTTTCTTATCTCGATCATGGAATGTGGATTTTTTGTATTTCCCTAAAGTACATCCTTTGCATACATCCTGCTACTCAATTTATCCTTTAGGGAGGCTTGTCGTTATCTGTTGCATGATTTTCAAAGAGCCATGAAGCAAATGGACAAGTATTTTATGCCAAATTTCACCAACATCGCGTCTTTGCACCTTCTCTACGTTTGCGCTCAATGTAGCACAATCTTCCACATCTATCTTGTACAAGTTATTCACCAAAATCCCTATCTTATTCACTTGTCTCGTGGCTATGTGTCTCAAGAATTCATTTCCTTTATTGAAGATCACATCATAACCACGGTGTTCCAACACTACAATAGAGACGAGATTTTTCTTTAGCCCAGAACGAACATGACATCCTTGAGCCTGAAGGGGGATCCCAACTCCCTCCGAAATTTTACTATACTAATCTTGGTCATGTTATACATTCCTACACCCCCCATATTGATTTGCATATGTAAATAATTCTCCTCCAAGTCATTGAAAAAATATCTATTTCCCATCATATGGAATGATGCACCTGAGTCCTAGTACCACACGTTGTCCATAACTATGTTGGTCATGCATGCAATGAAGGTAAATTCAAGCTCAAACTGTGAAGCCAAAGCTTCACCTACTACTCCTTCTGAGGTATTCTTGTTTTCCTTCTTGGGTGTACACTTTTTGGCATAGTTCCCAAATTCATGACAATGGAAGCATTTAATTTTTGACAAATATTTATTCTTTCCCCCTTAAATGGATTCTGGTTTGTATTGGGATTTCTTACATTTTCCCTTCTTTATCTTTTGTAATATTCCATTTATAGGAAAAGTCTACATTGCTAGGAATATCTTAAGATATTCCAAAAAATGTGAAACTACGACGTACATGAACTTACAATTCAGTAGTATGTAAATCCTTTGTCGAAGTGTACGAAAAAAGACCACTTTAGCTACGCATAACTAATAACCCTAACATCAAAAGTGGCTGCCAATATCTTCAGATCTGCAGTTAGTTGATCAAGACAAGAGCTGCAAAAAACCAGATCTATGCATAGAAAGACATTAAGCAGTAAAAAGAAGGGTTTGCTCCATATATCCAATAGACAAGACAAGAACAATTTTGAAAGAATTTTTTGTATTAAGGGCACCTGGGAGGAAAACAAGAAGATGTTTCCAATTCTCCTCAATGGGATGGGTTCTTGGAAGTCCTCAGCACTTCAAATCTAGAATCTCTCTCTCTTGTTGGTGTAGAAAACCCAGACAAAGATAGAACTCAAAGGGAGCTCACACAACAAATAATGTAGAAAAATGTGACCAAGTGTATAGATCCAGAGTGATCTAATAGGCAACAAAGGTGAAGAATGGTAGGAAAAACCCTCCTATTTATAACAAAATATTGGGTCATTCTAGATCTTGGTGCATGATTAAAATAATGTTAACAAAATCTAGATCCACCTTTTATGGAATATTTTATTATATTTGTTGGAGGGAAAAAGTATTTGACTTGGGTCAAATCCCTTTATTTGTTAATAATAAATAAATAAATGATTTATTTATATTTTTAAGGAAGTGGTTGAAGGATAATTAAATAAATAATGATTTATTTAATTATTTGTGGGTGATTTGGTCATATTTAACAAGGAATATTATCTAAATAATATTTAAATAATTATTCCTAGAAAATAATAAGATAAATAAAGGTTTATCTAATTAATTTCTTTGTTTTTGGGTTAAACATGACTAGGAATAATAATTAAATTATGGTTTAATTAATTATTCCATGACGAAAATCAAACAAAATAGGTTTGTTTAATATTTCCTTTTGGGGTTTCCTGTTTAGACCATAAACAACCTAATAAATGTGGTTTATTAAGTTATTTTACATAGTGAAAGCAATTTTACGTAGGGTAAAATTGGTCTTACATGGTGTACTTGGGTCCATCTAATGATAATAGGTTAGATGACCAAAAAATGGTGTAACAGATTGCCCCCCAGCGTGCGAGTGTTAGGAGCAAATCGTATGACCGAAGTACGTTGTAAGAACTCAATCACCAGACATCAAGAGGGAAGTCAGAGAGAGAAATGTAAGGTAGACGAGTGTGCTAAAGAACTAGACCCTGAGGAGACAAGACTCGCAGGTGCAACAAGTCTCTTTTTATGAGAGGGTACCTGTGCTAAAGGCGGCGGGGGAGGCATACCTATGCCCGCCGAGACAAAGTACAAAAGAATAGTGTGTCCAGTAATCAAGGGACCGAACCATAAAGTACAACCGGCATAAACATGAGCCAAATAATAATACAATGAGGAATCCCACATACATGTTGTGCCTGGGATAACAGCCAGGACTTATACAATAATATCTGAGTACATGAGATACAAATACAACCCAAATGCCCCCTATACACGGGGAAGGGCTCACAAGATCTGACTGATACAGGAAAATCAAAGAGGTGCTGCAAGCGGCTAAGGCCGACATCATCAAATATATGGAGCTGCATCGAAGGCTGCAATGAAGAGGTCATCCGGGCATGTGGGGGGCTACCTGCAGGGCCACCCCCTCATGAGGGCTGAGACATCTCACACACACCCAGGAATCACCAAGAGATGCTACTGCATCACTGAACCATCAAGCATACGGATCTTGATCATGCTGAAAGGAGCTGGAGTGGAGAAACAATCAAGTCAAAGGGAAATGAGAGATCCCTTTGCCTGATTCGAGGCACCGAACAAGAGTGGAAGCTGGAACCAAGGTACACCGCCCTCTAGACCTGTCTTCTGGAATGAAGGAGCTGATGTCAACAGAAGGAGGTCCACCATAGGTGAGGCAATGAGAGATCCTCAACTAAGGCACGAGAGAAAATAGTAGAGCGACGGACAGACTGACACTAATGATGATGGTGAAATGGAAGGGACTGAGTAGCGAATGGATGACTTCCCTTGTTAGAGCATAAAGGGCATGAATGACATGGCAGCGACTGACGCAATATCATAAGGGATAGGGGACAGTGGGACTGAAGGCCATAATGTGCGACACAAGAGAGAAACCAAGCAATGAGGGATGGAGGACTATAGCGGGGTACAAAGGGACTCGGGATAGACTCCATGAATGCGATGATGACTCCACTTGGATGCTCTAAACAAGGGCAACTCGATGGTGCTGCCACACAGTAAAGGTCCAATGGGGGACCATGAAACATGAGTACAAGATGGTAACTCACGACGAAAATCAACACGAACAAAGACAAGTAAGGAGGCAAAGTGGTGCCCCAAGTACAAGTGTTGTAAGTGAAGAAATTCGATTTTGAGGAGGGTTATGGTTGAGGGGCATAGGTGCCCCCAAGCATGATGTGGTCATGCCAAAATGTATTTAGAAAAATGGGAATCTAAACACATTTTAATGATGTGGTGCGCCATTTGTTTTCTTTATGGTTATGCAGTTTGAGAAAGGGAATGGAGGATTACCAATCTCTTTTGGTACTGCATAGAGGAATCAAATGGACTTTAAGTTTTCGGGTTGGCATACCTGGTGTCACTATCCCAAAGAGAGGATTTGGAGATAATGAATTGATGCTCTCTTAGAAAACCCATAGGTTGGTCAACAACAATGTCTAAGAGATTGGGTTGCTGATGGAAGATGAGGGAACGATAAGGGGTATCATCCCTAGAGTGATCTGAAGTGATATGGGACTCTAGAGGTTCTTCGAAATGTGGAAGAATAATGGTACTAAAGTCAACATGACCAGATACACTAGGAGAGTTTTGGAGAGTTTCTTCTCCTGGTCTCTCGAATATGGGTGCCCCCTTACCCAAATATTGGGTTTCAATGTAATGGCCACAAGGTGCATGTGGTTCGAACGCATGGGTTCGATGTAAGGGGGGATCGATAAAGTCAGGGGTGGGGATTTCATCCATAATGTCATCATCGTGATAGAAGATGGGGTGACTGGTGGAAGAAAGACCACCTAACGTGGCGAAGCTACCTGACTCATCATCATGAGAAGAGAGGTTCATATGCGCATCGTCACAAGGAGTGACGGAAAAGTAAGCAGATAAAGGATCTACCGATGCTGAGCCCAGGGTGATCGCTGAAGGAAGGTCAAGCGAAACAACAGGGGAGGATTCAGAGGGAATGTTCCCCGAGGGTCTCATGGATGATGATAGGTAGAAAATGGTGGATGAAGGCTCCGTCATCTCGACATCAGGAGGGGGAATGTCAATGGGAGTAGTCATGTCTGGTAGTTCTGCCGAAGAAAAACGCGCAAATAGGGGAGAGGTGGACTCATTGCGCTTGGCCTCGAATTGGTGGACTGCGGCTAGAGAGGTGCGGAAGTCCTCGAGGCGGGGACAAAGATGGGTGTAATGGCCATGGAGATCACACAAAGCACAGGGGTGGTTGGTGTGAATAGTCTTGGGGTTCTTGATCACGGTCGCGGAAGGAATAGAGGCTTCCGGGACCGTGGACTCAGGGAACACGACATTAACCATGGGCTTGAGATGAAGCAATTCAGGACAGGTATGGGTGGCGTGACCGACAACATCACACAAAACACACTGGATGGTATGCTTTGGAGGCCGAGGAGGGGTAGGGTTTGTCGAGGAAGCCTTGTCCTTTGATGCCCCCTTGTGAGCTTTGCCCTTCTTACCCGAAGCGGTCACAACAGGAGGTGGTTCCTGTTGAGGTGACTGAGGCACTGTTGTGGTGGGAGAAGTACAGGGGACCGGTTGAACCAGGGTCAAAGCAAGATAAGGTTTGGGTTGACCAAGCAAGGTGGGGGCTGGAGGATCAAGGTACCAAACGGGAATCCCAAGTGTCAAGTTAGGAAGAGAGAGGGTGGCCATGACTGGTACCGTGTACACTCCTGGTGGGGGAGCTAGGAACGGTATCTGACCAGAGGGGTAATGGCCAGGTGGGACGGCTCCTAAATGGCTAAGGCTTGGAGGAACCATGCCAGGAGGATAAAGAGGCTCATGACTACCAGCTGCAGGTGAAGGGCTAGGAGCAGGTTGCGGAGAGCGTGGTTGCTGACTAGCTGAAGCAGGTTGCTTGAGAGCAGCCCGAGACGATTTCATCATGCAAACATTTGATGAGCTAGGGTCAGAGATAGGAGGAGGAGGAAGACGAGGGAAGGTTCCAAGCAAAGAGGAGTCTTTGTAGACGCCGGGGGAGACACTGGTCAAGGAATCGACGGTTTTCTTATTGGCTACAGAAGAGATGGTCATCTCGGGGGAGGTCTGAGATGGCAGCTCATGGTAAGACAGTTGGTCAATGGTGATTATCTTTCCATTGTGAGGGAAAGACATCTTGCGAAAAACCGCAGATGGGACAACAGACATGGCATAGGTGTAGCTTCGCCCCAATAGAATGTTGTAGTCTAGAGGGGGCGTCGATGACCTGAAGACAGAATTTGTTGAGAGAATTCTGTCGAGTAACAAGACTGACTTTAGCTACTGCATGGACTAGCTAGCCCAACACAAAAGTGGCTGCCAATGTCTTCAGATCCGTAGTTAATTGGACCAAGAAAAGAGTCATAAAACAGATCTATACATAGAAAGACATTAAGTAGTAAAAATAAGGGTTTGC
Source organism: Pinus albicaulis (assembly GCA_034641835.2). Lineage (NCBI taxonomy): Eukaryota > Viridiplantae > Streptophyta > Pinopsida > Pinales > Pinaceae > Pinus > Pinus albicaulis. The sequence goes on along the minus strand of JAXQQM020067076.1, from coordinate 9,817 downwards.
TCCATCTAATTCTCCTCAATGGGATGGGTTCTTGGAAGTCCTCAGCACTTCAGATCTAGAATCTCTCTCTCTTGTTGGTGTAGAAAACCCAGACAAAGATAGAACTCAAAGGGAGCTCACACAGCAAATAATGTAGAAAAAGGTGACCAAGTGTATAGATCTAGAGTGATCTAATAGGCAACAAAAGGTGAAGAATGGTAGGAAAAACCCTCCTATTTATAACAAAATATTGGGTCATTCTAGATCTTGGTGCATGATTAAAATAATGTTAACCAAATCTAGATCCACCTTTTTATGGAATATTTTATTATATTTGTTGGAGGGAAAAAGTATTTGACTTGGGTCAAATCCCTTTATTTGTCAAAAATAAATAAATAAATGATTTATTTATCTTTTTAAGGAAGCGGTTAGAAGATAATCAAATAAATAATGATTTATTTAATTATTTGTGGGTGATTTTGTCATATTTAACAAGGAATATTATCTAAATAAGATTTAAATAATTATTCCTAGAAAATAATAAGATAAATAAAGGTTTATCTAATTAATTTCTTTGTTTTGGGTTAAACATGACTAGGAATAATAATTAAAATATGGTTTAATTAATTATTCCATGAGGAAAATCAAACAAAATAGGTTTGTTTAATATTTCCTTTTGGGGTTTCCTGTTTAGACCATAAACAACCTAATAAATGTGGTTTATTAAGTTATTTTACATAGTGAAAACAATTTTACGTAGGGTAAAATTGGTCTTACATGGTGTACTTGTGTCCAATATCTAATGATAATAGGTTAGATGACCAAAAAATGGTGTAACAACAATATTATAAACACATCAAATATGGTTGTGTCATGAGAGAGAACAATATTCAGCCATAATTCTATTAATGGATCAGCAAAAATGTACAAAATATCATGAGGGACATACCACTCAAGCCATAAGAACAAGTCTCCAATGATCAAAGAAATAGATACATGAGATTCTGCAACTATATAGAATGTCAGAGAACAGTGAATGCACAGTCTATATTAGTGTAGCTACTACTGCAAATGTACATACATGAAATATGGTTGAAGGAAACAAAATAAATGCCCAATAATGAAGATATGGGCTCCAATACAAGATTTCTAGCCAATCTGGAAAGGATTGCTAGAAATACCGAAAAACATACAATGTGACAGATAATCTTGGGGTTAATGTGCCACTGCAAACTAGATATAATATAAAATGAGGCTATGAAAGATCTGAAATACTGATTTCCTCCTCCAATGGTATTTCTAATTATAAGGTTGATCCCTCTACTCATAGATAGACCCTCCTGATGAGCTCAATGAACCCTCCTAGCAACTGCCTCTGAAAATAATGCAGATTTGGACTGAAAATATGCTGTGAGGGATGGAAGATGGTTGGCCTAATGCCAAAGATATGAAAATATGTCCACAAGTCCTTCTTTCTGATCCTCCAATGGATAGACAAGCCCTCCACTACAAAACAAGCCCTGAATTGACTCAAAAAGATCCTCCTTTGCTGCACCCTGCAACACAACCCAACTCTAAACAGAAACTATGCTATAGCTGAAGGAGGTAGCTTGGCCAAAATGCTGGAATGAGGAAATGTAGCTCAAGAACCTATCCTTCCCTGAGGATGAGGTAGGGATTCCCGACTGGGAACACCCTTGTGCTAAAAAGCACTGCAACCCTGCTAAACAACAAGAGGAAGCAAAGTCTCAACAGACCAAAGCAAATAATAATCTAAGCATGAATACGATGGCTGTCCTCCTCTCCATATATAGCAATTTCTCCTCTCCTCAATGGGTCCCATCCATATGTGCCACCTAACCCATGCAAGTTTTCCTCCATTAGAACTGTGCAGTCCATCATGGAGATACAATGTATCTAGATAATGCATGTGGACTTGGTCAAATATGACTGAATCAACTTGATCCAATCCTGTTCACACCTGTAGGTGCTCAATCCAGCTACATATTCTCCCCCTTTTCACACGAGGAATTTTATTTTCTCTTCTAAAGAGGTTAATGGGCCTCCCTACCCATTTTATTCATCTACTACTAACTATAATGTTCATTTTAGCTTGAGGCTAAAAACTGGGAATATTACAGTCCTCCCCTCCAAAATGTTGCTTTTCCTCAAGCAATTTTATAGAGAGAAAAAAATTCCTCCCCTTCTCCTCCTATAGCCTCCTCATAAATATTCCCCAACACTGCTCAAGATTATTTGCAACAAATCTGCCCTCCAATGTCTCCTCCCAAAGATGCATGACCAATTGGCTCACATCATGAAAAGGTAGAAGGTGTAAGTGGAAACCTTCTTGCTGTCTCATGGCCTCCTCAAGGTAGGAATGATGATACACATGGGAAATTTCATTCCATGCTATCATCCAAATGAAATCAACCATCCTAGGTAGCTCATCAAATAAATATGCAATCCTAGTTTTATGCAATGTGTTGGGGTTGAATGGAGATTTTATGTTTTCCCATCCAAGTAGTTTCTCTCTCCACTTATGGTAAGTATGAGGGGGCTACTGATATTGGGCTGAAATGTCATGGCCTTCAATAATGGCCCAAGCTACCCCACAATATAATTCAACCATGAAGTGCCTCCTCCAAGAACGCAAGTTCACCCAAGGGCTCCTCCTACATGAAGGAAAGAGGTGTGTTGTGGCAATCATGGTGTGCCCATTGTTTCTCCTGAAATATACAACATGTAAAATAGGGACAATCATACTCCCAATGGGCATCTCCATCTCAAATTCCACTCTCCAAACAAAGCTTCCCATGATTACAAACATATCAACAATATATGGAAGAAAAATATGAAAACAAGTTGTCAAATGACAACCGGAGATTGAATCAAAGTTCCACAAAAGGAACCAGTGCAGTGCATTCCATGCCTGCCTCAAAACAAAAAATAACAAGTTCTTCACCAGCCACTTGTTTGCTACCATAGTCATCTCATAAGATGGAAACATGAAGATACAATGTGGTGTCAATGGTGCACACCAAGAATCATGTGCCCTCCCCCACAAACCACGAAAAAGGTAGCCAAAATCAATGCTACAAGTAGCTACAAATACATCATCATACATCATACAAGAAGGAACAATCCCCCTTGACACATCATGTTGCTCAAACAAGGAAAAGAATTACAATAAAAAATGTGAAATTATACCTTCTCCATCATGTACTTGAGATCTTGAGCTGAAATGGCTCAACTCAAATTTCTCCCTCACCTCCAATGAGTAGGGAAGTGGCTGTGACCTCCTCTTCATTAACATCCAGGCTGTGCATCTCTCCATATGCTGAAATATGTCATGTTGGATGCCCTCCCAAGTGAACTCCTCCATCAAATGGAAATATGCATCAAAGTGCATAGAAGAGAAGTCCTCATGTGTTGCATGTAGCAGCTTCTCCTTGAGACTAGAAGATCTAGTCAAGAATATCCTGCCATAGGAATAGATGACCATATCATCCACCATATACTCATCATCTCTATCCGGGTCATCGAGAATCATGCATGCACGAATATCCTTGGAGTAATATACTAAGAGTTGAGATCTCCAATAAGGATCAATCCTCCTAAGAGACAACGCTGGTGATCTATCATGTGAAGCTCTCCTCATGTTGTTGCGTGTTGCTTTGATATCCCCCATGCCAAATTCTTCCTCCAAACTCTTCACCTCTCCAAAATCCAAGAGTGGTGAATCAAAAGACAAGATTTCCCTCATCAACTCTAGATCTGGTGGCCTCCCAGGTGGAATTCCTCCATGTAGTGAGACATCAATGTCAAGAGTGGACTGTACATATGGTTGGGCAACCTTTCCCTTGCCTTCACAGTGCAATACAATATGCCTTCTCTTTGCATTAGCTCCCTAAAATAGAGAAGGGTGTGTGTCTCTCATCACATGATGCTGCTCTTCCTTCCTACCCCCTCCTTCCAACTGCAATGCTTCACAATCATATTGCTCACTGATTGTGCTTGAACCTCTATGTATGAGAGCTCGGGAAACTTCTTGCAAGGATACAAGAATCCCTCCTGTTGGAGCATGTGCTCCTCCTCCCTCTGCATGAGGTACTAGATATGCTCTAGATGGGACAACGTTGTTGCCTTCATCTTCATAAATGTGTATGGGAAATATCTCAACAGTTGGATCCTCTTGTGAAAAAGAGATCCCCATGCCCTCTTGTTTAGGAATATGAACTAGAGGTCTTGCCTCTAACAATGTGTAATGCAAGATGTCAGCTTCTCCCATGGTTTTCTGAAGTGGAGTCTCCTCCATCACATGCAAGGTTTTTATTTTCTCAATTTGTTCTTGCTTATGTGTTTTAGGAATTTTTCCATCAAACCTTCCCATCAATGTTTCAATGAATCTTTCATGTTGACACCTAATCCTATGGATGGGTGTGCACATTTATTTTTGTATAATATTTATTATTAGGAGATAAGGAAGGCCAAGAGTCATTGGGAGCTGAATCCCAATAGCCTCACTTCCCATCTATATAAGCATGTACATTCTTCAGCTAATATACATTGCAGATTTGAGGAGTTACCTCCTGGTTTGACATGGTATCAGAGCCAGCTCCACATTTGGCATTTCTGCCCTGTGGTGTAACTCCCTACCCTTTGCTCAGTTAATATTTTTTAATGTTTTTGCTGCTCATTAACTGCTAAGACTGTTATTCTGCATTTTTTTTTCCCTATTTAGCACTGACATTTGCAAGCTCCCAGATCGCAGCTCTCACAATCCGCAACCGTGCTCGCTACCCAAGAAATTCCCGTAACCGTTCTCTCCGCAGAGATTCAAATTCAAATTTTTTTTTGTAATGTCTTTGGGCCTCACTCATTCTCCCTTACGCCTTCCCTCACTCCTCTCCCATTTCTTCCCATACTTATTCATCCCCCCGCGCCCCCTACTCCCCTCACATACGCCCCACTTCACTCACCTCTCTCCTCCATAACACAGTCCCTCCCTCCTGTCTGCGCTACCAAATATATGCTATCTGCCTGCGCATATTTTTATATTACCACTGTGTTATTACATTACAACGCTTGTTATTACAACGCTGTCATCATGTTATTACAACGCTGTCATTACATTACAACGCTTGTTATTTTACCATCGTGCATTAACGCTGCCTCTAGAGCACGGCTCCTTCTGCAACTCGCTCTTGGGCTCCATCCTCTCCTTACGACCCACCTGCGCTCCTCTCAACGCGCGTCCACGCCTCCCATCTCCGCCCTATTCGCCCTCACCAACTGCAATACAAACGATGTGCTTTATGATATATCACCACGCTATTAAACTCAAACGGTGTGCTGTCCGGAGGTTACACAGCGTTCCATATTACAACATCGTTCCATATTACAACACATCGTTGTGTTTTTACAACGCTTTGTTTTCTTGACATGCTATATATGCGTTTCCGCACAGTAATATCATTCCGCCATTTTATATTAAACCACCGTCTGTCTATTCACATACACGCCCCTTCACATTTTTAAATAACGCGCTGGTGAATGGTTTGACATTTAATAACGCGCTGGTGAATGGTTTGACATTTAAACGCTGTGTTGCATATACACTTTCCATATTGCATATTTGTTATATATTTGTCACAACAGTTCATTGCATATTTGTTATATATTCCCATTGCGCCCCTCCCATATATTACAAGAGTCATATATTTGTTATTGCGCCCCTCCCATTGCGCCCCTCCTTTCATAATTCCGCCCACGCTCATACTTCCCATTACGCCCTTTCAATCCCTCCCATTCATAATTCCATTTTGTTTTCATATACACTTTTCCCCAAACAAAAAAAAAATACATTTTTTTTATGCAGAATTCAGTCTATAGCATAGAGTGTTTTTTAAAAATTCAGTCTCCAGCAAAGTTTTCTGAGCAGATTTAGTTTCCAGAAAGAGTTTTTAAACTCAGAAAATTTTTTCCAGCAAGAGTTTCTGCCCTTTTAATTGAGTATATTTTCCAGCAATAGATTTTTTTGTTTTCTCTCCTTCAAGAGAAATTTTCCAGCAGAGTTTTTTTCTCTCCTCCTTCAAAAGAAGATGACAGTCCCTTCATCTTCTAAAGAGGCTGCCTACTTGGCACAGAGAGAAAAGAGACACGCTTCAGGTTCATCCAAAGGAAGAGAAGGTAGAAGACGAAGAAGACACTTCAGAGAAAAGGGGGGCAGGCAATCTAAAGCTCAGCAGCAAACAAATCAAGACAGAGGTAAAACTGATGACAAAGACAAAGGTAAACCAGTTGAATCATCTCATTCTGTTCTAGCACATTGTAACAATGGAGTAACTGAAAACCTCTTTGATGTTTCATTTACTTCATGGAGAGATGACTGGTTGCTAGATTCAGGAGCAACATGTCACATGACATTTAGAAAAGATTTTTTTGAAGATTTCACTGACAAAGTTGATGGAGCAATATATTTCGCAGATAAATCCAAACTCAAGCCATCAGGGCTTGGCACAGTCAGGCTTAAACTGCCTGGTCTTCCTGATCATATCCTACATGAGGTTCTATACCTCCTGGAGTTGAAGAGAAACTTGCTGTCCCTGGTTGAAATCCGGCAGCAAGGACACTCAGTTCACTTGTTTGATGGCAAGGAAGAGGTCAGAAAAGCATCAGATCGCTCACTTGTCATGGAGGGAATAGAAGAAGGGAGACTCTTGAAGCTGAAAGGTTCATCTGCTCATGCTCAAAACTTTGCATTCAGTTCATATCATGATGAAGGTACATTTCCATCAAGTCTTTTATGGCATGCTAGATTTGGACACTTAAATTATGACAGCCTTCGTTTGTTGAAGAAAAATGGTGTTGATGGACCGCCTACAATTCCTAGAAAACCTAAGGAATGTGATGCATGTATTCTAGGAAAGCATAGCAAACAGCCATTTCATGATTCACACTCAAGAGCACATAGGAAACTTGAACTTGTTCATTCATATTTATGTGGCCCTATGCCTATTGCTTCTGCAAATGGAAACAAATACATGATTACATTTATTGATGACTACACCAGAATGTGTTGGATTTACTTACTGAAGAATAAGTCTGATGCTTTTCAAACTTTCAAGAATTTTCATGCATGGATTGAAAATGATGCACAAACACATATTGGCTCTCTACGTACCGATAATGGAAAAGAATACACTTCAAACGAATTTGAAAATTATCTTCGTCAACATGGAATCAAACATCAAACAACTGTGCCATATAATCCACAACAGAACGGTGTAGCCGAAAGAATGAACAGAACCATTTTAAATATGGTCCGCTCCATGTTATTTTTCAAGAATGTAAAATTGATGTTTTGGGCTGATGCAGTTCTATGTGATGTTTACATAAAGAATAGGTGTCCTTCAAGTTCAATTAGAAACAAAACTCCTTTTGAAATGTGGCATGGCCACATTCCTTCGGTAAAGCATTTCAGGGTCTTTGGGTCCACCTGTTATGCCTTGATACCCAAGGGTCAAAGGAACAAACTTGGTGCTTGAAGCAGAAAATGTATCTTCTTGGGGTACTCCAATACCTCCAAAGGATATCGTCTCTATGATGAAGCAAATAAGAAGTTTGTGATAGCAAGAGATGTCATATTTCTTGAATCATCCAAGAGTGACAAGATTGTTGAGCGGCAACTTGATCGCCTGGATAGATTCACACATGCAAAGTCTTTCAAAGAATTTGATAATGTGATTCCACACCTTGAAGGGGGGATTCCGATATTGAATCAAACTGTGGAATCATTTCCTGAACCACACTCTCCCCACATGAAGAAACAACCACGGATGACACATTGGATGATGTGATTGACAGAATTGGGAGATTGAATCTTGAATCAATCCCAACTCAGTCAAGTGACCAGCCAGGGCCATCTCAGAAAGGTCCCCCCAAATGGCTGACAAAGACACTGGAGGATGTTCATCCCGATGAGGTTGGAAAAACAGGAACAAGAAGTTCCACTCAAGAAATCGAAGGTGATGTAGATAATTCTGATTCCCCTGTTGATATGGATATTGCTTATAACTGTGAATTGAGTTTGTCTACAGATCATGAACCAACTTCCTTTAAAGAAGCCGCTTCTCATGATGAATGGAAAGAAGCGATGCAGAAGGAGTATGATGCCTCGATAAAGAATGGCACTTGGAAGCTGGTTGATCCGCCTTTGGGAGCGAAACCAATTGGCTGCAAGTGGGTCTACAAGAACAAGTACAAAGCAGACGGCTCACTTGACAAGCACAAGGCCAGGCTTGTGGAAAAAGGATTCGCACAGAAGGAAGGAATTGATTATGAAGAAACGTTTGCTCCCACAGCAAAATGGACCACCATCCGGACTCTCTTTGCCTTAGCAGCTCAGAGTGGATGGAAAGTCCATCAGATGGATGTAAAAACAACCTTCTTGAATGGAGATCTCAAGGAGAAAGTTTATATGTCCCAGCCAGAAGGATTTGTGATAAAGGGTCAAGAACACAAAGTTTGCAAACTTGTGAAATCCTTGTATGGCCTCAAGCAAGCACCACGAGCCTGGTATGAGAAGTTGACCGAGCATCTTTTGAAACTTGATTTCAAACACTTTGATCTTGATGATGCAACTTTGTTTGTTAAGAAAGTTGGAAAAACAGTTGTATATCTTGTGGTATATGTAGATGATCTTTTGATAACAGGAAACAATGAGAGCTATATTGCATCCATGAAGAAAGAGTTGAAGAAAGGTTTTGAAATGACCGATTTGGGTCATGTTCATTACTATTTGGGTATTGAAGTAATTCAACATCCTAAATTCATCTTTCTTTCTCAGAAGAAGTACATTGGAGATCTCTTGAACAAATTTGGCATGGATGATTGTAAACCCTTAGGCACTCCAATGGAACAAAACTTGAAGCTCACATCTGTTGAAGGGAAGGAATTTGAGGATGCAAATAAGTATAGACAGCTTGTAGGAAGTCTTATCTATCCGACCACCACCAGACCTGACATCTCATTTGCTGTTGGAATCCTCTCAAGGTTCATGCAGAAACCTTGTGAAGGACATTGGTCTGCTGCAAAAAGAGTACTAAGGTACTTGAAGGGGACTCAAGACTTTGGACTCAAATATACACAGGTAGGCGACTTCATCTTGACCAGATACTCTGATTCAGACTTTGATGGCGACAAAGAAACAAGGGTGTCTACTACAGGTTACACCATGAGTCTTGGATCAGGAGTTGTCTCATGGAGATCACGCAAACAATCAGTTCCAGCAGATTCCACGACCGAGGCAGAATATGTGGCAGCAGCTGAAGCAACAAAGGAAATTGTGTGGCTCCGGAAAATCCTGGAATATTTGCAGATGAAACAGATGTATTCCACTCCACTCATGATCGACAACACTTCTGCAATAAAGTTGGCCAAGAACCCAAAGTTCCATGATCGAACAAAGCACATCAATACAAAGTACCATCTAATTCGACATCATGTTCAGGCCAAAACCATCCATCTACATCATTGTTCCACAAATGAGCAAACTGCTCACATCTTCACCAAAGCACTTGGAAGAGAAAAGTTTGAAAAGTTCAGATCGATGCTTGGACTCACCAACATCCCTTCGGATTAAAGGGGGGAATGTTGACACCTAATCCTATGGATGGGTGTGCATATGTATTTTTGTATATTATTTATTATTAGGAAATAAGGAAGGTCAAGAGTCATTGGGAGATGAATCCCAATAGCCTCACCTCCCATCTATATAAGCATGTACATTCTTCAGCTAATACATATTCTAGTTTTGAGGAGTTACCTCTTGGTT
>JAXQQM020087092.1:0-29908 GCA_034641835.2 Pinus albicaulis | reverse complement strand
TCTATAAATAGCTATACGGCGAATGCTCCCTAGAGGTCGTTGGGTCAGAAACCTCCACAGATCGGGGCATACTATTCAAGAAGGACTCACACAACCAAACTTGTACGCTAAAAACTAGATATCATCGGTTGTAGAACTCACCCGTAGATCCTACGTCTGATGTAGATCCCATGGGGTCCAAACCCCCAACAACTCTTCTTCCTCTTCAACCTGAAAATCAAGAAGAAGCGTGTACGGGAATCTAGTTGTACAGCATATATCTTTCCTGAATGTCAGTAAAATCCATGTTAAACATCATATAAACAATAATAAATGTTTAATTAACAGTATTTTCACATATATAAGCAGATATTAACATGTGAATTCAGAAACAAGATGGTTCTTCTTCATTACGAACATCATGTACAATAATAGAAAGGTGGAGAGATCACCTTAATCCTTCCATGATCTTCGAACAGACCGTCGTCTGGATCCGTCCAGCCCTTGCCTCGCTAGGATTCTTCCAAGACTTGTGCACAAAAGATGACATATAAGCTGATGAACATCTCCAGGAAACAAGGGTTTCCTATAAATGCCTGGGAAGTCCAGGAGACATGGGAAAGCAGACTTGAATTGGGCTCCAACAGAGTATAATGTCTATAATTTTTCTCCCTCCCTTAGGCCATGCATATGAGGGGCTTTTATACTCCCTCAAAGTAGGTTTGAATTAGTTGGAAACAGTTGGCCACGGGCTGGGGTGGTTGAACTATGGGAATAACCATCAACCCATCCTCGAAAATATGGTTTTTTTATATATATTTTTAATGATTTTAATGGCATACACGGAAAAGTATCTTTGGACTCGCGTATACACGTAGAAACATCTGGGCATATCCACGTAAGGGTTTTGAAACACTGTTTTTTATGAACTTTATTCATGTCTGTGGGAAAGGGAGCCCAAGGCCAAAGAGACAATCATGAATCACATGAGGGTGAAAAATGATGCTATAACAGATGCCCCCTAATATATGAGGTCAGAAGGGGTATATGATGGCTGAAATGTATTATGTGCATAGAAAGAACTTCGCGAGGACAAGAGAGGAGTTCACCAGATTTCAGCATGCCAAAAACCAATGAAAGAAAACAGAGAGTCGGCTCATGTCTGAGGCGGGAATACCCATGCTCAGTCAAAAATATATCCATATAGAAAGTACATAATAGATCCAGAATGTATACAAGTATAGCTAAACTGAAAGTACATAATGAATCATCTGAGCACGGCCCGGAAGTACAAGTCGGAGTCGATGTCCAAGTATCACATATAGAAAAACTAATCAATAATGCTGAAAATGTATGTCTGATCACAAAAGTAACTGAATCTCCAGGTACCAAATCATAAGGGGTTGAACAGATGGTACAATCACGCAACTTGGGAGCCAACATATAGGATGCTGCTGAACTGACACTGCAACATATAAGGGTGGACGGCATCACTGGCAGAGACTGAAAGGACTGTCAAAAGTGAACCGAAAGATGTTGATGCAACCTGAGGTCTTCACCGATCGCTATGGCACAATTCTACACAATGGGAATAAATGAGCTGAAGTCGACCATGTGAGAAATCGTTTGATTACCGGTCAATAATGTATACCGTTAACAAACGCGAGACAACCCACCGATAATGAAAATGAGTGTCAAGGTGCCCCAGTACAATCTAACAAGTGCAAATGAATGAGTTGAAGTCGAACACTTGGAAGAATCTACCAATCAGGAGGCAATGATGAATCCCCACTGTCGATAGCGAAGAGTCTGCCACTGATGACTGAAAACCCTAAGGTACTGACAAAAAGACTCTAGACCTTATTCCCAGAGAAATGAGTCGGATTCGATGGGAAAATATCTGCTGGAAGGAAGGCATTAAGGCATCCCACATCAGTCCAGTGCGAGTGTAACCCGCAGGCCAAGATTTGGAAGGAATCAGACGAAGTAGAGTGATGGAACCAAAACCGAAGTACGTTTTCGACATGCACAAGATGAAGCTAGCGCACGGAAGAAACCCTCTGAACCAACCAATAATGAAAGCTGACACAGAGGCGAGAAATCCACCGATAGGGTCAAATGGAAATCAAGGTACTGCACGAATCCCAAGTGTGATAATGTATGCTGACGTCGATCACAGGGGAAACCACTCAGTCAAAGACCCATAATGATGATAAAATGTTGAGCACAAGGTCACCTATCAATGATGGAAATAGGGCCAGGGTGCAGCTCTAGGTTTGCTCTCAGAGCAATGTGTCGTAGTCGATAAGAGACAAACCCGCCAGCAAGAAGTCAATGGAGACCTTCTCAAACCAGCACGAGCAGAGGACCAAAACATCTGATGTGATAGAACAAGATACTGACAAGACTGGGAAGGCCGACTAAATAATGAGTCAAGAGACACCGCAGAATGGCCGACTCTGGTTAGACTTCCCTTGAACAAAAGCACGACTCGTGATGACCATGGAAGTAAAAAGTGACACTGTATAAGTCTGTTATGCAGGAGGCAGAACAAACTCTCCATATGATTGGAAGAGATAACCAACCGGGGGAGGACTGACAAGTGAAACCTGGAAAAGGCTGAACCTAGGTCAAGACTAAAACCATCCCAAATGAAGGAAATATATATAAGTATATGTGCTTTATTCAAGGGCGACAAACTGACTCTGTACTGCCATCAAAACAACGAAGATATATCCCGTTCCCGCTCTTTTTGTTATATTTGATTTTTTTGTCTTTTTCATATAATAAGCCTGAAAAAGAATAAAAGAATGCTATGGTACAATGGATAGAACGAGTATCAGGAAATCAGATGCACTAGTTCCTGGGATTGGAACAATCCTATGCTCAATGCAAGGTGGTGAAAACTGGTCAGTGATACTCAGAGGAATGTTCCATCCATGGGTACAAAGGTGTCAAGTCGTGATAGCTAAGTGCATGCAATGGTTAACTTGTACAGAAAGTCAAGGTCAAAAGTTGGCTTAAATATCGAGTCCAAATGAAGCTGGCTAAAGGCCAGGATAAACAAGTAGCCAATATGCAATGCAGTAATACAACTTAACGACACCAGGGAGCCTCTAGGGTAATAGCCAGAAAAATGATAGTGAGGAAGAAGAAGAATGAAGCTTCAACACATAAGTCATGGCGAGACTAAAGAGGACTCCCGAGCCTACATAAAACGCAGCATGGGCAACAAGTGATAGCGAGGAACTAACTAGGAAGCCCATGTAAAGGAAGGCTCTACCACCAAGTCATGATTAAATAATTGGTGAGTGAAATGGGTGAAATACTCATGACCTGATGGGATCGACCCTATGGCAAGTGATCAGAATGGAGGCTAGTATGAAAAATGCAACGAAAAGTGGATTTCCTAACCTATATGCCAGTGAAGATCATATACCTGCCATGACAGGTCAGCAGTCATGGATCAAAAACCGGAAAAATCTCAACTTCATCAAAATGTACCTAAAAATATACCAATCTTGACACTTACAAGCATCCGGGTTATGCAACTTAAGATAGATTGAAAAAATAGGCATAACAAATTTTTGCAAAAATTTTCAATTTCTGGGCATAAATACACATGTTACCTCATATTTGGTTCATTGTTACTTGCTGATTTGGGAAAAAGAGCTCTGGAGAAAAACCCTCTTTCGTCAAAATAGGAGCAATCAGCGGTCAAACTTCGCCAAATAAGTCAGGTAAGCTCTTAATCCATCATTATTATCAGTTTTGTCCATTAATAGCATTAAAATTTGGAAATTTCACCGTAAAAAACATTTGTTTTGATTTAGGGCTCTGCGCATACGCGGATTCGTGTGGGCGAACCTGCGTATGATACGCGACTGTCTGCAAGGGAAGTCGCGTATGCGTAGTCCGAAATGTAAAAAAATGCATCTAATGAACAAATAAATGAATTTTTTCAGGATGACCATCACTTGGAGGGAACGTGAGCATAGTGCAATTGATAATGAAGTGATGCAAGATCAAAAATCGCTCGATATCCTTCGAAATTGCGGATTGCTAAAATTCTTCAAAATGCCAAATATGAAAAGTAACATCTGGTTGCTTGAAATGCTGGTAAATTACTTGGAACCAGAGGAAGATTGCTTCGTGATAGATCAAATGCCTATACACATAGAAGTGGAAGACATTTACTTCATTACTGGACTCTCACGGAGGGGAGACCCAGTAGATTTGCACGGCAAGCCTGTGGGAGGGCTTACGGTGGATGACTATGTCCACGTCTACTGTGTAGAGGAGTCCAAAAAAGTAGGGACTCAGATTGCTATAAAATATTTGAGAGATCTGCACATGAAAATTCTCATATTTACCATTGGCAGGGTAGCAGGATCTGCTTCTTTGTATTAGGCATCCAGGACCCATATGAGCATAACTGTGGAATGCTTAGTTCACCTGTATGATTGGTGTAAAACTCTATTAATCAACATGAAGAAAAAACTGACCTCCATCCGGAAAGCTAAAACAAAGCATTTCGGGTATGGAACCATTTTGATGACATTCTTCTTTGAGAAGATTCCTGGGCTTCGACCCAAAGTGATCTCTTCAATCAACAGCCCAAGAGACCCAAGAATTTTCTGATGGGCTGATCTGATGAAGAGACTAGGGGGAGGTGAAGTTCCCCTAACCACCTAGGATGACGAGTTCTTCCAATGGTGGGAGGAACAAGTCATCGCAGTGGAGGAATATCCCTATGCCAGGATGGATTTTCGCGGTGATCCAGACCTCGTCCTTCCACCTGGCGCGGCATGGGGCGCAATTGGTGAGATTGCAATTTTTTAATTATATGATTTTTTGATGATTTTTTCAATATATGAGAGAAAAAATGTGAAAACAAGACATGTTTTTTGATTGGATTCAAAATGACTTACAATATTATGATGACCATGATACAGATATTGGACCAGTCCGTCCTGAGGGCTACCCACGACATAAGCGCCGCAGAGGCGAGGCGGATACAGAAGACCTAGGCAGGACCCTCCATGCTATCCAAAAAAACTTGGAGGGCTTGACCCGCCAAGTGCCTATGGCTGCGGTGGAAGACCTACCTGAGGCTATCCAGAGACGGGTAGTGGGAGTACCACGTGACTGGGTGTGGTTATTCCGCCGTGTCGCTACTGCGATCATGTTCTATAGGAACACAAATATTGGGCAGGGACCACAGGATTAGATAGATATGATTATTGGATAGCTGTATATTTTTGATAGTGAACATGATCGAGCATAAGCCCTAATTTTGTATGACTTATGGATCCAAATTTTGTATAGTTTTTTGAACACTCTGATGATATATATATACAACAATTTATGATGTGATGTATAAAAAATGCATGATTGTTTTTTATGATTAAATTTTATTGTATGGAATGATTAATATGCTAATCAATTGCTTGATTAGCTAATGAGTCTGCCATCCAATTGTCTGCTCGAGGAATATGAATGAATGTTAAAAACTGAAATGATCGTTGTAACAAACGTACCCTCAAAAACAACCGGAGTAAAATGGATCTCGAACCCTATAAGTATTGTTCAACTGCGACACCACCAGCTGGGAGTCCAAGAAAACTACCAACAAATCAATACCCAAAGATATTGCCTCCGAGAGTAGATAAATAACTTCAGTGTACTCTGCTACATTATTGGAAGCAGGACCAATGCAGACTCCTCTTGATACTAATAGTTGACTTGTTGGATAATGAAGCACCCAAGCCGCGGAAGCTAAGTTCCGGGTGTGTCTATTAGCACCATCGGTGAAACCATAATGACTCATGACATTCGACACAACCTGCCAAAGCAGATCAAAAACATCACCATCACATCAAAGACCAAAAAACCAGATATGTACAAAACAAAACTAACTATATACAAAAGCAAAATGCCAGGCCGAAGCCTAGGCATAATACCTTTTCAAATAGAGCCCATTTCTGGGCTCTGCCAACTCATTTCCTTCAAAATCAACCAAGGCATACGCTCCTTTTTTAAGGACTCTTTTAACGATGAAGGGGCCATACCACATAGACTTAAACTTTCCTGCGCCCAGGGCATCCTTCTCTTGGGCATAGGCCAAAACGAGGTCACCTTCCGAGAAAAGCTTAGGTTTGACCGCCTTATCATACTGAACTTTAACTCGTTTCTTATGCGCCTCATTCATTGTAGCGGCATCCCGACGCTGCTCATCAAGATGTTCCAGATGAAGGAGGCGTTCTTCGAGACTAGAAATGTCAGGAAGAAGCTCAACAGCTAACTTTAGAGAAGGAATCTCACATTCAATGGGAAATATTGATTCCATCCCATAAGCTAGTTGAAATGGAGTAAAGCCAGTTGCAGTTTTCACTGATGTCCGGTATGCCCAAAGTGCAGGATACAGTATGATATGCCTGTTGGATCGAGCTTTATCAATCGTCTTTTGAAGAATGGTCTTCAAGGATTTGTTCATGGCTTCCACTTGCCCATTGGCCTGAGGACAATAAGGAGATGAATGCTCCTGCCGGAAACCTAGTTTTAGAGCCAACTTAGCCATCATGCTATTCTGAAAATGACTGCCATGATCAGTGAAAATCTCTCTAGGAATACCAAAATGGGCAATAAACTGGTTGAAAATAAATAGACCTGTTGTCTCACCATCGTTCCCAAAAGTAGGCATAGCCTCGACCCACTTCGTAAAGTAGGCTACTGCTACAATAATGTACTTGTGACCTTTAGCCGAAGGCGGGTTACAAGTAGTATAATCGATACCCCACTTTGTAAAGGGACCGACAGTAATGACTAGAAAAAGCGGAGCTAGATGAGCACGCATTTTTCGAGTATAGACTTAACATGGATGACATTTTTTGACCGACTCCATACAATCTTTGAAAATAAAAGGCCAAAAGTATGCAGCATGGAAGATTTTTTGGGCTGTAGCAAGCCTAGATAAATGACCACCACAAGCTCTACTATGGCAATTATTCAGCATAGCCTCAACTTCTTTGAGAGTTAACCAATGTCTCAAGATTAAATAAACCCCTCAATGGTATAAAGCATCACCAATAATTAAGTAATTTTTAGCCAAGTGACGCAACTTACGGCGCTCATCTTTCGAAAAAGTAGAGGGAAACTTCGCAGTCTGAAGATACACAATGATATCTCCATACCAAGGATCCTGTGGAGAGATGAGAAACAAATGTTCATCCGGGAAGGATTCATCATAGACTATCTCTTCTCCACAAGGCAGCTCAGAGATTAATTCCGCGAAAACTAAAGATTTCTTGGACTTGGCAGACATAAAATCAAGATCGAATTCCTGCAAAATCACAATCCATCTATTTTATTTTCCCCCAATGACTCGCCTACTGAGAACAAAATGAAATGGATTGGCTGCTGCCAAAACATAAGTTTTTCTTAGAAGAATATAATGTCTAAGTCGTTGTACAGCATGAACAGCTACTAAAGCTAGCTTCTCTATCGGAGTATACCGGAGTTCAGGTCCTACCAAGCCTCGACTAAGATAGTATATAACATGCTCTGCCAAAGCATCGTCCTCCTGAACCAAAACCATACCAATGGTAGATTCTGCTGCTGCGAGATACAAAAGGAAATCCCTGCTATAATCAGGTGGACTCAACATAGGAGCAGAGGTCAATGCTTTTTTCAAAGCATCGAATGAGCGCTAAGCGAAGTCATCCCAAAAGAATGGAACTCCCTTCTTCAACAATCTCATAAATCCTTTGGTAACTTCAACATAATTTACGATAAATCTCCAAAGAAAATTAGCTTTTCCTTGTAGACTTTGAAGTTGACGAATAGATGACGGGGGAGGCAACCGAAGTATTGCCTCAACCTTGAAGGGATCTACCCTAATCCCTTCCGAAGACACAATGAATCCCAATAACCGACCGGATGTAACCACGAAAACACACTTGTTCGGATTCAACCTAATCTTGTAGAAACGACATCGTTCAAATACTTGACGGAGGTGAGCAGGATGATCCATTCTCTTTTGAGAATGAGCAGCTAAATCATCCAAATATGCCTCGATAATATGTTTGATGTTATGGAAGGCATATGACATGGCCCGCTGAAAGGTATTTCCAGCATTTTTAAGACCAAAAGGCATCTTCTTGTAAGCAAACATACCCTAGGGACAAATAAAGGCAATCTTATGCCGATCTTCAGGACGGATAGTAATATGATTATATCCAGAGAAACCGTCCATGAAGGAGAAAATCTCATTACCGACACACTCATCAATAATCTGATCTATAAATGGTGTGGGGTAATTATATTTCGGACATGCTTTATTAAGGTCTCTGAAATCAATGCAAACTCGAATTGTTCCTTGTTTCTTATCTACAGGAACAGGGTTTGAAACCCACTCTATCAAAGGAACAGGGAAAATAAATCCCGCCTTAAGCAGCTTCTCCACCTTGGCTTTGATAGCTGCAGCCTTCCTAGGATTGACCAGACAAATTTTTTGCCTCACAGGCTTAGCATTTTCGTAAGTCTTGATCTCATGCTGGACAATAGATGGATCTATACCAGGCATTTCCTCATAAGACCAAGCGAACACATCCCTAAACTCTTTAAAGAGATCGGTGTAAATTTGAATCTCTTCAGGGGAACATTAAGCTCCGATGAAGACATTCTCGATAACATTTGGATCCTTGGAAATGTTCACCGGGATAGTTGGAGAAATCACAACCATGTTCCCTTCAACATATACCTGTGTTGGTGCTAAAGGGTTCAGGACTGGGTGAACAGGACCAAGAGACAAAGGACTTGGAAAACTTGATTCAACTTCACTCAAATCAGGTAAAAAGTAAGACCGATGATGCAAATCATCCCATGGTCTATCTATACCAGTCATAGCTTCCAGGATGGCCTCTTCAGATGGAAGAGTGGTATCAAGGCAATCCTGAGCGGAAGAAGAACTAAGTATCCAAGTCGGAGCCACATCGCCATCCAACTCCTTTGGAGAAAGAGAAGCTGGAATGGACTCTGCAGAGTCAACAATAGATTGATAAACAATCTCAGCTGCAGACATTGGAAATGCCATTCCACCCACTTGACCTTCCACTAATGTGGAAGTAGGAGAAGGTAAGGTCCAAGGGTTCGAAAAATAATGAGTTCTGAAGAACTCTCTTCGAATAGGAGCCCTTGAGGATGAAATTGCAATTATATGAATAGTAGGAGGTGGAATATAGAAAGTACCCATCAAAGAAGAATACATCCCAACCCCTAAATTCTCAACATGCGGCTTGGCATCATCCACCTTTGGAATAGTTGAGTCAGTAGATGCATTTGGGTCTACGGGAGAATAGTCCAGTTGATCAACTGTAACAATCCTCCTTTCGTGAGGGAAACAAATAAGCCGAAATAATGAGGATGCAATAGCATCCATCTCATAAATCCATTTTCGCCCCGACAGAAGGTTGTAGTCCATGCTTGCATCAACTATCTCAACCTCTATATTTACAGTTTTGCCCCCAACACAGATGGGAAAAGCTAGGATAATTCCATGTGGTCTGTGAGAATGACCATCAAACGCAGTCAGAAGAGTAGCAGATGGAACAGCTGCGGGAGATCCAATTCTCTTCCAACATGCGAGAGACATCACACATGTGGAAGCACCCTCATCAACGACCGTTCGAAAGATATTTAATTTCCGATACGATGATTTGATATGAAAAGCCATATGATGCGGGAGTCTCTTTTTAAAATTAGACATATCGAATGTAATCACAAGAGATTTCTTTGGATCGACAGCCCAAATAGCAGTGAGCAAAGCACTGTGCTGAGCTAGACAAGACTGGAGCACCTCAAGAGCAGACATAGCACAAGGTCTCTGCACCAAATATTCTACAACAGAGTAGTTCTGGGTGGCCCTGGCATTTGGATTAATCGTCGTACACTTAGTAGATGCTTTTGGCATCTGAGGTATAGGCTCAACAGTAGGCCTCGTAATATGAAGCGGTTCAGTACCATCGGGAGCACCCTTGGCTTTCAAAGACACAGTTTTGCCATAATCACGGAATCTCGTGGCAATATCCGCGTGAGCACTCATCATATATATGTTTGATGGATTTTCCACTTCCTGGGTGCCCCCAGAGGAAGCCCCAGAATTTTGATTTGTGCCAACAACTAGCTGTTGCCCTTGGGGAAAACGGTTTGTCAACATAGCCTGGGAACTAGCAGGACCCTACTGAGCTAACAAGTGCTGTACATCCTGAATTTTAGGGCAAAGGTGAGTAAGATGGTCTCCAGTACATAAATTGCATGGAAACTTAACTTTATTTTTATCCTTTGAACCCTCCCCAACATGCTCGTTGGATTTATTTGCATTACCCTTCCCATCCTTGCCCTTTTTCTTATTATTATTCCGTCCCTTCTTCTTCCCTTCAGATTTTTTATTTCCTTTATGGTTGGAAGTCTGGACGGCATTTACCGACAAAGATTGAGAAGGCGATGACTCAGCAGGCATAGCCTGACCAGAGGAAGCAAATTGTATAGACGACTGCTGTAATTGACTAAGCAGGTTAGCAGCACCGCTATCGATCGACCCAATAAGTCCATAACCATGAGGACTGGGTTTAGTCTTGGACAAGTCTAATTTGGAGTGTGGAGCGTCAGGAAAATATTTATGAAGGACACTAGATTGAGAATATATCAATTCAAGCTGCTAGGCCCTAAAAATAGCCTGTTCCTCAGAAAATACCCCTGACAGGGATACATCCTTAGAAATATTTGGCTGCAAACTTTTCAAAAACCATTCCAAGAGGAATTCTCTTGGAATATAAGCTTTGATAAGCCTCTTCCTTCTCCGCCATTCCTGAATATGATCAGAAATGTGGGTTGCCTTGTCCTGCTTAAAATTGGCCAGGAGTTCTGTCCCGGGATCATAACGAACAGGAAACTGGAAATGATTTAGAAATATAGTAGCCAGATCTCCAAAAGTAGCAAAACTGCCCCCAGTTAACTCAATGTACCTCTTGGCAGCATTTCCAGTCAAGGTGCGTTGAAACAACCTCAACCTAATCGAATCCTCGATTAGGGAGTTAGATGAACACCAAAGATGGAAAGTGGTGATATGATCAGCCGGGTGCTCTCCATTCTTGCTTTCAAACTTTGGAATGTCTGAAGGTAGTTTGGTAGGAACTGGAGGCCACCCCAGACTATATCGGATTGGATCATTTGTCAATTTCGATAAATCTGGCAAGTTTAAAGTTGCTAGAAAAGGTAAACGAGGAGGGGCCTGAGGGTTTCATCCTTGGTGGGATGGATTCCCAACATTCTAAAAAGAATAACCTAGATTTGATGAGGCACCAGGTTGCCAGAAAGAACTTGTAGAAAATGTTGGGCCATAGGATGATCCTTGTGACCCAGCATTTGGAGAAGGACCCCCTCCCAACGTAGAGTTACCATAGACCGGACCAGCTCCCCCCACTGAAGTAGTGAATGAAGAGGAAACCCCCTGATAGGGGTTCCAAGCATTAGAAAAAGGGGAAAAATCCTGATAAGTACTCGACGAAGTGAATGGACCATTCCCTTGCCCTACTGCGGTAAATATAGGGTTCCAACCGGTAAAGGTAGTCGAACTCTGACCTCCGGACCAAGGGTTAAAACTCTAAGTCTGGGAAGTAAAAGGAAAATACCCTAGGGAAGGATTCGAACTAGGAATATGCCCACTTCTGAAAGGGAACCCTTGAAAAGAATCTGACCCACTAGCCAAAGAAGACATGGGTGCAGATGCAGTTGTAGCAGTGGAAAAGGAAAACAAAGGAATCCCATTAATGGGCATTCCAAAACAAAAGGGACCAGATTGAGAAGCTTGTGCTTGGGTGGAGCCAGAGCCAAAAATAGCAGTACTAGAAGCAATTGAAGATATAGCAATTGTGCCTCCTCCTTCTACTAAAGCAGGAGCCTGAATGCCTGCAGCACTCACAGCCGAAGCCGCGTTCCTAGTCGTGGCCATCAAAAGTTATGAATGAGATGGATAAGGAATTTCTGTTCTTGCAGACTCAGGTCCGATGTACTCAACAACAAACGAAGAATTAGGAGGAAGAGGAGATGGAAGTGACTCAGGAGGCTGAGGTACTTCCTCTACTTCTACTTCTTCTTCTGCTTCTCTTGGAAATAAGACTCTTGAGGTGAGAGGAGTGCCCCTCTCGGAACCAACTACAGAACCTTCAAGCCCTAGCGGAGGATCTCTCTCCGCTGCGTCAAATACCACAGAGTGATATTCACCTGCTATATTACTCCTACGCCTTCTTGAAGAAGGCTCAGCACTCTCGAGAGATAACCCTCGGATTCTCCTCGATCGACGAGGCGCTTGATCAACCACTTTAACAGATTAATTAGACTCAAAAAAGTATAAAGCTAAGCAAGCTAGGAGCAAAGAGCACTCACTAAAAAAATCCCTAAGATGCAACCAAGCAAGCAGTCTTCAGGTATTTCCACTCCGAGTGATTAGGACCGGACACCAAAATACGAGAAACGAAAAATAGGACCTCCCGAAAGTAGTCTTGGATAATGACATCCCAGGCCTACTAGCGAAGGTAAAAAAAATAGTTACGCCGGCCTCCTAACAATAGCCTTTGCCGGTGCAAGTACCCAAGCTTCACTGGGGCACTCTCCAGAAGTACTGCTAGAAGTGATACGACGTCTGCTTCAGGTACCACGGGTATTCCCCCCCGCAGTCACCTATGTGATACCTAGGAATGGAAACTAAGGGCACCAATCCGTGTCAGCAGCCGGGCGGAACAGTCTTAAGGCAAGATCCAGCAAATCAGAGAGGGGGTATCTCTCTTCTCAACCTTCACTTTCCCTCGCGCATTAATCTTTGTAGGAGAGCTTTCCCGGTCCACATAATAGTGTTGGATTTCGCTCATTTAATAAACTTCTATGTTTTAGTTTGAGCGGCCTTGGAGAGTTAACTCTCCACTCACCTAATCCAAGGCCCTACAACCTAGCTAGTTGATGTATGACACTTAATAAAAAAAACTTGATAGTTGTTTTTAAATTATTGCACTTATTTTAGTTGGTTGTTATATTAAGTCAAGGGAATATGGAAATGAAACTCGTGATGTTTTATGACGCAGAAAAGAAATTAATGAAAACCAAACTACATGCAGATGCAGTAATTGCCTTTCGATGAAAAGAAATTTCTACACGGGTTCTACGAGACTATTTTTTCTTTTCCGATATGAAACCTCACACTCGCAAAATTTATGAAAAAGACTACAAATGTTCAAGTGAACCTAATGCAAATTACTAAGAGCATGCCAATTCTAAGATGAAAAATCTAACAAAGCAAAGAGAAATTTCCAAGAATCCCTCAGTTCTATCACTTTTCCGGCTATCCACAAAGCTAGTTCCCAAATCAGAAACTTTCAGTATAAAGACACCAAAACATGCTCGAAATAAGAGAAAGAAACTAATGAAATTCCCTTCCCAAATCAAGTCAGAAACCGAAGGTAAGAAATCTCAACAAGGCTTCAAAAAATGAAAAGAAACCAAAACAAAAATGCAAAATGAAAACAATGGCAAAAGAAAATGTTTTTGAGCTTTTGAATTTTATAAAAAGAAGACTTCAAAGAGACCAAGAAAACTATCCAATCACGAAGCTAAACAATCTTCGAATTTCAAGCGAAGCTTCAACAACAATGCTCCAAATCTTATAGTGCCACTTAGTAGCAAGATTTATACGAGCAAAAGGAAGACAAGAAACTCAGTAACTCAGCCCAAAAGAATAGCACAATCTTGTAGCAAACAAAACCTCAAAGAACCAAGAATGACTCTTCAAAAATTGCAACAAGACCTAGTCAAATGAAATCAAGAAAACCAACCAAAAAGTAGGCAAAAATTAAAGTGCAAAGCAAAACATAAAGTTAGGAAAGAGTATACGAGCAGAAGCTCTCTGTCCTGATTAAGCAGAACAACCAAGAATCTCCAGAAAGAGATCTTGGTACTCAAACTAGAAATGCAAGCACTAAACAACAATATTTGCCAAATGAGCCAGTCTTCGACCAAACAAGAGAGAAAAAGACCAATAACCACCTTCAACACAATCCAGAGACTATAAGGACACTGCAGAGACAAGTCACTACAGGCAGACAAGACCTAAAAGTCAAAAATCAAAAAATTTCAAATTTTACTCAGGCATACGCTACTTAGCAGTTTTGCAACAGGCGTGCATACGCGACTGTGGCAAAGGAAACCCGCGTATACGCGACTTCCTTTGACAGAAACTGTGTGTATACGCGACTGTGTGTAGAAAAACTCGCGTATGGAAAGGTAAATAATGAAAAATAAAAAGATCAAGCCTGGCTAAAGAACCAGGTCTTTAGTCTGATTGAAAAAAAACTAATTGGACTGGAAATAATGATTAAAACTGTCAGAAACCTTTAAAACAGCTGAAACCACCCAACAGGGGAATCACAAGAATGCGATCTCCAGTGGAGTCGCCGGTTCTGTTTCGGGAAATAACTCCCTAGAGGTCGTTGGGTCAAAACCTCCACAGATCAGGGCATGCTATTCAAGAAGGACTCACACAACCACACTTGTACGCTAAAAACTAGATATTATCGATTGTAGAACTCACCCGTAGGTCCTACGTTTGTTGTAGATCCCGCGGGGTCCAAACCCCCAGCAACCCTTCTTCCTTTTCAACCTGAAAATCAAGAAGAAACGTGCACGGAAATCTAGTTGTACAACATATATCTCTCCTAAATGTCAGTGTAATCCATGTGAAACATCATATAAACAATAATAAATGCTTAATTAACAATCTTTTCACATATGCAAGTAGATATTAACAAATGAATTCGGGAACAAGATGGTTCTTCTTCATTACGAATAGCATGTACAATAATAGAAAGGAGGAGAGATCACCTGAATCCTTGCACTATCTTCGAACAGACCGTCGTCTGGATTCGTCCCGCCCTTGCCTCGCTAGGACTCTTTCAAGACTTGTGCACATGAGATGACATATAAATTGATGAACATCTCCATGAAACAAGGGTTTCCTGTAAAAATCTGGGAAGTGCAGGAGGCACGGGAAATCAGACTTGAATCGGGCTCTAACAGAGTATAATATCTATGTCTTTCCTCTCCTTAGGCCATGGGTCATGCATATGAGGGGCTTTATACTCCCTCAAAGTAGTTTCAATCGCTGAAATAGTTGGCCATGGGCCGTTGAATGACAGGAATAACCATCAACCCAAACAAAAATAGGATTTTATATATTTTTTAATGATTTTAATGGCATACGCGAAAAGTATCTCTAGACTACAGATACACATGAAAAAGTCTAGGCATATCCGCGTATGGGATTTCAAACATTGTTTTTTAGGAACTTAATTCAAGTCAAGTGGGAATGGGTGCCCAAGGCCAAAGAGACAATCGTGAATCACACATGAATCACAAAAGGGTGAAATGATGCTATAAATGATGCCCCCTAATATATGAGGTCAGAAGGGGTACATGATGGCTGAAATTTTTTATGTGTATAGAAAGAACTTTGCGAGGACAAGAGAGGACTTCACCAGATTTTAGCCTGCCAAAAACCAATGAAAGAAAACAGAGAGTCAGCTCATGTCTAAGGCGGGCATACCCATGCTCAGTCAAAAATATATCCATATAGAAAGTACATAATAGATCCAGAATGTATACAAGTATAGCTGAAATGAAAGTACATAATGAATCAACTGTGCACGGCCTAGAAGTACAAGTCGGAATCAATGTCCAAGTATCACATATAGAAAAACTAATCAATAATGCTGAAAATGGATGTCTGATCACAAAAGTAACTGAATCTCCAGGTACCAAATCATAAGGGGTGGAACAGATGATACAATCACGCAACTCAGGAGCCAACATATAGAATGCTGCTGTACTGACATTGCAACATATAAAGGTGGACGGCATCATTGGCAGAAACTGAAAGGACTGTCAAAAGTGAACCGAAATATGTTGATGCAACCCGAGGTCTTCACCGATTGCTATGGCACAATTATACACAATGGGAATAAATGAGTTGAAGTCGACCATGTGAGAAATCGTTTGATTACTGGTCAATAATGTATACCGTTAACAAACACAAGACAACCCATCGATAATTAAAATGAGTGTCAAGGTGCCCCAGTACAATCTAACAAGTGCGAATGAATGAGTTGAAGTAAAACACTTGGAAGAATCTACTAATCAGGAGGCAATGATGAATCCCCACTGTCAATAGTGAAGAGTTTGCCACTGATGACTGCAAACCCTAAGATACTGACAAAAGATTCTAGACCTTATTCCCAGAGCAATGAGTCGGAGTCGATGGGAAAATATCTGCTGGAAGGAAGGCATTAAGGCATCCCACATCAATCCAACGCGAGTGTAACCCGCAGGCCAAAATTTGGAAGGAATCGGACGAAGCAGAGAGACAGAACCAAACAATAATGAAAGCTGACACAGAGGCGAGATATCCACTGATAGGGTCAAATGGAGATCAAGGTACTGAATGAATCCCAAGTGTGATAATGTATGCTGACATTGAACACAAGGAAAACCACTCAGTCAAAGACCCATAATGATGATCAAATTCTGAGCACAAGGTCACCTATCAATGATGGAAATAGGGCTAGGGTGCGGCTCTACGTTTACTCTCAGAGCAATATGTCGTAGTCGATAAGAGACAAACCCGCCAGCAAGAAGTCAATGGAGACCTTCTCAAACTAGCACGAGCAGAGACCAAACATCTGATGTGATAGAACAAGATACTAACAATATCGGGGAGGCCGACTGAATAATAAGTCAAGAGACACCGCAGAATGGCCGACTCTAGTTAAACTTCCTTTGAACAAAAGAACGACTCGTGATGACCATGGCAGTAAAAATGACACTGTATAAGTCTGTTATGCAGGAGGAAAAAACAAACTCTCCATATGATTGGAAGAGATAACCAACCGAGGCAGGACGGACCAGTGAAACAAGGGAAAAAGTTGAACCTAGGTCAAGACTAAAACCATCCCAAATGAAGGAAATATATGACTGTATGTGCTTTGTTCGAGGGCGACAAACTGATACTGTACTGCCATCAAATTATGAAGTAACATCCCGTTCCTGCTCTTTTTGTCATATTTAATTTTTTTGTCTTTTTTATATAATAAACCTGAAAAAGAATAAAAGAATGCTATAGTACAATGGATAGAATGAGTATCAGGAAACAGATGCTCTAGTTCCTAGGATAGGAACGATCCTATGCTCAATGCAAGGTGGAAAAAACTGGTAAGCGATACTCAAAGGAATGTTCCATCCATGGGTAATAAGGGTTTCAAATTGCGATAGCTAAGTGCATGCAATTGTTAACTTGTACAGAAAGTCAAGGTCAAAATATGGCTTAAACATCGAGTCCAAATGAAGCCAGCTAAAGGCCAGGATAAACAAGTAGCCAATATGCAATGCACTAATACAACTCAATGACACCAGGGAGCCTCTAGGGTAATATCCAGAAAAAATGATAGTGAAGAAGAAGAAGAATGAAGCTTCAACACATAAGTCATGGCGGGACTAAAGAGGACTCCCGAGCCTACATGAAACGCAGCATGGGAAACAAGTGCTAGCGAGGAACTAACTAGGATGCCCATGTAAGGGAAGGCTCTACCACCAACTCATGATTAAATAATCAGCAAGTGAAATGGGTGAAATACTCATGACCTGATGGGATCGACCCTATGGCAAGAGATCAGAATGGAGGCTAGTATGAAAAATGCAACGGAAAATGGATTTCCTAACCTATATGCCAGTGAAGATCATATAAATGCCATGACAGGTCAGCAGTCATGGATAAAAATTTGGAACAATCTCAACTTCATCAAAATGTACCTGAAAATATACCAATCTTGACACTTACAAGCATCCGGGTTATGCAGCTTAAGATAGATTGAAAAAATAGGCATAACAAATTTTTGCAAAAATTTTCAATTTCTAGGCATAAATATACATGTTACCTCATATTTGGTTCATTGTTACTTGTTGATTTGGGAAAAAGAGCTCTGGAGAAAAACCCTCTTTCGTCAAAACAGGAGCAATCAGCGGTCAAACTTCACCGAATTAGTCAGGTAAGCTCTTAATCCATCATTATTATCAATTTTGTCCAATAATAGAGTTAAAATTTGGAAATTTCACCGTAAAAAACATTTTTTTTAATTTAGGGCTATGTGCATACATGGGTTCGTATGGACCAAACCGCGTATGATACGCGACTATGTACAGGGTAAGTCGTGTATGCGCAACCCGTAATGTTAAAAAATGTTTCTAATGAACAAATAAATGAATTTTTTCATGATGACCATCTCTTGGAGGGAACGTGAGCATAGTGCAATTGATAATGAAGTAATGCAAGATCAACAGTCGCTCGATATCCTTCGAAATTGCGGATTGCTAAAAAATTTCAAAATGCGAAATATGAAAAGTAACGTCCAGTTGCTTGAAATGCTGGTAAATTACTGGGAACTGGAGGAATATTGTTTCGTGATAGATCAAATGCCTATACACATAGAAGTGGAGTACATTTACTTCATTACTGGACTCTCACGGAGGGGAGACCTAGTAGATTTGCATGGAAAGCCTATGGGAGGGCTTACGGTGGATGACTATGTCCACGTCTACTGTGTAGAGGGGTCCAAAAAAGTAGGGACTCAGATTGCTATAAAAGATTTGAGAGATCTGCACATGAAGATTCTCTTGTTTACCATTGGCAGGGTAGCAGGATCTGCTTCCTTGCATTAGGCATCCAGGACCCAGATGAGCATAGATGTAGAAAGCCTAGTCCATCTATATGATTGGTGTACAGCTCTGTTAACCAATATGAAGCAACAACTGACCTCCATCCAGAAAGCTAAAACAAAGCATTTCGGGTACAGAACCATTTTGATGACATTCTTCTTTGAGAAGATTTCTGGGCTTCGACCCAAAGTGATCTCTTCAATCAACAGCCCAAGAGACCCAAGAATTGCCCGACGGGCTGATTTGATGAAGAGACTAGGGGGAGGTGAAGTTCCCCGAACCACCTGGGACGATGAGTTCTTCCAATGGTGGGAGGAACAAGTCGTCAAAGTGGAGGACTATCCCTATGCTGGGATGGATTTCCGCGGCGATCCATACCTCGTCCTTCCACCTGGCGTGGCATGGGGCGCAATCGATAAGATTGCAATTTTTTAATTTATATGATTTTTTTTTTTTGATGATTTTTTCAATATATGAGAAAAAATGTGAAAACAAGACATATTTTTTGATTGGATTCAAAATGAATTACAATATTATGATGACCATGATACAGATATTGGACCAGTCCGTCCTGAGGGCTACCCATGACATAAGCGCCGCAAAGGCGAGGTGGATACTGAAGACCCAGGCAGGACTCTCCATGTCGTTCAGAGAAACTTGGAGGGTTTGACTCGCCAAATGCCTATGGCTACAGTGGAATACCTACCTGAGGCTATCCAGAGACGGGTAGTGGGAGTACCACGTGACTGGGTGCGGTTATTCCGCCGTGTCGCTTCTGCGATCGTGTTCTATAGGAACACGAATATTGGGCAGGGACCACAGGAGTAGATAGATATGATTATTGGATGACTGTATATTTTTTATACTGAACATGATCGGGCATAAGCCCTAATTTTGTATGACTTATGGATCCAAATTTTGTATAGTTTTTTGAACACTCTGATGATATATATATACAGCGATTTATGATGTGATGTATAAAAAATGCATGATGTTTTTGATGATTAAATTTTAATGTATGGAATGATTAATATGCCAATCAATTGCTTGATTAGCTAATGAGTCTGCCATCCAATTGTCTGCTCGAGGAATATGAATGAATGTTAAAAACTGAAATGATCGTTGTAACAAATGTACCCTCAAAAACAACTAGAGTAAAAATGGATCTCGAACCCGATAAGTATTGTTCAACTGCGACACCACCAGCTGGGAGTCCAAGAAAACTACCAACGAATCAACACCCAAAGATATTGCCTCCGAGAGTAGATAAATAACTGCAGTGTACTCCGCAATATTATTGGAAGCAGGACCAATGCAGACTCCTCTTGATACTAACAGCTAACCAGATGGATAATGAAGCACCCAAGCCGTGGAAGCCAAGTTCCGGGTATGTCTACTAGCACCATCGGCGAAACCATAATGACTCATGACATTCGACACAACCTGCCAAAGCAGATCAAAAACATCACCATCACATCAAAGACCAAAAAACCAGATATGTACAAAACAAAACTAACTATATACAAAAGAAAAATGCCAGGCCGAAGCCTAGGCATAATACCTTTTCAAATAGAGCCCATTTCTGGGCTCCGGCAACTCATTTCCTTCAAAATCAACCAAGGCATATGCTCCTTTTTTAAGGACTTTTTTAACGATGAAGGGGCCATACCACATAGACTTAAACTTTCCTGCACCCAGGGCATCCTTCTCTTGGGCATAGACCAAAACGAGGTCGCCTTCCGAGAAAACCCTAGGTTTGACCGCCTTATCGTACTGAACTTTGACTCATTTCTTATGCGCCTCATTCATCGTTGTGGCATCGCGACGCTACTCATCGAGATGTTCCAGATGAAGGAGACGTTCTTCAAGACTAGAAGTGTCAGGAAGAAGCTCAACAGCTAACTTAAGAGAAGGAATCTCACATTCAATGGGAAATATGGATTCCAGCCCGTAAACTAGTTGAAACGGAGTAAAGCCAGTTGCAGTTTTCACTGACGTCCTGTATGCCCAAAGTGCAGGATACAGCATGATATGCCAGTTGGATCGAGCTTTATTAATTGTCCTTTGAAGAATGGTCTTCAAGGATTTGTTCACGGCTTCCACTTGCCCATTGGCCTGAGGATAATACGGAGATGAATGCTCCTTCCGGAAACCTAATTTTAGAGCCAACTCAGCCATCATGCTATTCTGAAAATGACTGCCATGATCAGTGAAAATATCTCTAGGAATACCAAAACGAGCAATAACCTGGTTGAAAAGAAAAAGAGCTGCAGTCTCACCATCATTCCCAAAAGTAGGCATAGCCTCGACCCACTTCGTAAAGTAGTCTACCGCTACAATAATGTACTTGTGACCTTTAGCCGAAGGCGGGTTACAAGTAGTATAATCAATACCCCACTTTGTAAAGGGACCGACAGTAATGACTGGAAAAAGCGAAGCTGGATGAGCGTGCATTTTTCGAGTATAAACTTGACACGGATGACATTTTTTGACCGACTCCATACAATCTTTGAAAATCAAAGGCCAAAAGTATCCAACATGCAAGATTTTTTGGGTTGTAGCAAGCCCAGATAAATGACCACCACAAGCTCCACTGTGGCAATCATTCAGCACAGCCTCAGCTTCTTCGAGAGTTAAGCAACGTCTCAGGATTGAATCAACCCCTCGACGGTATAAAGCATCACCAATAATTAAGTAATTTTTAGCCAAGTGACGCAATTTACGGCGCTCATCTTTCGAAAAAGTAGAGGGAAACTTCGCAGTCTGAAGATACACAATGATATCCCCATACCAAGGATCCTGTGAAGAGATGAGAAACAAATGTTCATCCAGGAAGGATTCATCATAGACCATCTCTTCTGCACAGGGCAACTCAGAGATTAATTCCGCGAAAACCAATGATTTCTTGGACTTGGCAGACATAAACTCAAGATCAAATTCCTGCAAAATCAAAATCCATCTATTGTATTTGCCCCCAATCACTCGCCTACCAAGAACAAACTGAAATGGATTGGCTGCTGCCAAAACATAAGTTTTTCGTAGAAGAATAGAAAGTCTAAGTCGCTATACAGCATGAACAGCTGCTAAAGCCAGTTTCTCTATCGGAGTATACCGGAGTTCAGGTCCTACCAAGCCTCGACTAAGATAGTATATAACATGCTCTATAAGAGCATTGTCCTCCTGAACCAGAACCATACCAATGGTAGATTTTGCTGCTGCAAGATACAAAAGGAATTCCCTGCTATAATCGGGTGGACTCAATATAGGAGCAGAGGTCAATGCTTTTTTCAAAGCATCAAATGAGCGTTGAGCAAAGTCATCCCAAAAGAATGGAACTCCCTTCTTCAACAATCTCATAAATCCTTTGGTAACTTCAGCATAATTTACGATAAATCTCTGAAGAAAATTAGCCTTTCCTTGTAGACTTTGAAGTTGACGAATAGACGACGGGGGAGGCAACCGAAGTATTGCCTCAACCTTGAAGGGATCTACCCTAATCCCTTCCCTAGACACAATGAATCCCAATAACCGACCGGATGTGACCGCGAAAACACACTTGTTCGGATTCAACCTAATCTTGTAGAAATGACATCGTTCAAATACTTGACGGAGGTGAGCAGGATGATCCATTCTCTTTCGAGAACGAGCAGCTAAATCATCCAAATACGCCTCGATAATATGTTTAATGTCATGGAAGGCATATGACATGGCCCGCTGAAAGGTAGCCCCAGCATTTTTAAGACCAAAAGGCATCTTCTTGTAAGAAAAAGTACCCCAGGGACAAATAAAGGCAGTCTTATGCTGATCTTCAGGACAGATAGTAATTTGATTATATCCAGAGAAACCGTCCATGAAGGAGAAAATCTCATTACCGGCACACTCATCAATGATCTGATCTATAAATGGTGTGGGGTAATTATCTTTAGGACATGCTTTATTAAGGTCTCTGAAATCAATGCAAACTCGAATTGTTCCTTGTTTTTTATCTATGGGAACAGGGTTCGAAACCCACTCTGTCAAAGGAACAGGGAAAATAAATCTTGCCTTAAGCAGCTTCTCTACCTCGGCTTTGATAGCTACAGCCTTCCTAGGATTGACCGGACAAAGTTTTTGCCTCACAGACTTAGCATTTTCGTAAGTCTTGATCTCATGCTAGACAATAGATGGATCTATACTAGGCATTTCCTCATAAGACCAAGCGAACACATCCCTAAACTCTTTAAAGAGATCGGTGTAAATCTGAATCTCTTCAGGGGAACATTCAGCTCCGATGAAGACATTTTCTATAACATTGGGATCCCTAGAAATGTTCACCGGGATAGTTGGAGAAATCACAGCCATGTTCCTTTCAGCATATACCTGTGCTGGTGCTAAAGGGTTTAGGACTGGGTGAACAGGACCAGGAGACAAAGGACTTGGAAAACTTGATTCAAATTCGCTCAAATCAGGTAAAAAGTAAGATCGATGATGAAAATCATCCCACGGTCTATCTATACTAGTCATGGCTTCCAAGATGGGCTCTTCAGATGGAAGAGTGGTATCAAGGCAATCCTGAGCGGAAGAAGAACTACGTATCCAAGCTGGAGCCACATCACCATCCAACTCCTCTGGGGAAAGAGAAGCTGGAATGGACTCTGTAGAGTCAAGAATAGATTGATAAGAAATCTCAGCCACAGACATTGGAAATGCCATTCCACCCACTTGACCTTCCGCTAATGTGGAGGTAGGAGAAGGTAAGGTCCAAGGGTCCGAAAAATAATGAGTTCTGAAGAACTCTCTTCGAATAGGAGCACTGGAGGATGAAATTGCATTTATATGAAAGGTAGGAGGTGGAATATCAAAAGTACCCATCAAAGAAGAATACATCCCAACCCCTAAATTCTCAACAGGCGGCTTGGCATCATCCACCTTTGGGATAGTTGATTCAGTATATGCATTTGGGTCTACAGGAGAACAGTCCAGTTGATCCACTGTACTAATCCTCCCTTCATTAGGGAAACAAATAAGCCGAAATAATGAGGATGCAATAGCATCCATCTCATAAATCCAGTTTCGCCCCAACAGAAGGTTGTAGTCCAAGCTTGCATCAGCTATCTCAACCTCTATATTTACAATTTTTCCCCCAACACAGATGGGAAAAGTTGGGATAATTCCATGTGGTCTGTGAGAATGACCATCAAACACAATCAGAAGAGTAGCAGATGGAACAGCTGCGGGAGATCCAATTCCCTTCTAACATGCGAGAGACATCACACATGTGGAAGCACCCTCATCAACAACCATCCGAAAGATATTGAATTTCCGATACGATGATTTTATATGAAAAGCCATATGATGCGGGAGTCTCTTTTTAAAATTAGACATATCGAATGTAATCACAAGAGAGTTCTTTGGATTGACAGCCCCAATAGCAGTGAGCAAAACACTGTGCTGAGCTGGACAAGACTAGAGCACCTCAAGAGCAGACATAGCACAAGGGCTCTACGCCAAATCTTCTACAACAGAGTAGTTCTAGGCGGCCCTGGAATTTGGATTAATCATCGTACACTTAGTAGATGCTTTTGGCATCCGAGGTATAGGCTCAAAAGTAGGCCTCGTAATATGAAGCGACTCAGTACCATCAGGAGCACCCTTAGCTTTCAAAGACTCAGTTTCACCATAATCACGGGATCTCGTGGCGATATCCGCATGAGCACTCATCATATATATGTTTGATGGATTTTCCCCTTCCTGGGTACCCCCAGAGGAAGCCCCAAAATTTTGATTTGCGCCAAAAACTAACTGTTGCCCTTGGGGAAAAGGGTTTGTCAACACAGCCTGGGAACTGGAAGAACCATGCTGAGCTAACAAGCGCTGCGCATCCTGAATTTTAGGGCAAAGGTGAGTAAGATGGTCTCCAGTACATAACTTGCATGGAAACTTAACTTTCTTTTTATCCTTTGAACCCTCACCAACATGCTCGTTGGATTTATTTGCATTACCCTTCCCATCCTTGCCCTTTTTCTTATTATTATTCCATCCCTTCTTCTTCCCTTCGGATTATTGATTTCCTTTAGGGTTGGAAGTCTCGACGACATTTACCAAAAAATATTGAGAAGGCGATGACTCAGCAGGCATAGCCTGACCAGAGGAAGCAGATTGTATAGACAACTGCTGCAATTGACTAAGCAGGTTAGTTACATCGCTATCGATTGAACCAATAAGTCCATCACCATGAGGACCGGGTTTAGTCTTGGACAAGTCTAATTTGGAGTGGGGAGCATCAGGCAAATAATTATGAAGGACACCAGACTGAGAATATATGAATTCAAGCTACTGGGCCCTGGAAATAGCCTGTTCCTCAGAAAATACCCCTGACAGGGATACATCTTTAGAAATATCTGGCTACAAAGATTTCAAAAACCATTCCAAGAGGAATTCTCCTGGAATAAAAGCTTTGATAAGCCTCTTCCTTCTCTGCCATTCTTGAATATGATCATAAATGTGGGTTGCCTTGTCCTACTTAAAATTGGCCAGGAGTTCAGTCCTGGTATCATAACAAACAGGAAATTGGAAATGATTTAGAAATATAGTAGCCAGATCTCCAAAAGTAGAAAAACTGCCCCCAGTTAACTCAATGTACCACTTCGCAACATTTCCAGTCAAGGTGCGTTGAAACAACCTCAACCTAATCGAATCCTTGATCAGGGAGTTAGATGAACACCAAAGATGGAAAGTGGTGATATGATGAGCCAGGTCTTCTCCATTCTTGCCTTCAAACTTTGGAATGTCTGAAGGTAGTTTGGTAGGAACCGGAGGCCACCCTGGACTATATCGGATTGGATCATTTGTCAATTTTGATAAATCTGGCAAGTTTAAAGTTGCTAGAAAAGGTAAACGAGGAGGGGCCTGAGGGTTCCATCCTTGGTGGGATGGATTCCCATCATTATAAAAAGAATAACCTGGATTTGATGAGGCACCAGGTTGCCAGAAATAGCTCGTAGAAAATGTTGGGCCATAGGATGATCCTTGTGACCCAGAATTTGGAGAAGGACCCCCTCCCAATGTAGAGTTACCATAGACCATACCAGTTCCCCCCACTGAAGTAGTAAATGAAGAGGAAACCCCCTGATAGGGGTTCCAAGCATTAGAAAAAGGGGAAAAATCCTGATAAGTACTTGATGAAGTGAATGGACCATTCCCTTGCTGACCAGCGAAAAACTGATTCCCAGCCCCCACTGCTGTAAATATAGGGTTCCAATCGGTAAAGGTAGTCGAACTCTGACCTCCAAACCAAGGGTTAAAACTCTGAGTCTGGGATGTAAGAGGAAAAGACCCTAAGGAAGGATTCGAGCTAGGAATATGCCCATTTCCGAAGGGGAACCCTTGAAAAGAAGCCGACCCACTAGCCATAGAGGACATGGGTGCAGATGCAGTTGCAGCAGTGGAAAAGGAAAACGAAGGAATCCCACTAAAGGGCATTCCAAAACAAAAGGGACCAAATTGAGAAGCTTGTGCTTGGGTGGAGCTAGAGCCAAACACAGAAGTACTAGAAGCAATTGAAGATATAGCAATTGTGCCTCCTCCTTCTACTGAAGCAGGAGTCTGAATGCCTGCAGCACTCACAGCCTAAGCTGCGTTCCCAGTCGTGGCCATCGAAAGGTATGAATGAGATGGACAAGGACTTTCTGGTCTTGCAGACTCAGGTCCGATGTACTCAACAAAAAACGAAGAATTAGGAGAAAGAGGAGATGGAAGTGATTCAGGAGGCTGAGGTACTTCCTCTACTTCTACTTCTTCTTCTTGCGGAAATAAGACTCTCGAGGTGAGTGGAGTGCTCCTCTCGGAACCAACACCAGAACCAACTACAGAACCTTCAAGCCCTAGCGGAGGATCTCTCTTCGCTGGATCAAATACCACTGGGTGATATTCACCTGCTATATTACTCCTACGCCTTCTTGAAGAAGGTTCAGTACTCTTGGGAGATAACCCCCGGATTCTCCTTGATCGATGAGGTGCTTGATCAGCCACTTTAACAGATTAATTAGACTCAAAAAAGTATAAATCTAAGCAATCTAGGATCAAAGAGCACTCACTACAAAAATCCCTAAGATGCAACCAAGCAAGCAGCCTTCAGGTATTTCCGCTCCGGGTGATTAGGACCGGACACCAAAATATGAGAAAGAAAAAAATAGGACCTCTTGAAAGTAGTCTGGGATAATTACGGCCCAAGCCTACTAGCGAAGGTAACAAAAACAATTATGCCGACCTCCTATCAACAGCCTTTGCCGGTGCAAGTACCCAAGCTTCATCGGGGCACCCTCCAGAAGTACTGCTGGAAGTGATACGACGTCTACCTCAGGTACCACGGGTATTCCCCCCCGCAGTCACCTGTGTGATACCTAGGAATGGCAACTAAGGGCACCAATCTGTGTCAGCAGCCAGGCGGAATGGTCTTAAGGCAAGATCCAACAAATCAGAGAGGGGGTATCTCTCTTCTCAACCTTCACTTTCCCTCGCGCTTGACTCTCTGGAGGAGAGATTTCCCAGTCCACCTAACGGTGTTGGATTTCTCTCATTTAATAAACTTATATGTTTTAGTTTGAGCGGCCTTGGAGAGTTAACTCTCCACTCACCTAATCTAAGGCCCTACAACCTAGCTAGTTGATGTATGACACTTAATAAAAAACTTGCTAGTTGTTTTTAAATTATTGCGCCTATTTTAGTTGGCTGTTATATTAAGTCAAGGGAATATGGAAATGAAACTCGTGATGTTTTATGACGCAGAAAAGAAATTAATGAAAACCAAACTACATGCAGATGCAGTAATTTCCTTTTGATGAAAATAAATTTCTACACAGGTTCTACGAGACTATTTTTTCTTTTCAGATATCAAACCTCACACTCGCAAAATTTATGAAAAAGACTACAAATTTTCAAGTGCACCTAATGCAAATTACTAAGAGCATGCCAACTCTAAGATGCAAAATCTAATAAAGCAAAGAGAAATTTCCAAGAATCCCTCAGTTCTATCACTTTTCCGGCTGTCCACAAAGCTAGTTCCCAAATCAGAAACTCTCAGTATAAAGATGCCAAAATATGCTCGAAATAAGAGAAAGAAACCAATGAAAATTCCCTTCCCAAATCAAGTCAGAAACCGAAGGTAAAAATCTCAACAAGGCTTTAAAAGATGAAAAGAAACCAAAACAAAATGCAAAACAAAAGAAATGGCAAAACAAAATGTTTTTGGGCTTTTGATTTTTATAAAGAGAAGACTTCAAAAAGACCAAGAAAACTATCCAATTAACAAGCCAAACAATCTCTGAATTTCAAGCAAAACTCCAACAAAAATGCTCCAAATCTTATAATTCCACTTAGTAGCAAGATTCATACGAGCAAAAGGAAGACAAGAAACTCAGTAACTCAGCCCAGAATAATAGCATAATCTTGCAACAAACAAAAGTTCAAAGAACCGAAAATGACTCTTCAAAAAATTGCAACAAGACCTAGTCAGATGAACTCAAGAAAACCAACCAAAAAGTAGGCAAACATCAAAATGCAAAGCAAGACATAACATTAGGAAAGAGCATACGAGAAGGAACTCTCTGTCCTGATTAAGCAGAACAGCCAAGAATCTCCGAAAATAGATCTTTGGTACTGGAACCAGAAATGCAAGCACTAGAAAAAAAAAGATTTGCCAAATGAGCCGGTCTTCAACCAAACAAGAGAGAAAAATACCAATAACCACTTTCAACACAATCTAGAGACTAAAAGAACACTGCAGGAACAGGTCACCACAGGCAGACAAGACCCAATAGTCAAAAAATCAAAAATTTCAAAATTTTCTCAGGCATACGCTACTCAGAAGTTTTGCAACAGACGTGCATATGCGACTGTGGCAAAGGAAACCCGCGTATACGCGACTTCCTTTGATAGAAACTGTGTGTATACGTGACTTTGTATAAGAAAACTCACGTATGGACAAGTAAATAATGAAAAATAAAAAGATCAAGCCTGGCCAAAAAACCAGGTCTTTAGACTGACTGAGAAAAAACTAACTGGACTGGAAATAATGATTAAAACTGTCGGAAACCTTTAAAACAGCTGAAACCACTCAACAGGGGAATCACAAGAATGCGATCCCCAGTGGAGTCACCAGTTCTGTTTCGGGAAATAACTCCCTAGAGGTCGTTGGGTTGAAAACCTCCACAGATCGGGGCATGCTATTCAAGAAGGACTCACACAATCAAACTTGTATGCTAAAAAATAGATATTACAGATTGTATAACTCACCTGTAGATCCTACGTTTGATGTAGATCCCACGGGGTCCAAACCCCCAGCAACTCTTCTTCCTCTTCAACCTAGAAATCAAGAAGAGACATGCACATAAATCTAGTTGTACATCATATATCTTTCCTAAATGTCAGTGTAATCCATGTGAAACATCATATAAACAATAATAAATGTTTAATTAACAATATTTTCACATATGCAAGCAGATATTAACACGTGAATTCGGAAACAAGATGGTTCTTCTTCATTACGAACAACATGTACAATAATAGAAAGGTGGAGAGATCACCTGAATCCTTCCACGATCTTCGAACAGACTGTCGTCCGGATCCGCCCTGCCCTTTCCTCGCTAGGATTCTTTCAAGACTTGTGCACACAAGATGACATATAGGCTGATGAACATCTCCAGGAAACAAGGGTTTCCTGTAAAAATCCGGGAAGTGCAGGAGGCATGGGAAATTAGACTTGAATCGGGCTCCAATAGAGTATAATATCTATAATTTTCCTCTCTCCCTTAGGCCATGCATATGAGGGGCTTTTATACTCCCCCAAAGTAGTTTCAATCAGTTGGAAATAGTTGGCCATGGGATGGGGTGGTTGAATTACATGAATAACCATCAACCCAGCCTCAAAAATAGGGATTTTTATATATTTTTTAATGATTTTAATGGCATACACGGAAAAGTATCTCTGGACTCACGTATACACGTGGAAAGTCTGGGCATATCTGCGTATGGGATTTCAAACACTGTTTTTAATGAACTTTATTCAAGTCTGTGGGAATGGGTGCCCAAGGCCAAAGAGACAATCATGAATCACATGAAGGTGAAAAATGATGCTATAACA
>JAXQQM020089009.1:0-34250 GCA_034641835.2 Pinus albicaulis | reverse complement strand
ATTAGTTCATATACAACTTTGACATTTGTTGGATCATATCCTACTTCAATAATCAACTCTTCTAGTGATTTGATTATGTTATCCTTAGTTTGCGAGGATGCCTTTTCTAGTTTGAGCTGATCTTTGATGTTCCCAAGAGTCCTGATGATGGGTCCCAGTTGGGATTCGAAACGTCGACACATGTTCCTCAATATTGTGGATAATCCGGAAATCTTCTTAAAAAATGATCACCACAGGAGTTTAAAAACCAAAGTTCCCAAGAGTGTTTTGTAGTCTCTGTATACTCATGGCTTTATTTGTCATGGTTGAATAAAGCATTTCACTAGCTTGCTTGTGAAATTCTATCTAGTCAATTGGATGAAGATCCTCTGCTTGAACTTCATATGATTTCTTTTTGTAATCAACTAATGATTTGGGATACTTTACTTTTCGCTGTAGGAAGGTCATTTGCATTTTCTTAGTTTTGTAGTCAAAAGTAGAAAGCAATCTGCTTTGGTCACTGGGTGACTGCTTCCAGTACAATGTGTATGTATCAACCTTTAAGGCTTCATTTCTTATCTTTATCTCTTTGTATTTCTGCATAATATCCATCTCTTTGTCTGCTGGTTTGCTGGATGAAGATACTTCAACACTGTGCTGTTTTTGAATCATTTGAGTTTTTGATAATGAAGGCTAGTGTGTTTCTTCAAAACTGTAGGACGAGCATTATCTTTCACCACTGCATCCGTGTCAATTACCTCAATTGTTTCCACTTCCTCATTTACGGGATTTAATTTTGGCTTCTTCTTGTACATCAATTTAAAATTGGTTTCAGTGGTAGTCTCTGCAGTGTATGGTCCTTCTTTTCTGATTCTTTTTGAGTTTCTATCTTCTTGGGCCGGAGTCTGCAAGATTTGACTAGTATCACCTTGATTATCTCTCTCTGTCAAAGTGTTCTCCAACCATTCAGATTGATTGGAGTATTTCTCTATGTTTGTTTTTTTCTCATGTACATAAGGAGTTAATTTACATTTAACTCTCAATTTGCTTATTACTCCTAAAGGATCATAAAACCACTGAAAACTGTGACTGAACTTAAACTCCTACAAATGTTTTTCTGCCTGTGGACCTGCATCTGTACTGTTACAAATAAAAGGGCCAACCTGATTCTAATCTTAAATTGTGTCTCCTTTTTGGCTCCCAAGAAATTGATTCCATCAGAATTAATGATCTGTCTGATATACTCAAGGGAAAATAGCCTCATTGGGAGGTATTTGGGTAGTTTATATGGAAGAAGATTAGATCCATATACCGTAATCTCTGTTTGGTTTTGATACAAGTATTAATCTCCTGTTGTACTATGCTCAGATAACTGCAGGACCTTCTTAATTTATTCACTAATTCTTGGCTGCATGCTGTTGTTCAGCGTATTGACCATGGGATGAATGAAAGAATCAATGAACTCTGTGTAGGTGGGCTGTGTGGAGTCTTTTCTGATTAATGGATTCCAAAATATAACTGACTGTGGGTTACCTTCAACATCAAGCTTTTGAAGGTTGATGGCAAATTTCTCAGACTGGAAATACAAAAACATGTGGAATAGGACCGATGAATACTTGAAAACACCTTCTTCAGGCATTTTAACAAGTTTTTCATGCATAGTATCATCAAGGTACTGGGAAAAATTTAAAATGGTAGCAGGAGGTTGACCAGGTGTGAAAGCAGACAGGAAACCTAGTATTGAAGCATCTACATGCTCATTTGTGAAATAACCAAGAATAAAAGAAAACATGCTAATGATATCTCTGGTTCTCTCAGAAAATATTCTAGATGGGTAAGGAGGATTTGTTTTGGGAGTTTCTACAGATGAAGGAATGAATATCTGAAATATATGGAACCTCTTGGGGAAGTATAGATTCAGGTATAACTGTGTAAGAGCCTCAATAGACAAAGGGGTTTCATCTGGTCTAGGTTGGATCTGCAGCATTTGGTTGAGTGACTCAACTGTGATGGTGAATATAGTTTCTTTTCCAGGGGTTATAATGGCTCTTTGATCAGGGAAATGGAAATATTGACAAAGTTTGATCATTTCTGGGCACTGGAAAGTTTGCGTGACTACATACTTTGGCAAATTATATTCCCAAATGAAAACCTCATCTGCTTGATCAATATATTTGGCAAATTATATTCCCAAATGAAAACTTCATCTGCTTGATCAATATATTTGTCATGGCTCCAACAGTGGAGCTCAAGAAGGTTAAATTCAGTGACAGGGTCACAAATTTTAAAGTCTCTATTTGCTAAAGGAGTGTGTTCCACATCTACAACTGGAGGTTGCAAGGGATTTACAGTTACGATACCTTTGGAAGCCATTGTTTATTAATATTACTTAATTTGATTACTCTTTTGACTTAGAAAAACAATTTCAAGCCTTTAGGAGTGCCTCTGAAAAATTAATACAGTCCGCAGAAGGGTTTGAGAAACCAATTGATTAAAAATTCAGTCTCTGTGATTGAAAACAATCTCTGGCCTTGGGAATCCTATGAAAATAGGTCCAGGGTTTGCAGAAAAAAGGATTTGGGAAGCTACATGAATTTCTTTAGGTCTGCAGAAGATCCTAAATTGGTTCAATGATTGAATTACTTTCTTGCTGTAAGTATTGGCCTGAGCACTTAGGAATACCTGGAGAAAAATGAAGATTCTGATTTGTAGAAGGTTTCTGAGGCAGCAGAGGTTCTCTGAGGCTTCCCTGGCCTTTATAAATCTTCAAATCATGTTCTGTAGTGTCTTTGAGAGCAAATAGTGTTGAATTCTGGTAAAAGGACTTGAAATAAGGTCGATTGAGTAATTTGTGCTTTGAAATAGGTCGAGAATAACTCTGTATGCAGAAATTGTAACAGAAAGGGTGAAAAGGCATAATAGGGCGGTCTTATTTGTGTTTTAACCAACAGTGATTTAAAACATTAATGGGCAGGTCATTTAAAATGGCAGTGGTTTTCGCAACAGGCAAGAATACATCACAGTGGTTTTCGCATGAGAGAAAGGTGGTAGGCGGTATTTTTTATGAAGATGCGATGCAATCGAATTCTGACACGTAGTCAAGAGCGGAGCTCGGCAAACCACACATTTCGCAAGGTCATGGCGTAGTTAAAGGTCAGGCTTTCGGATGTGCGAAAGGAGATATGGGCCATCGGATCTGATCGGTATAGATTTGACAGTTGGGCGAATGCGATGGATCCGTCGAGAATTAGATAGGTGGTATCTGGGTTTAAAGTTAATGTGGGTTATGTGTAATTTATACATTGGTTTGATATTATAAGAGGTCGGGGTTTATAATAGGCCAAGAAATAATAAGTGGGCCCAAAATAAATCAAACATGGGGGAATTAAACTATAGTGTATAAATAAAATAAGGGGTTTGGGACTAATTTATATAATGGGAATTAATAAATAAAGTTAGTTAAATGATTAAAATGAATGAGGGGGGTTAAATATACTAAATTTAACGTAAAAACTGATATCGGGAAGAAATTTCTTCAATGTGGGACCCGACATATCACTTTTTAAAGAAATACTTAGGATAAAGATATTTTTTGGGTATTTTGAATAAAAATGGAAGTTAATTAAAGGGATTTTACTTTTCCAAAGGAAAATAGGTATTTTAACTTAGGAAAAGGGATTTTTATAGGGAAAAAAGAGTGAAGTAAGGGGAAAGAATAAAAATGGAGGTGAAGGGGTATTTTTACAAGGGAAATGATTTTGAATGGAAATTAGTAAATACGAAATGACCAATTTCTACTACCCATGCCTTCTGAAAACTACTTCTGCCTACCCGTCATCTATCGTAACATTTTTTCTTCATTTCTTTGGGTGCATTTGAGCTTGCAGACCCTCATTATTTTTCTTTTAACAAAAAACTATCTAATCTATCCTTATTTCTTCCAAGAGCTCAGATTAAACTATTGAGCTCCTTATTTATTCTGTACCTAACTACTGATCTGCCAAGATTAAACAGTTTGGCTAGATCTTTATTCTCTATCTATCAACACGAAATTTAAAGCATGAAAGGTCAAGATTAAGCAGTTTGAACTTCATGTATTGTGGCATTTTTGACAAGCTGTACACAATTTTATTTTGCAGTAAAGTATAAAT
The DNA here is from genome assembly GCA_034641835.2 of Pinus albicaulis. Taxonomy (NCBI): domain Eukaryota; kingdom Viridiplantae; phylum Streptophyta; class Pinopsida; order Pinales; family Pinaceae; genus Pinus; species Pinus albicaulis. The sequence continues at coordinate 30,120 of JAXQQM020089009.1, read as the reverse complement.
TAGTGGCATTTGAATTTGCATCAATTTTATGAACTATTTTTATCTATTTTTTTGGGGGGGTTCATTTTTTATATTCTTTTTGATCTTTTTCTTTCAGTCCTTTGATTTTTCTTTTAGGACTTTTACCCTCTTTGCATTTTTTATTTTTCTAATATGGGAAAACAATTTGCAGAAAACAAAGTATGCACATATTACAAGACTAATCAAATTCAATTCAAAATTATGAATCCTATTATTATAGGACACTAATAGGTGGCATTCTCGTTCTCCTGTAGTCTGTTATGTAGCTTTCCTTGTTGTTCTTCTTGGCAGTCCATGAACAACTTTGTGTTTGAAGGAAATTCCTAATGTTTGTAGCAGTCTGTTTGTGTGTTGCTTTTCTTGCTACATTGTGGTCATGAATGGAGGAGTGTGGTGTATGGAGGTGATGGAGGAATTTATGAAGATGAATGGAGTGAATGATGGGATGGACGACAAGATAGAAGAAGGGAAAATAAGATGAATGCCTCTCTATGTTTTCCAGAAACCATTAACAACCTGCAAAACAACAAACACAGAAAAACATAGTGGTGCAGATGCTTTTTTTTTTGTTCTTTTTCTCGTTTTTATTTTTTCTCGAAAGAAGTGGGCTGCCTCCATGGAGGTTTTCAACCCACAAACTTTCCTTGGGCGCGTCAGAGAGGTTTTCACCCATGGATCTTTTTTTTTTTTGAGCAAGTGAGCTAACTCCATCGAGGTTTTCAACTCACAAGCATATTATTTTTTCTTTTTCTTTTTCTTTCAGGAGGTGTGGGAAACTATGTAGTTTCCCATCATATACACCTCTCTTCTTATTGAGTTGATGAATTCTACCCTTGACAAAGGCTTCTTGTAAATTTTAAGTTTGTGACCATTAACAAGCGAGGGGATCCCTTCCTCATCTATGGTACTAATTTGAATTGCGCCATTATCAAATCATTTCTCCACTGTGTAAGGCCCCACCATCTTGTCATCAACTTGCCTTTGAAGTCTTTAAACCTTGAATCATACAATAGTGCCCAATATCCTTCTTAGAAGGTCTTTTCTTTGATGTTCTTGTCATGCCATACCTTCCTTTGTAACTAAACTACCTCTGTGTGAAGAAGTGCTTGCATTCTTAACTCATCCAATCCATTTAGTTGCAACAACCTCTCTTTTTGGGAATTTGTTAGATCTTGATTTAATTCAGCTGCCATTATTAAAGTATTGAATTCAAACTCAACTGAAAGTAGAGCTTTCTTACCATAGACTAGTTTATAAGAGTGAATCCTGTTGTTGTCTTCCAAGTGGTGTTGTAGGCCCAACTAGCTTCTAACAATCTATCTACCCAATATTTTCTGCTGCTGCTCACAACCTTGGTGAGGATGCTCTCTAAAGCTCTGTTAGTTACTTCTACTTGGCCATTCGCCTAAGGGTGATAGGAAGTAGAAGTTCTATGCTTAATCTTGTGCTTCCTCAAAAGATTCTCAATGAGGTGAGAGGTGAACTGTGATCCCTGATCAGTGACTATTTCTCTGGGATATCCAAATTTGTAAAACACATTCTCCCTCAGAAATTTTGCTACTTTTTCTTCGGTTGCTACCTTCACTGCTTGTTCTTCAGCCCACTTTGTCAGGTAATCAGCGCATACTATGATATAATTATCTTGTCTGGATGGTGGATCGATGGGTCCAACAAAGTCCATGCCCCACTTGTCAAATGGCTCAATAGCCACCTGAGGGTGTAAAGGCATTTCATCTGTTTGTGTGGGTTTCCCCATCCTTTGGCACTGGTCACACCTGATGGTGTATCTTCTGGAATCTTGGTGAAGGGTAGGCCAATAGTAACCCGCCTGCAAAACTTTGTAAGCAATTCTTTTTGCAGCAAAGTGGCCTCCACATGGGATGTCATGAAATTCATAGAGGATATCAAAAAATTCTTCCTCCCTCACACATCTTCTTAGGATTTGATCAGGGCTTTTTTTCTGATGATTCTGCTCCTCTCCTTGAATGAAAGATTAGGAGGGAGTCTTCCAGCAACCAAGTAGTTGGCTATATCAACAAACCATGGTGAGAGTGCTGATATGGAAAAGAGTTGTTCATATAGCATCTAGTCAGCCACCATTCCTTCTTCACCTGCAAGGAGAACTAACCTGGACAAATAATCTGCAACAACATTTTTCTTTCTAGTTTTGCCAACAATAGCCAAATCAAATTGCTAAAAAAGTAACAACCATCTAATTATTCTAGCATTAACATCTGGTTTGTTCATTAAATACTTGATGGCTGCATGGTCAGTGTGAACAAAGGTATGATATCCAGTGACATAATGCCTGGATTTGTTCAAAGCATGGACAATGGCCAACATATCCTTCTCAGTAACAGTATAATTCAGCTCGGCTTTGGACAAATTATTGCTGATGAAATAAATGGCATAAGGGATTTTGTCCTCTAATTGTCCTAATGCTTCCCTTACAACTTTTTTGGATGCATCAGTTTGGATGTGGAAAGGCAGAGTCCAATTTGGACCACGGAGGATGGGGGTAGTATTCAACTGCTTCTTAATGAGCTCAAAAGCCTCTTGACAAGGAACATACCAAATAACCTCAGAATCTTTGGCCAATAAAAAAAATAATGGCGAAGCCATCTTTCTGAAATCTTTGATGAACCTTCTATAGTAACTAGCTAAGCCTAAGAAAATTCTCACATATTTCTGCTTTTGAGGAGCAGGTGCCCTTTTGATGATAGTGTTTTTGTTCGGGTCTACTTGTATTCCTGCTTGGGATATGGAGTTTCCTAATACAACCCCTGCTTTCTTTAGGAATTCACACTTTTCAGGGCTCAAGGAGAGATGCATCTCAATGCACCTTCTTAGTACTTTACCCAAATTGGAGAGAGCTTCTTAGAAGTCATCCCCATATGGTGTGAAATCATCCATGTAAATTTCGACAGAGTCATGCACTAACTTAGAAAAGATGCTCAAGACAAGTCTCTAGAAGGTGGCTTGGGCATTGCATAACCCAAAGGGTAGGACTCTATAAGAAAATGTACCCCAAGGGTAGGTGAAAGTAGTCTTATCCTGGTATTCAGGGCTGATTTGAATTTGATTGTACCCACTAAACCCATCTAAGAAGGAAAAAAAATGTTTCCCTGCAAGGCCATCCATGATTTGGTCTATAAAGGGCAAAGGGAAATGGCCTTTCTTGGTGGCTTTGTTAAGTTCTCGATAATCAACACAAATTCGCCACTTCCCATTCTTCTTTGGGACTAGGACAAGAGGAGATACCCACTCACTATCAGATATAGGATATATGAACCCGCATCCAATAATTTCTACAAATCTTCTTTAACTATGTCCTTTAGAGCCGGGTTCATCCTTCTTTGGGGTTGTCTCATAGGCTTGCATCCTTCTTTGATGTAAATGTGATGTCTTCATACTGAAGGATGCACCCCTTTCATGTCCTTGTAATCCCAAGAAAATGCTTCAAGATTTTCTTTCAAAAGCTGGCATAGCTGCTTCTCTTATTTATTTGAGAGGTTTGGGTTGATTTTCAGAGATCTGGATGGGCTAAACTTGACAACCTTGATGGTTTCAGAGGTTGTCTCAACTGATTGCACTTCTATCCAAGGTTGGATTTCAGACTCTTTGACTAGGGTTTCGAGAGGAGTGTTAGTGGAGGACTGGTTTTGAATGGCATGGTCGATGAGTTCATCTTCATCAAGCTGCCCCCTTCTAAGGATAGCATCTATGGTACACATAGGGGTAGTGTTATATAACTCATTTTCTTCATCCTCCAACCATATAGGGAGATCGTGATCAATGGAAGGATGGGCTGGAGGATATAACATTAGATGTTGAGACAAAGGCCCATTTTTGATAGTCATGTTTCTAGCCTGACAACTAATATAAGTGTCTGCAGTGGCTAACTAAGGTCTCCCTAAGATGAGAGGATAACCATTAAAATTGGTTTTTGGCTGTAGGACCAGGAAATATGTAGAATACTCCCAGGAGTCAATGGTAACCATAACATCCTCAACAATTCCTTCCGGAGTTACTGTGGACCGATCTACAAGTTGCAGAACTGTTGTGGTTTTCCTCAAAGTCCCTTAGAGATAAAGTTTCAACATAGTTTCCTTGGTGATGATATTGATGGCAGCCCCTAAATCAATCAGAGTGTTGGGGAATATGACACCATCTATATGTACATCAACAACTGGACTACCAGGGTCCAGGTATTTTGGAAATATCACCTTCTCCAACATCAGGTCAGACAATTGTCCTACCACATTGATGGTGGGGGTATCTCTCTTCCTCCTTCCAGGTTTCTTGAAGCACATTTCTTTGATGAGCCTATTGTAGATATGGACATCCTTAATGGCCTAGAGAAGTGGTATCTTTACACAAAAATTTTCCAATTCTCCTAGGAGTTCAATCTCCTCTGGGGTGTGCTGACTAGGGTGGATCAAGCGCTCGGGAAAAGGAGGTTGTTGGATCTAACTAATGCAAATTTTCCCTGCTTTTATTGAAATAACTGTTTGCTGTCTTTAATTTGGTGTTGATTTGTATCTTTGCTGTTTGCTAAATGAAGGTTGTTTGTTAGGTAGTGGAGTGTCCCTTACGCTGGAAATATTTCACTCTGATTTATCATTTCTGATTTGACTTTAACTTTCACTTTCACCTGATACACTTTAACTCGGATACTCTTTAACTGTCTCTGTTTTTACTTAAAACTGTAACTTCTATTTTTAACCTTTGACTGCTTTGTTTCCTGTTTTACCTTCATAGTAAATCAATCAATTTTTCCCAGTCTTCTGTATTTGGTAATTTGATCTTTACCATCCTTCTGAATATCTCATCAGCCTCTGTATATTTTGAAAATGTAGGCTTGTTGAAAAATAGGTGTTTTACCTCATGTTGCAGGTAAAAAAGATATTCAAAATTCTTGTAGAGAACTTTCCCTGTTGGAATTCCTTGTGAAGAAGGAAGGTTAGCTTGATCCTTGGTCACTTCTCTCATTTTCTTATCATAATCCTCTTGTTTCATCAAATTTTCATGAATAACCAGAGGATTTGGAAGGCCTTTCTACCTGAGAATGTCAAATTTCATCATAAAAATCTAGTTATGCCAAGCTCCATGTTTTGGCATTTTTCTTCAAGTTGAATCATTAAATTACTTTTTGAAATTACCTTCCTGACTTCAAGAATAGTATTTGTCCTATCACAAATTCCAATTTCTTCTAGTTCTTATTTATTCTTAGAATTAAGGAATTTGATGATTTCATTTGCCTCTTCAGGTTTCTTTCCAAGTTCTTCTTTTATCTTCTGGATGGCTTCTCCTGCTACTTTGATGAGATATTTTTGTTCATAAATAACCTGGATTGATGGCCAAATATCATTGAAAGATTCATTGATATTGACCCATAGCTGTTGCTTGGCTTGTGCCATTGGTTTTTTCAGTGTTAAATCTCTCTAATTTCTTCAATTTCTCTATTAATCTGTTTGCTTTCTGTTCTTCATTCTTGTGCATAATCTGAGCAAGTTTTTTTTCATCCTCCAAACTTTTCAACTGTTCTTTAAGTCTGTTGATTTCATTTGTCTGAATAGACATGTTCTGCATTGCTTTAATTAACTTACTTGCTTCATCAGTTGGCTGTGATGTTGATGTAGATGACTCTGTTTCTGAAGTAGTTGTTGAGGTGACAGGAAGTGTTGTAGCCATTGGCACTGTAGGGGCCAATGATTTTGCTAATGTGGAAGGGACAACAGTAGTAACTAAAAGAATGATAGTGATAGGAACTTCTTCTGATTTGGTTTTTTCTCCTGGACCAACTTGTCCATTTCATTCTCCATTTCTTTTATTTGGGAAATCAACTGAAGAATGAAATTCATCATCTCATCTTTCTGGTTTGCATCATGTAATACTTCCTTTGCCTGAGGATGCTCAGTAGGAGGCAGTTTTAGTTGTTTCTTTAATGCAGCAATGTCTGCATTCTTCTTTTTTATCAGTTCATCTGCAACTTTGACATTCGTTGGATCATATCCTACTTCAATAATCAACTCTTCTAGTGATTTGATAATAATCAACTCTTCCAGTGATTTGATTATGTTATCTTTAGCCTGTGAGGATTCATTTTCTAATTTGAGCTGATCTTTGATGTTCCCAAGAGTGTTTTGCAGTTTCTATACACTCATGGCTTTATTTGTCATGGTTGAATAAAGAATTTCACCAGCTTGCTTGTGAAATTATATCTGGTCAATTGGATGAAGATCTTCTGCTTGAACTTCATATGATGTCTTTTTGTAATCAACTGATGATTTGGGATGCTTTACTTTTCGCCGTAAGAAGGTCATTTGCATTTTCCTAGTTTTGTAGTCAAAAGCAGAAAGCAATCTGCTTTGGTCACTGGGTGTCTGCTTCCAGTATTGTGTGTATGTATCAATATTTAAGGCTTATTTTCTTATCTTTATCTCTTTGTATTTCTGCATAATATCCATCTCTTTGTCTACTGGTTTGCTGGATGAAGATACTTCAACACTGTGCTGTTTCTGAATCATTTGAGTTTTTGATACTGAAGGCTAATGTGTTTCTTTAGAAACTGCAGGATGAGCATTATCTTTCAGCACTGCATCTGTGTCAATTACCTCAATTGTTTCCACTTCCTCATTTACATGATTTAATTTTTGCTTCTTCTTGTACATCAATTTAAACTTGGTTTCAGTGGTAGTATCTACGGTGTGTGATCCTTCTTCTCTGATTCTTTTTGAGTTTCTATCTTCTTGGGCTGGAGTCTGTAAGATTTGACTAGTATCACCTTGCTTATTTGCCTCTGTCAAAGTGTTCTCCAACCATTCATATTGATTGGAGTATTTCTCTATGTCTGGTTTTTTCTCGTGTACATAAGGAGTTAATTTACATTTAACTCTCAATTTTCTTATTACTCCTAAAGGATCATAATACCACTGAAAACTGTGACTAAACTTAAACTCCTGCAAATGTTTTTTTTCCTGTGGACTTGCATTTGTACTGTTACAAATAAAAAGGCCAACTTGATTCTTAATCTTAAATTGTGTCTTCTTTTTGGCTCCCAAGAAATTGATTCCATCAGAATTAATGATCTGTTTGATATACTCAAGGGAAAATAACCTCATTGGGAGGTATTTGGGTAGTTTATATGGAAGAATATTATATCCATATATCGTAATCTTTGTATGGTTTTGATACAAGTACCAATCTCCTGTTCTACTATGCTCAGATAACTATAGGACCTTCTTAATTTATTCACTGATTCTTTGCAGCATGTCGTTGTTCAACATATTGACCATAGGATGAATGACAAAATCAATGAACTCTGTGTAGGTGGATTGTGTGGAGTCTTTTCTGATTAATGGATTCCAAAATATAACTGACCGTGGGTTACCTTCAACATCAAGCTTTTGAAGGTTGATGGAAAATTTCTCAGACTGGAAATACAAAAACATGTGGAATAGGACTGATGAATACTTGAAAACACCTTCTTCAGGAATTTTAAGAAGTTGTTCATGCATAGTATCAGCAAGGTACTGGGAAAAATTAAAAATGGTAGCAGGAGGCTGACCAGGTGTGAAAGTAGATAGGAAACCTAGTATTGAAGCATTAACATGCTCATCTGTGAAATAACCAAGAATAGAAGACAACATGCTAATGATATGTCTGGTTCTCTCAGAAAATATTGCAGATGGGTACGGAAGATTTGTTTTGGGAGTTTCTACAGATGAAGGAATCAATATTTGAAATATCTGGAACCTCTTGGGAAATTCTAGATTCAGGTATAACTGTGTAAGAACCTCAATAGACAAAGGGGTTTCATCTAGTCTAGGTTGGATCTATAGCATTTGGTTGATTGACTCAACTGTGATGGTGAGCATAATTTATTTTCCAGGGGTTATAATGGCTCTTTGATTAGGGAAATAGCAATATTGACAAAGTCTGATCACTTCTGGGCACTGGAAAGTTTGTGGGAATACATACTTTTCCAAATTAGATTCCTAAATGAAAACCTCATCTGCTTGGTCAATAGATTTGTCATGTCTCCAACAGTGAAGCTCAAGAAGGTTAAATTCAGTGACAAGGTCACAAATTTTAAAGTCTCTATCTGCTAAAGGAGTGTGTTCCACATATAAAACTGGAGGTTGCAGGGGATTTACAGTTACAATACCTTTGGAAGCCATTGTTTATTAATTTTACTCAATTTGATTACTCTTTTGACTTAGAAAAACAATTTCAAGCCTTTAGGAGTGCCTCTGAAAAATTAATACAGTCCGCAGAAGGGTTTGAGAAACCAATTGATTAAAATTCAGTCTCTGTGATTGAAAACAGTTTCTGGCCTTGGGAACCCTATGAAAATATGTCCAGGGTTTGTAGAAAAAAGGATTTGGGAAGCTACATGAATTTCCTTAGATCTGCAGAAGATCCTAAATTGGTTCAATGATTGAATTAATTTCTTGCTGTAAGTATTTTCTTGAGCACTAAGGATTACCTGGAAAAAAATGAAGATTCTAATTTGCAGAAGGTTTCTGAGGCAGCGAAGGTTCTATGAGGCTTCACTGGCCTTTATAAAGCTTCAAATCAGGTTCTGTAGTGTCTTTGAGAGCAAAGATTGTTGAAGTCTGGTAAAAGGACTTGAAATAAGGTCGGTTGAGTAATTTGTGCTTTGAAATAGGTTGAGAATAACTCTGTATGTGGAAATTGTAACAGAAAAGGTGAAAAGGCATAATAGGGCGGTCTTGTTTGTGTTTTAACCAACAGTGATTTAAAACATTAATGGGCGGGTCATTTAAAATGGCAGTGGTTTTCACAATGGGCAAGAATACATCGTAGTTTTTTTTCGCATGAGAGAAAGGTGGTAGGCGGTATTTTTTATGAAGATGGGATGCAATTCAATTCTGACACGTAGTCAGGAGCAGAGCTCCGCAAGCCACGTATTTCGCAAGGTCAGGGTGTAGTTAAAGGTCAGGCTTTCGGATGTGCGAAAGGAGATATGGGCCATCAGATCTGATCGTTATAGATTTGACAGTTGGGTGAATGTGATGGATCCGTCGGGAATTAGATACGCGGGATCTAGGTTTAAAGTTAATGTGAGTTATGTGTAATATATTAATTGGTTTGATATTATAAGAGGTCGGGGTTTATAATAGGCGGGGAAATAATAAGTGGGCCCAAAATAAATCAAAAGTGGGGGAATTAAACTATAGTGTATAAATAAAATAAGGGGTTTGGGAATAATGTATATAATGGGAATTAATAAATAAAGTTAGTTAAATGATTAAAATGAACGAGGGGGGTTAAATATACTAAATTTAACGTAAATTCTGATATCGGGAAGTGATTTCTTCAATGTGGGACCCGACATATCACTTTTTAAAGAAATACTTAGGATTAAGGTATTTTTTGCGTATTTTGAATAAAAATGGAAGTTAATTAAAGGTATTTTACTTTTCCAAAGGAAAATAGGTATTTTAACTTAGGAAAATGGATTTTTGTAGGGAAAAAAGAGTGAAGTAAGGGGAAAGAATAAAAATGGAGGTGAAGGGGTATTTTTACAAGGAAAATGATTTTGAAGGGAAATTAGTAAATACGAAATGACCAATTTCTACTACCCATGCCTTGTGAAAACTGCTTCTGCCTACCCATCATCTATCTTAACATTTTTTCTTCATTTCTTTGGGCTTATTTGAGCTTGTAGACCCTCATTATTTTTATTTTAACAACAAACTATCTAATTCTATCCTTATTTCTTCCAAGAGCTCAGATTAAACTGTTGAGCTCCTTATTTATTCTCTACCTAACTACTGATATGCTAAGATTAAATAGTTTGGCTAGATATTTATTCTCTATCTATCAACATGAAATTTAAAGCATGAAAGGTCAAGATTAAGCAGTTTGACCTTCATGTATTGTGGCATTTTTGACAAGCTGCACACAATTTTATTTTGTAGTAAAGTAAAAAGTAGTGGCATTTGAATTTGCATCACTTTCATGATCTATTTTTATCTATTTGTTTTTTGGGTTCATTTTTTATATTATTTTTGATCTTTTTCTTTTAGTTCTTTGATTTTTCTTTTAGGACTTTTACCCACTTTACATTTTTTATTTTTCTAATACGAGAAAACAATTTGTAGAAAGAAAAGTATGCACATATTACAAGACTAATCAAATTAAATTCAAAATTATGAATCCTATTGTTATCGGACCCTCATAGGTGGTATTCTCGTTCTCCTGTAGTCTGTTATGCAACTGCCCTTGTTGTTCTTCTTGGCAGTCCATGAACAACTTTGTGTTTGGAGGAACTTCCTAATGTTTGTAGCAGTCTGTTTGTGTGCTGCTTCTCTTGCTACATTGTGCTCATGAATGGAGGAGTGTGGTGTATGGAGGTGATGGAGGAATTTATGAATATGAATGAAGTGAATGATGGGATAGACGACAAGATAGAAGAAGGGAAAAGAATATGAATGCTTCCCTGTGTTTTCCAGAAACCATTAACAACCTGCAAAACAACAAACACAGAAAAACATAGTGATGCAGATGCATTTTTTGGTTTTGTTCTTTTTCTATTTTTTCTTTTTTCTCGAAAGAAAGTGGGCTGCCTCCATGGAGGTTTTCAACCAACAAACTTGCTTTGGGCACCTTAAAGAGGTTTTCACCCATGGATTTTTTTTTTTTTTTTTTTTTTGAGCAAGTGAGTTGCCTCCATCGAGGTTTTCAACCCACAAGATTATTCTTTTTTCTTTTTTTCTTTCAGGAGGTGTGGGAAAATATGGAGTTTCCCATCACATACACCTCTCTACTTATTGAATTGATGAATTCTGCCCTTGACAAAGGCTTCTTCTAAATTTTAAGTTTGTGACCATTGACAAGCAAGGGGATCCCTTCCTCATCTATGGTACTAATTTGAACTGCGTCATTATCAAAGAATTTCTCCACTGTGTAAGGCCCCAACCATCCTGTCACCATCTTGCCTTTGAAGTCTTTAAACCTTAAATCATATATACAATAGTGCCCAATCTCCTTCTTATAAGGTCTTTTCTTTGATGTTCTTGTGATGCCATACCTTCCTTTGCAACTGAACTATCTCTGTGTGAAGAAGAGTTTGCATTCTTAACTCATCCAATCAATTTAGTTGCAACAACCTCTCTTTTTGGGCATTTGTTAGATCTTGATTTAATTGAGCTGCCATTCTTAAAGTATTGAATTCAAACTCAACTGAAAGTAGAGCTTTCTTACCATAGACTAGTTCATAAGAGTGAATCCTGTTGTTGTCTTCCAAGTGGTGTTGTAGGCCCAAGTAGCTTCTACCAATCTATTTTCCCAATATTTTATGCTATTGCTCACAACCTTGGTGAGGATTCTCTCTAAAGCTTTGTTAGTTACTTCTACTTGGCCATTCGCCTGAGGGTGATAGGTAGTAGAAGTTTTATGCTTATTCTTGTGCTTCCTCAAAATATTCTCAATGAGGTGAGAGGTGAACTGTGATCCCTGATCAGTGACTATTTCTCTGGGATATCCAAATTTTTAAAACACATTCTCCCTCAAAAATTCTGCTAATTTTTCTTCGGTTGCTACCTTCACTACTTTTGATTCAGCCTATTTTGTCAGGTAATCAGTGCAGACTATGATATAATTATCTTCTCCGGATGGTGGATCGATGGGTCCAACAAAGTCCATACCCCATTTGTCAAATGGCTCAAGAGCCACCTGAGGGTGTAAAGGAATTTCATCCCTTTGTGTGGGTTTCCCCATCCTTTGGCACTGGTCACACCTGCTTGTGTATCTTCTGGAATCTTGGTGAAGGGTAGGCCAATAGTAACCCGCTTGCAAAACTTTGTAAGCAATTTTCTTTGCAGAAAAGTGGCCTCCACATGGGCTGTCATGAAATTTAGAGAGGATATAAATTTTTTTTTTCTCCCTCACACATCTTCTTAGGATTTGATCAGGGCCTAGCTTGAAGATATTCCCCCCAGTCCATGTGAAAGGGGCGCTTTTTTTGATGATTCTACTCCTTTCCCTGAATGAAAGATTAGGAGGGAGTCTTCTAGCAACCAAGTAGTTGGCTATATCAGCAAACCATGGTGAGAGTGATGATATGGAAAAGAGGTGTTCATCTAGCAGCTAGTCATCCACCATTCCTTCTTCACCTGCAGGGAGAACTAACCTGGAAAAGAATCTGCAACAACATTTTCCTTTCTAGGTTTACCAACAATAGTCAAATCAAATTGCCCAAAAGCAATAACCATCTAATTATTCTAGCATTAACATCCGATTTGTTCATTAAATACTAGATGGCTGCATGGTCAGTGTGAACAAAGGTTTTATATCCAGTGACATAATGCCTGTATTTTTTCAATGCATGGAAAATGGCCAACATCTCCTTCTCAGTAATAGTATAATTCAGCTTGGCTTTGGACAAATTCTTGCTGATGAAATAAATGGCATAAGGGATTTTGTCCTCTAATTGTCCTAATGCTACCCCTACAACTTTTTTGGATGCATCAGTGTGGACGTGGAAAGGCAGAGTCCAATTTAGACCTCAGAGGTTGGGGGCAATATTCAACTACTTCTTAATGAGCTCAAAAGCCTCTTGACAAGGAACAAACAAAATAAACTCAGAATCTTTGGCCAATAACCCAAATAATGGTGAAGCCATCTTTCTGAAATCTTTGATGAACCTTCTATAGTAACCAGCTAAGCCTAAGAAAATCCTCACATCTTTTTTCTTTTGAGGAGCAGATACCCTTTTGATGATAGTGTTTTTGTTCGGGTCTACTTGTATTCCTGCTTGGGATATGGAGTGTCCTAATACAACCCCTACTTTCTTAAGGAATTCACACTTTTCAGGGCTCAAGGATAGATGCATCTCAATGCACCTTCTGAGTACTTTACCCAAATTGGAGAGAGCTTCCTGGAATTCATCCACATATGGTGTGAAATCATCCATGTAAATTTCGACAGAGTCATGGACTACATCAGAAAAGATGCTCAGGACAACTCTCTGGAAGGTGGCTGGGGCATTGAATAACCCAAAGGGTAGGATTCTATAAGCAAAGTTACCCCAAGGGCAGGTGAAATTAGACTTATCCTGGTATTTAGGGCTGATTTGTATTTTATTGTATCCACTGAACCCATCTAAGAAGGAAAAGAACTTTTTCCCTGCAAGGCTATCCATGACTTGGTTTATAAAGGACAAAGGGAAATGGCCTTTCTTGGTGGCTTTATTAAGTTCTCGATAATCAACACAAATTCGCCACTTCCCATTCTTCTTTGGGACTAAGACAAGAGGAGATACCCACTCACTGTCGGATATAGGATATATGAACCCCGCATCCAATAGTTTCTGTAGCTCTTCTTTGACTATGTCCTTTAGAGTCGGGTTCATCCTTATTTGGGGTTGTCTCATAGGCTTGCATCCTTCTGTGATGTTAATGTGATGTCTGCATACTGAAGGATGCACCCCTTTCATGTCCTTGTAATCCCTAGCAAATGCTTCAAGATTTTCTTTCAAAAGCTGGCATAACTGCTTCTCTTCTTCATTTGAGAGGTTTGGGTTGATTTTTAGAGATCTGGATGGGCCAAACTTGACAACCTTGATGGTTTCAGAGGTTGTCTCAACTGATTGCACTTCTATCCAAGGTTGGCTTTTAGACTCTTTGACTAGGGTTTCGAGAGGAATGTTAGTGTAGGACTGGTTTTGAATGGCATGGTCGATGAGTTCATCTTCATCAAGCTGCCCCCCTCTAAGGATAGCATCTATGGTACACATAGGAGTAGTGTTATATAACTCATCTTCTTCATCCTCCAACCATGATATAGGGAGATCATGATCAATGGAAGGATGGGTTGGAAGATATAACACTAGATGTTTAGACAAAGGCCCATTTTTGATAGTCATGTTTTCGGCTCGACAACTAATATAAGCGTCTGCAGTGGCTAACTAAGGTCTCCCTAAGATGAGAGGATAAGAATTAAACTTGGTTTTTGGCTGTAGGACCAGGAAATCTGTAGAATACTCCTAGGAGTCAATGGCAACCATAACATCCTCAACAATTCCTTCCGGAGTTACCGTGGACTGATCTGCAAGTTGCAGCACTATTGTGGTTTTCCTGAAAGTCCCTTGGAGATTAAGTTTCAACAAAGTTTCCTTGGTCATGATATTGATGGAAACCCCTAAATCAATCAGAGTGTTGGGGAATATGACACCATCTATATGTACATCAACAACTGGACTACTAGGGTCCAGGTATTATTTAAATATCACCTTCCCCAACATCAGGTCAGACAGTTGTCCTACCACATTGATGGTGGGGGTATCTATCTTCCTCCTTATAGGTTTCTTGAAGCACTTTTATTTGATGAGCTTATTGTAGATATGGACATCCTTAATGGCCTGGAGAAGTGGTATATTTACACACAAATTTTCCAATTCTCCTAGGAGTTCAATCTCCTCTAGGGTGTGCTGATTAGGGTGGATCAAGCGCTCGGGAAAAGGAGGTTGTTGGATCTGAGTGTTATCTTCTTCCTTTTCCTCCTCAACCTCTACAGGTGGAGATGGGGGATGGTTGTCTGGGAGTACTCTTCCTGACCTGAGATTAACCTCCTGTATCTCCACAACATAAGCTGGATGAAATGTTTCTCCACTAGAATCCTGTTGTGCCTGTCTGTTGTTCGGGTTCGGATTGGGCTGTGCAGGTATAGGTAGCCTAGGTGGAGCAACATGAGTAAGCTGAGGTTGAGGTTGGGGTGGAGGCATTAGAGTAGGTATTTGATTTTTTTGAGGCCTCCACCCTTGGGATGGATTGTTCCACTGAGGTGTTGTGGAACATACTACTGAAATGGTTGGTTTACTGGCTGAGGATGATATGAAGGGTTGGAAGGCCAAGTAGGAGGTGTAGAACAAGATTGAGGAGTGGGGGTGTACCAAGGTTGCATGTGTGAACTCTTATTGTTGTAATTGTAAGAGTGAGGTGCACCTTGCATACCTTGTTGATATGGCTGAGGGCAGGGCCCTGAGGCATTCTCTAGCCGAGGAAACATAGTTGCTCTGGCATTGTTTCCCCACCTTGATATACAGATTTAAGTCCAGGTAATGAGGGACACTTGTCTGTGGCATGATTCTCTTCACAGAATAAGCAAACCTCTATGACATTTAGTGGACATTCACTTCTTGGGTGTTTCTTGGTACATCTAGGACAAAATATGGCCAGGGCTCTCTCTGCTTCCTCTTGCTTCCTTTTGACCCGCATTGTGTCCATTTGCAAAGCAAAGGTGTGCATAATGTCACTCTTGAAGTCCTCTAGCATGTTTCCAATATCATGTTTTATGAAGGTTGAAGAGGAAGGGGTATTGGATGTACTTTGGCTAGCTCTGCCCTTCTTCCTAAATGCCCTAGAATGGTTCCATAAAATAGTTTTGATTGTTTCATAGGGTTGTTGGTAGATATCTCCTCCTCATAACATATTCAAAGTTTCTATCATCTCTTCACTGATCCTTAGAAGAAGCACAAGTTTAAGTGAGTCAAGATCAAGAGTACAATTGGCTCTCTTATAGTTCAATTGAAACCTCTCCTCATAATCCTTTAGGGATTCATCAGGCCCTAGTGTCATCCTAAATATCTCATCCTTAGTTTCCTTGGACCTACAGTAGTATTTGTACTTTCTACTGAAGGTCTCTTCCATCTGTGCCTAGGTAGTGATGCTATCCCCAGGCAGACCCATGAACCAGCGCAAGGATACATCCTTAAGGGTGGATGGGAATAGATTCAACTTCTGATCATTAGAGGTGTAGTCATAAGTCATACAGACAACAAAAAATTCAAACATGAATGTGTCAGGGTCCTCTGAGGTAAGTCCATGGAAGTGTGGAAGAGCTGAGGGGCTAATTGTTTTCATCTTAGTGTTCCCATCTGCCTCTCTTATGGGAAAGGATCTCTAGGTCCCAGCCATGGTTAAGATAGGTGAAGCAGGTCCCTTGGTTGAAACAAGGTCTTCTTCTTCTTCCCCAATAGGATCCTAAAAATCGTTAGAAGGCTCTCCTATAGGGGGTTCAATCTCATTGCCACTGAGGAAGAGTGAAGGGTGGCTAGGAGGAGATGTGGGGGTTTTAGGTAAGGTTTGTCTTTGAGTATTCCTAGTCCTACGAGGCATGAAAATTAGATTTTTTGTACTTTTTCAATATTTATGAAGTGACAAGAAAAGAAAGGAAGTAAGAAAAGAATGCTAAAAAAAATTCAAAATATATACTAGACACCTCCTCAGCAACGACACCAAAAAGTGGTGAGCCCTGGTATTGCATCGAGAATGTTGCAACTCCCAAGGGCTGCACTACTTTACTTTATCAACTCGGGGTTCGTAAAAACTTTGAGGTGACAACACAACATATGCATTTTGTTCATGTCATCCTCTTCTGATTCACGAAAGGGTGCTATTTCTTAAATTATGAGAACAACTGGAAATTAAATTGTTCGAAGGAAATGACAGAAAGGAAACTGAACTAAATTGTTGGAAAGGAATGTCAAGAATGAAACTAATTTAATTTGTAGAAAACAGATAGCAGAAAGGAAATTAATTCTAAACAGACACTTAACTTGGCCAAACAACTAAATGTACTCTACCTATCCTATGATCTATCTACCATACTCCTATCCATGCAACTAAACTATCCATGCCTTAATTTTAATTAAAAAGAATTAATTTGCAGCTTAGAGGGAAGAAAAAGGGCTAAGAGTGCTAATGGGGGGTTTAACACATGAAATGAGGTTTGGAAGTGGAAAGAGGGGTTTAAACCGTTAGAAAACTTTATGATAGCGTGAGAAATGGCTTTGAAGTGGACAAAGGGGGTTAAACACTTAGGAAACCTTGTTATAATGCAAGAAATGACTTCGGAACAAGGATAAATCATAAATGCGATGGAAAAAAAAAGTTACGATGTGAGAAGTCGCAATCACAACTTCACAAGTTTAAATGGATGGCAGTAAAGACTTAATGAAATGAACTAAATGGTGTGCAGTGCAAAGTGCGAAGAGTGACGTGGCAGGCCGCGAATCACAATATCGCAAGTTTACAAGGATAGCGGTAAGGATTAATGGGAATAAACTAAATGGTGCGCAGTGTGAAGTGCGAAGAATGACGTGGTGGGTCGCGAATCACAATATCGCAAGTTTACAAGGATAGCGGTAAGGATTAACGGGAATAAAATAGAATGTGCAAAATGCGATTTGCGCTGCGATAAAGGTTGCGGGAAACAACTTGCGATGTGATAAGTTCCGCGGGATGCGATTTGCGATGTGGTAAGTTATACGGGGTGTGATTTGTGATGTGGTAAGTTCCAAGAGATGCGATGTGCGATGGGGATGACATGGCGGTGGACAAAGCTAAGAGTTGCGATTTGCGATTTCGCAATCACAAAGAATGAGTGGTAAGTGTTAATGGTAGAAGGTAACCGGTGCGAAGTGCGATTTGCGATTTTGCAATATCGCAATCGCAAGAAATGGGCGATAAGTGTTAAGGTAATCATTAAATGTTGCGATTGCAAAGTGCGACGTACGATGGCAGGAGTCTCGAGGAGAAAAGGCAGAGGTTGGGTTTTTGGTGGTTCTGTATGGTTTTTCATGTGTTTTCCATAAAAAGGGTAAGGCGGTCGTGAACGGAGAAAAACATAGAAGTAAGGTTGAAGAGCTTAAGGGTGTTCGAAAGAAGGTAAGTGCAATGCTAAGGTGAGAATTAAAGGAGGGAAATGGAAGCGTAAGAGCAATGCTCAGAAGTGAAGCACACCTGCGAGTTCATGTATGGGAAGCAGACAAAAATGCGGGACGAAATAGTGAAGGAGAGGCTTGGACTTGGTAATTAAAATTCTTCCCCGAACTTGAACATTAAGCAATTTTGGCCTGTGGGAAGGTCTGCCCCTACTCGAACTCTATTGACAGAGATGAGAGGGGGGAGACTTGACCACAATTTTGGAGTTTTCCCTCTATTTCACTATGCATAAGCAATTAAAACTACAACAACACAAAAATAAATAACAATGAAACTTATTAGAAGCAGATCTAACTTAAATGACTGAGGCAAAACTAGCTAAATGACAGAAAGGAAAAGATAATAACAACAAAGAAGATGAGGCACATGGATTGGGCCCTATCCCACAAGCCTAGCCCTCTGAACTTAAATCAATCAAATGAAATCAGTCTTCTCATTTCATAAAAGAATAACTGCATACATCTCTGAAAGTTTTGATCCCTGAATAAAACAAAAAGCTTCAATAGTTCACAACAATAATTCTGAATGGAAGTGACACTAGGATATATTAACTCTTCCTAGCTCTAGCTCTGCTCTATTTATTATACAAGGCAGCTACCAACAACTCCCTAGAAAATGGTGATTGAGTCCATTGGACTCCAAGTAAACCAAGATTGAGTGCTCTCTTCTTTAAGTTGCTCGATTGTCTCTAGAATTCGAATTGCTGGAGAGAATCCTTAAGATCCTTTGGCTGTCTTTGAGGGTGGAAAATCCTCCTATAATTTCTCCTTGTTGTCTCCTCCAAGTCTTTGTAATAAAATATTTGTAAAAATTCTTTATAAATCATGATTTTCTGCACTCAACCTTATATTAGGCATTCATAGTATGTTAGCCTTAATCACCACCTATACTAGCATCATAAACCCAAATAATAATAAAAATGCAAGAAAAAGAGATCTAAGAAGGAAAAAAGGTGACTAATAACCCCTCCAAATATGTCTAATAATGGAGCTCATAAGATGGGATGGCGGATTCACCAGATGGATGTAAAGACTGCCTTTCTCAATGGTCTTATACAAGAGGAGGTGTATATTGAGCATCCTGAGGGTTTTGAGTTGCATGGGGGAGAGTATCATGTATCTAGGTCGAAGAAAGACTTGTATGGACTGAAGCAGGCACCAAGGGCATGGTACGAGAGGATGTATGCGTTAATTTTTGTAGCATCAAAAAGTGCTCTAAGTATCAAATTTGGTGTAGAGTCTTAGACACTAGTATTCCAAAGAACCCAGAAAGCGTTTGTGGAAATTCCACTTGGAATCTTGGATTTTGTATTATTTGAAAAACTAATTAGTTAAATGGGGACCCTAAGTCCAAACTTAGGGAAAGTAAATAATTAATGGGTATTAATAAAACAGAGTGAATCTTCTAGAGAACATGGATCAAGTCAAATTATGATCTTAGTCGTTGATTAGAGATCTCATCTGGGCCGTTTGTTTCTCAACGAGAAGACTATATAGGAAGGCTTGAGGGTCATTTGGAAAACACACCAGTGCAGATAATCAGTTGCTTGAGTAAATCAGTTTTCTCAACGGTCAAAGTTCGGTAAGAGAAAATCGACTCAGAGGGAGAGTTGCAGGTGGAGGAGAAGTAGAGAGGTTTTAGCAGCAATCCGAGGTGCAAGAGTAGGTGACACAGTGCCAGGAAGAGACAACGTAGAGGCTGGGAGGGAGAAACAAAAAGGGGTGACGCAGTTCTGCGCAGTCACCACACAGAGCCAACACAGTGGTGATGTAGGGGGCTCAGGAGGGTCCTTCCAGGGTCATTTATCATCTATCTATTCTGTGAGGAATTTCTTCAATGTTATCATAATTTCTCTTAGTCACTACTGACTGTAAATTGTACAAGAAAATTCTGCTGAATAATAGAAATCCTCATTTGCTGCACCGATTTTCCCACATTGATATTTTTCAGGGACAATTGTCCAAAATATCTGTGTCATTTATGTGCTAGTATTTTCCTTATTGTTCTACTCAATAATTATATGGTGAATTCTTCATTTTAATTTATTTCAATATTTACTGAAGAGATTTCTGCAAATAACTTATTTCTGAATAATAAGTAGAAGCAATAACATCAAATAATGCAATAGGATTTCAATTTGAAATTTTCACATGTTATCAGAGAAGGATAGGCAAGGAAGCAGGAGAGTCTATTCCAAAGGGGATTCGTGGTGCTGCCTTGGAAGAAAATAATACACCTAGGGGCTTACACATTCCTTTTGCAGAAATTTTTTGGGAAAGGAAAAGAACCGAAAAGATGGAAGATCGAGCTTTTTCAGAGCGGGCCTCTAGGCTGGAAAAGGAATGTGCGTGCTTATCAAGCACTTCATCATCAAGTGATTGGTATATGATAGCGGGGCTTCAACCCATATCACTGGAAAAAGAGATCATTTATCCAACTATCAAGAAGAATAGATGGACTTCTAGATTACTTTGGGAAACAAGACAAAGTGTACCCCTGTATAAAAGGGACTGTAGCATTTCAAACTGAAGCAGGAGACAGTCTCCGGACCACAAATGTGTTGCATGTGCTAAGTATGGGAATGAATTTGCTTTCAGTTTCTCAATTGCAGGACAAGGGATATGATGCATAATTTATCGGAAGAAAAGTATATGTAAAGCATCCATGATGGAAGAAGAATTCTCAGATTGGGGCTCAAAGCAACAGGCTATACAAGTTGCAACTTGAGTCTCTAATGGCACTAGTAGGCATAAATCTAAGTGGAGAAACAGATCTAAATGAGCTATGGCACAAAAGAATGAGGCATCTACACCATGGATCTCTCAGAATGCTCAAAGAAACCATTACGGGAGTTCCATTTCTTAGCACCAAACATGATGACATGTGCAGAGGGTGCGTACTAGGCAAGTACGCTAAAGTAACATATTCCAGAAGCAACAATAGGGCGAAAAGTGTATTGGGACTAATGCACTCAGATATCTATGGATCGATGTCCACTAGAGATCTTGGTGGAAGTGAATATTTTGTCACTTTCATAGATGACCATTCCGGGAAGACTTGGATTTACTTTTTAAAGACCAAGGATGAGGTATTTGATCGGTTCAGAGAATTCAAAGCTTTGGTAGAAAACCTGGCTGGGAAGAAAATCAAAGTGTTGCGCTCAGATAAAAAAGGTGAATATATTGATAAGGAATTCACAGACTTCTGCGCAAGGGAAGGCATTAGAAGAGAATGGACAACTCCTTATAATCCAGAGTAGAATGGAGTTTTAGAACAGAAGAACGAGACTATTGTTGGGGTAGAAAAGGCAATGTTGTATGACTAGGATTTGCCTAGATTTATGTGGGTAGAAGCATGCAGCACAATTGCATATATCCAGAACAGGACTCCTCACAGAGCATTGGGCAAGACAGTGCCTGCGAGTGTATTCACAAGGGTGAAGCCAGAAGTAAGTCACCTCAAGATTTTTGGGAGCGTGACATATTTTCATGTTCTAAGAGAGAAACAAAGAAAACTAGATCAGACTGCTGAGAAAGGGTATATCATAGGATATAGCGAGACATCCAAGGAATATTGAGTCTACATTCCACGGAACATGAAAGTAGTAGTAAGGAGGGATGTAAAATTCATGGAGGATCTAACCTTCAAAAGATCCTGTGAAATTCCTACCAAAGAAGAGTATGAGTATATGCCTCTTGTCCAGTGGAAGCTAGGAGAGGATCCAACAAATGGACAACCATCAAGATCTAGCACTGTGACTAGTACAATATTTCTTCAAGAGAATAAAATCCAGATAAATCGCAGCAGATGGGACAACATGAAGAGGAGATGATTGAGCCTCCTACCACTAGTGGCAGGATCAACAGAGAGGTATGATAGATGCTAAGGGACACAAAGGAGTTTGTTGGTGCTCCTAGAACCAGAAAACAACAACGTAGACAACCAGACAGGTACCAAGAATTGGTAGCTCAGGTTGAGGAACCAACTAGCTTTCAAGAGGCCGTATAACATCAAGTTTGGGTGGATGCCATGGTGGAGGAATACAACTATATAATGATTAATGATGTCTGGGAAGTATTACCTAGACCTGAGGACAAATCAGTTGTAGGTTTGAGATGGATCTACAAGATTAAGTATGCGGCAAATGGCAGCGTAGAAACGTACAAGGCCAGGTTTGTGGCTAAGGGGTATGCTCATAAGGAAGGAATCGACTATGAAGAGACCTTTGCCCCTGTAGCCAGGTATACTTCTATTAGATCCATAATATCCCTTGTGGCGTAGATGGGATGGGAGATTCACCAGATGGACGTCAAGATTGCATTCTTGAATGGAGTGATAGAAGAAGAGGTATACATTGAACAACCAAAGGGATTTGAGACACATGAGAAGAAAAATCATGTATGCGGGTTGAATAATGCCTTGTATGGGCTTAGCAAACACCTAGATCTTGGTATGGTCAGATTGATGGTTACTTGCAGAAGATGAGATTTGTCAAGAGTGACGTAGATCCAAATCTCTACTATCTGACAATAGAGAATGAGCCTCTAATTTTGGTATTATATGTAGATGAATTATTTTTGACAGGTTCATCTAGGCTCATCAAGGACTGTAAGAAGAACTTGACATTAGAATTCGACATGAAGGATTTGGGGCAGATACATTAAGTTTGGCAGCAGAAGGGTGAAACCTTCGTTGGACAAGGGAGATATGTGACAAAAATTATGAAGAGATTTAGGATGCAAGATTGTAGACCCATGGCTACTCCAACAATTACCAACTTGAAAAAGATTGATGTGTCTAACAACAAATAAGTAGAGCCCACCTTGTACAGAAAGCTCATAGGATCTCTTATGTATCTGGTCAAGTCAACACCATGCTAGACATCTACTATGCAGTCAACACCCTCAGTCAGTTCATGGTGGAACCAAAGAGGGCACACTGGGAAAAAACCAAGCACGTTCTCAGATATATATGGGGAACAATCAAGCATGGATTAAAGTACATCTGAGGCAATGCCATCACACTAAATGGATTCACTGACGTAGATTGGTCAGGAAGTTTAGTAGATCGAAAAAGTACCACAGGGTACTCTTTCAATATTAGATCAGGAATGACCTCCTGGTGCAAAACAAAAGTCCATAGCACTGAGCTCAACTGAAGCCCAATATCTGGCAGCAAGCACGACATTGTGTGAATCCATATGTCTTAGAAATATGCTTGTGAATCTATTCAGGATAAAGATGGAATCGACCAGTATTTTGTGTGATAATTTCATCAAGCTCTCTGAGAATCCAATTTTTATGATTAGTTGAAGCACAATGACATCAGGTGTCACTTTACCAGAGACTGTGTCCAGCGGGGAGCAATACAGTTGCAGTACACTCCTACATGAGAACAGGTGGCAGCCATTATCACCAAGGCCCTAGGAAGAACAAAGTTTGTTTATTTTAGGGAGAAGATGGGGATGGTTGAGAATCTGTTTTAGTTGAAGTGGATAATGCAATGCTTGGGAAGGAGTTGTAGTACAGATGCAGCAGTGGCAGTGGCAGTTTCATGGGAGACAATACAATAGCAGCAACAACGCAGTGTTGGTGGACAACATCAACATCAAAGAGGATGCCTGAAGGTCAGAGCAGTATGCCGTAGACATTATTGCTAAGAGAAATTTTCCCGCTAAGAGGGAGTGTTGATTTTTGTAGCATCAGAAAGTTTAAGTATCAAATTTGGTGTGGAGGCTTAGACACTAGTATTCCAAAGAACCCAGAAAGAATTCGTGGAAATTCCACGTAGATTTGTTTTATTTGAAAAATTAATTGTTTTAATGGGGACCCTAAGTCTAAACTTATGAAAATTAAATAATTAATGGGTATTAATAAAACAAAGCGTGAATCTTCTAAAGAACATGGATCAAGTCAAATTATGATCTCTGTCGTTGATTAGAGATCTAATCTGGGCCATTCATTTCTCAATGAGAAGACTATAAAGGAAGGCTTGAAGCTCATTTGGAAAACACACTAGTGTAGATACTCAGTTGCCTGAGTAAATCGATTTTCTCAGCAGTCGAAGTTTGACAAGAGCAAATCGACTCAGAGGGAGAGTTGTAGGTGGAGGAGAAGCATAGAGGGTTCAACAAAAATCCAAGGTGCAAGAGAAGGTGACGCAGTGCCATAAAGAGACAACGCAGAGGTTGGGAGGGAGCAGCGCTAAGGGGTGATGCAGTTCTGTGCAGTCCCCACGCAGATCCAACGCAATGGTGACGCAAGAGGCTCAGGAGGGTCCTTCCAGGTTCATTTATCATCTGTCTATTTTCTGAGGAATTTCTCTAGTGTTATCATAATTTCTCTTCGTCACTACTAACTGTAAATTGTACAAGAATATTATGCTGAATAATAGAAACCCTCATTTGCTGCACCAATTTTTCCACATTGGTTTTTTCCAGTCACAATTGTCCAAAATATCTGTCATTTATGTGCTATTATTTTCCTTATTGTTCTGCTCAGTAATTATATGGTGAAGTGTGCATTTGAATTTATTTCAATATTAACTGAAGATATTTCTGCAAATAACTTATTTATGAATAATAATTAGAAGAAATAACATCAGATAATGTAGTAGATTTCAAGTTGAAATTTTCACAAGATGCCTACTTGCAACAAACGGTTTTCTAGAAGAGTGATGCAGATCTGAACCTATACTTTATCTTGGTAGGTGACGATCCACTCATTCTGGTACTATATGTGGATGACTTGTTTATTAAAGGGGAGGAAAAAATCATCCAACAATGTAAGAGAGAACTTTCTTCAGAGTTTGATATGACTGATATGGGGTTGATGCATTACTTTCTAGGATTGAAGGTTTGGCAGGAGGATGTTGGAAATGTTGTCATTGATGGCAAAGGAGCACAAAGGAGCAACACCTGAATTAGCAATAAGGCAAAGAAGAAGACAGGGAACAGAGGCAATAGAGAACTGCATAGGCTGCATAGAACTGTAGAGGAGACCTGCATAGAGGATGCATAAATAGTTTTTTCAGAAGGGCCATTTGATCGAGGATCTGGCCAACCTAGAGTATTGTAAGTAACCCTATGCATGTGCTATTTGGTATGCACAAGAATCTGTAACTTGGTTGAATCTATGTGTATATTAAATGATGAGAGCGCTTGAGAAAGGGATGATGGGATCCTGTGTTGAAACCCAACCTTAATGTGTTGATGCATTCAAGGAGTATGACCAGCGTGCAATAGGATTCTCTATGGAAGGGATTGAGATTGCAGTCCAGTGCATGACTAAACTTAATAGTATTCTTGTACGCCCTGGAGGGTTATTGGTGATACTGTGGTCACAAATCATGTGCCTATTAAAGCTCTGTGTTAAAACTTGAAGCCATGAGTGCAAGTTTCGGTGAATCGACCTTAGAGTGATCGGTCTCTCAAATTCCTCTATTATTGATTAATCTCTGTGTGGTGACTTCAAGATCAAGAAGAATTAGATGCGTACGCGTGAGAAACTCTGCTTTGAGGATGGATGATAGAAGGTGTTAGAGCCAGTGGGAGCCAACAGAGGTGCTGGATTATGATAGTGAAATGCCGTGAGAACAGATGCAGAAGAGCGAAGCTTTGGACGCAGTTGTGAAGGAATTAGTAAACAATTGAATCGTGTTGAAGATGGAACCTGGAGTAAGGGGAGTAACCGGAACCATGAAGGAGTGAAAAGTAACGACGGTTTGGAGTTCAACCTGGTGGTTTTTGCGCAAGTTCAAGACGGTAAGCTGTATTTCCAATTCGAACACGATCAATGTCATAGGTAGACACGTGGCCTTAAGCAGTCTGGAGATACCACCCTCATCGCATGCCATCGCGCGTTAACCATCGAAGATGGAATGAACGCGATATGGCCATGCGCTGTCCGATCTGGAGGCGAGTCCATCGAACGGTGGTCGCACGTCAATTAGCACGGAAGATAACTCAATGTACGGGCGATTACAGTTCGCTATTTTATGAGTGGGACCTGTGAATCACCCGCAATATGAATTTCCATGTTAATGTTATAAACCATAGTTCATTTTATAAAAATGAGCTACATGTTAATATCAAAGGCAAACTATGCATATTATTGGCCCAAGACATTTCATTCTAATATATGTATTTTAACATTAAAAGGTGAATGCGGTGGTAAAAGTGCAGTGGTCCAGATATGAAGTTATCGGCGAATATTCAAATATTAGTTTGACAAATTATAAGTGGGGTTTTGGCTATGGTTTTCACCATAAGTTTAATTAGACAGCTTTCGTATGTAACATGAATGCATCCATGAAATGGGATTTTACCATAGATTTGAAATAGGCACATACAGAAGAAATGAAAGCTGGGTTGATTGGGTTCTCTGTATATGAGAGCATATTATATGAGTAAGTGTTGTAGCTATAGGTTCATAACCATTTATTAACGGTGAAGAAGTCTTCATGGTAGGGATTTTTAAGAGGAGATTCCACGTAATTAATTACCAGTTCAGTAATCAGAGTATCGAAATCGCCTAGATAAGGAAATTGTGTTGGATAGAAAATAGAAGGTGCAATTTTATATGCACAGAGAAAAAAATTCAGGGACTGGGGGTTTTCCCCTGTATTATAAAACATGCATATATACAACAGATACACAACTACAGGGAGCTTGGAGAATTTGTACATAGGTAAACAGAGACTGCAAAATTGAAGAGGTATGCAGCGAAGGGATTTAAAATTGCAATGAACAAGTATACATGCACAGGTGCTCAAAGTTGCAGTAAACAGAGGTATGCAGGACAGTTGCATGACAACAACAGAAAAGACAAAATCAGCATGCCAAGGGCTGAGTGAAGTTTATATATTGAAACTGAAAATGTAAATGTTTAATTGTTTTATATTGTTTGTGATGCAAAGGCAAGTATCCGAAGGAAAATAAAAATTCCACTGTAACATTGAAATTTGTACATATTGTTATAATTTTTCAAAATGAGTTGGACAAAGGAAGAGAAGGCAAAAGCCAAAGAGTCATGGTTGTTCACTCCAAATTCCTTGTGGAATACAAACAGTCATGTGATGAACTCTATATATAATATCAACTTGATATGCATAGAGAAGTTAGAGAGAGTAAGGATAGAGAATGCAGAGTATAGAAGATTGAGGTAGAGAAGATAAGGAAGAGAGGAGCAGAAAGAGATGCTACAGAACAAAGCTGATATCTGAGGTAAATCAGCAAACATTTCTTTAGATAATTTGAGGAAGTTGGAGCTTCCCTATCAATTTGAAGCTTGATAGCTGTTAGTTGTAGCTGACTGAGGTTGGAGCCTCATGTAGGTTGGTGCTGTGACTTAGGTGAGAGGGTTGGAGCTTGCCTTTGCATCACAACAATAATAAGATGTGGTTTTCTCCCTTTATGGGTTTCCACTTACATCTTTTGTCTCTATGTGTGTTGCTTATATGTTGATATGATCCACTCAATCTGTTTATTTGTTTGTTTCTCTCACAATAAGGTTGATGTCACATTAATTTAATACTTGCTGCAACATTTTAAGATTGTTAACATATTAAGTTGTAAATAAGTTTGATGAAAATTTAAAAAGCTAATGCATGTGTTAAACTGATTCACACCCCCCCCCCTCTAAATTTAACCAAAGATTCAACAATTGGTATCAGAGTAGGTTCCTTTTGCATCACTTTAACAACTGAAAGGAGATCCTAGGTTCCCAGGATGGCTAGTAAAGAAGGATTCTCAACCAATAAAGCCCCTTTTTTCACTCGTGAAAATAATGCCTTCTGGAAAATCAGAATGAGGACATACATAGTGTCTCTAGGAATAGAAGTTTGGGCTGTTGTGGAATTGGGATATGCCCCAAAGGCAACTGACTCAGAGAGAGAAACTAAACAAGATTTTGTAGCTAACGCAAAAGCCATGAATGCCATCTTAAATGGACTGTGTGAGGCAGAGTTTATCAAAGTAATGCACAAAGACACTTCCAAAGAGATGTGGGATACCCTATAGAACATCCATGAGGGAGACAAGATGGTAAAGACTACCAAACTTCAAGTCTACAGAGCCCAGTTTGAGAACTTAAAAATGAATGACGATGAAGACTAAGGGTTGCAGAAATAGTAAATAACATGAAGGCTCTAGGAGAAACCATAAAAGTAGTTGCAATTGCACAAGATATTCTAAGATCTCTTCCACCCAGTTTTAAACCCAATGTGTCTGCAATAGAAGAAACAACTGATTGGAAAACCTTGACCATGAACTAGCTACTTGGAAATCTAACAACATATGAGATGAGGCTCCCACAGAAGAAGCCAAGTACGAGGGAGGCATCTTTTAAAACAAAAAAGAAGAAAGAAGAAAAGGAAGACATATGCTCTTGCTCAGATGAAGAAGAGGCTAAATTTGTCAAGAAACTGGATAGAGGCTCAGGTAAATACAAAGGTAAACTTCCCTTCAAATGCTTTAGCGGAGACTATCTTTGCTAAGTGTCCTCACAAGAAAGTAAGGAATCGAGGGCTCAAGAATCGAGAGAAAAATACATCAAAAAGCTGGCGAAAGAAAAGGAAAAAAAAGGAAGCGAAGAAAATCCTTCTATGCTCAACAAGACAGCAGTGCATCTGAAGACTCAGATGAACCCTCAAGTGAAGAAGGAACCTCAGAATTTTCATTGATGGCCATAGAAGAACTTGAAGGACTCCTGTTAGAAGATGAAGAAGAAGAAGGTGAAGTCGACCTTAAGGGGGAGCTAAGAAGTGCCCTGGAGGAGATTGATAGACTCAAACTGAAGTGCAGAAAAAAAAGGACATTCTCCTCAAGTATGTACGAGAAGAATAGAATTCAGAAGTCCTCATGCAGCTAAAGATAGAGCTTAAAGAAGCCAAGAAGATAGAAGACATGTTACTTAAGCAAATCAAGGAGAAAACTCAGGAACAAGAGAAGTTGGAAGAAGAAGTAGTATGTCTCAGGAAGAAATTAGAAAATGCTCAAAGGAAAGTGGCTATAAATTCTTCTCAAACAAGAAGCTTTGGTAAGTTGAATGAAATTCTGGATGCTCAAATATCTCCTATGATAAAAACTGGAATAGGCTATGAAGGAGAATCAAGTAAAAGCAAAGAAAAAGAAATCAGAGAGATTATTTTTGGAAAAGCAAAGAAGGATGATGAAGCAGCTCAAATAATTGCTACGAAAGAAGAAACATGTAACGAGGGAGACAGAACCCAAAAGAATCCTTTAATAACAAAGAATGAAAGAAATACTCAGACAACAGAAAAAGATTCATATACCCCTGCGTATGTCAAATTTGGAAGCCATCAAAGGAGATTCTTCCCTCCACCTGTTATGTCTGCCACAAGCTGGGACATATTTCTGCATACTATCATGCAAAGAGGAGTAATTAAAATTAGCAAAAGATGCAAACAGTGAAGAGACCATCTCAAGCAAACAAATGGAGAAGACAACCTTACATCAGGTATGCAAATAGTTTCTATGGTTACTATTTTTATTGTAAGTAATTTGGCCATAAAATCATTGAGTGTAGAAAATATGGACAAAGATTGATGTTCAACACCTCAAGGGGGTTTATGACTCAAATAAATTTTGTTCATACTCACAATTCTGCAAAAATTATGATCAAATGTTGTGTATGCAATAAAATTGGACATATGCCTTCCAAATGTCCTCTCAGAGGATGTGATTCATCATCTCACAAAAGATACCAAACAAAAGGATGATTCCAATGGAAAAAGAAGGTGAATAAGTGTGACCTGGCTCTAACTGCTAAAGACCTGAAAAGCCAATGGTATCTGGACAGTGGTTGCTCAAAACATATGACTGGAGACAGAAGCAAATTTATAACTTTTGACGAAAAGAAAACTGGTAATGCTACTTTTGGCAATGAAAAATCAGGAAAAATCAAGGGAAAGGGCTCAGTTAGCTTATATAATGGCAAAGGTAAGGCCCAAGATGTACTATTTGTAGATGGGCTGAAAGAAAATTTGCAGAGTGTTATTCAAATGTGTGGTAAAGGCTGCGAAGTTCTTTTCAGAGCACAAGACTGTGAAGTCAGATCAAGCACCACAGGTAAGACTCTACTCAAAGGTGTTCGAACAGAGAGTAATGTTTACATAGTGAAAGAGGAAGATGAAGCATGCCATCTTAGAAAACTTAAGGAGTCATGGTTATGGCATAGGAGATTGGGACATCTCAGCTTCGATCATATCATCAGACTGAGCAAGAAGAAAGCTGTCAGAGACATGCCATAAATAAAAAGGCCTTCTAATACCATATGAAAATCATGTCAATTGGGCAAACAAACCCGCACATCCTTTAAGGCCA
>JAXQQM020065804.1:0-230208 GCA_034641835.2 Pinus albicaulis | reverse complement strand
ATACATCCTGGGAGTTTTAATTGGAGAAGGAAAAGGTTATTAATTAACTCGATAATTAATTAATCCTCGAAGGAATGAAAATTGGGGTTGCGGTGGTTTCGACTATGGCTGACGTGTCGGGTGGGGTTTTTTTAATTTATTTTTTTGACCAATTTATTTTTCTTACCCTTTGATTTTTCTTTTAGGGTATACCCTCTTTACATTTTTTAATTTTTTTGATTTTTTGGTTTTTCAAGAATATGGAACACCTTTTCTCAAGAAAAAGGTTTGAACATATTCCATAGTTCAATAAGACAATCATGAAAAATGACACCTATTGGTATAGGAGTCTAACACCTCCAAGGCAAAAAAATATTTTTTTGGATTTAGTGACAGGCCATAATTCCTGAACTTTTCGAAAGTTCTTTGCAGATGTTCCAGGTGTTCATCATATGATCCTGAAAAAATAGTTACATCATCCAAATGTATAACCACATACTTGTCTCCAACAAACACTATGTCCATGGCCCTCTAAAAAGTTGCACTTGCATTCATTAGACCAAATGGCATCCTTGCATACATGAAGGTGCCCCAGGGGCTTGTGAAAGTTGTCTTTTTATGATCTTCCTGATCCACTACCACTTGATTATATCCAAAGAATCCATCAACCATAGACATCCTGTAAGATCATGTCACCTTTTGTAAGACATAATCCATTTTATGTAAAGTATAATTATCCTTTAGAGATGTTCTGTTCAAATTCTTGAAGTCCACACACAATCTTATTTCTCAATTTTTCTTCCTCATAGGAACCAGATTAGAAACCCAATCTGAATATCTAAGAGGGACTATGATTTTTGCTTGCGGAAATTTCTTCACTTCCTTTTCAATTGGAGCTAACAGTAACGGATTAATCCGTCTGAGCTTTTGTCTATGTGGTTTGATTCCTTCTTTCAATGGGATCTTATGTTGTATTATGCTTTTATCATACATTTTCAATTCTTCATATGACCAAGCAAACACATCCATATACTTTTTAAAGAGATCAATATATATTTCTTTATAATTTTTGGGAACACCTTTGAATAATTTCACCATTTTTGGCTCCTGCTGAGTTCCCAAATTACAATCTCCCATCTCTTCCTCTTGATGTATTTTCTTTGAATTAACAACAACAACATTTGAATCAAAGTCTCTTAAGAGGAACCAAACCTTTAGGTAGTACATTATCTTTCAACTGAATAATCTTCTTATCACCTATTGAATTTTTGAAATGTCTTACTTTTGTTTTTTAATTTGTTTGTTCTTCTTCTTGATCTATCTCAGCATCTTCAAATTTTCCAATCATTGTCAAGAAATGATTTGTCTACTCATCGCCTTCAAACACTTGCCAATGTTTCACATTATCAGGAATAGAGGGTCTATGTCTAATTTCAATCTCATACCTTAACCTTGGATCCATAGGTGGCTTGAAGGTGCTAGTTGCAACTGCTAAAGAATCTACCAATCTATTCTCCTCCCTCGGAATAAAATGAAGATTTAAGGCTTCAAAATAGTTCTCTATCAGATCCCAAAATTCGTTCCTATATGATCTTAATCTCATATGCTTGGTTTGACAATGAATTTTAATCTGTCTTATTATCAATTCATAATCACGAAAAATTAAAATATATTGAACTCCCATCTTTTTAGAAAATTGAAGATTAATGATCAATGCCTCATACTCAGCTACATTTTTTGTTGAATCATACTCTAACTTGAAAAAAAAAGGCATGAGGTTACCTTTTAGCGATATCAACAAGAATCCAGCTCCTGCGCCTTCCTTGGAGTAGGCAACATCAAAGTAGCATTTCCAAAAAAAATTTGAGTGCAGCTCATTATTTACAACCACTGAAGATAGTTGTTTCCCTGTTTATTCAAAAAATTCAGCATCTTCATGCAGCATGAAACATGAAATATCTTTTGTTTCTTGACTATAAATAGGGTAATTTACTGCATCTTTCTTGGTAGTGGTCTTCTCAAACCTTGTTTCCCTGTACAATCTCATTTCTTCCTAATTAAAAACAAGAATGATAGCATAAGTGAAATCTAATTTTATAACACCTCCCCACTTTTCTCGCCAAGATCTTGACAGGAGCATTCCAAACCTGGTTGGAATGTCAGCAACAACTACATCCATGACTATACTGTTTGCTGGAATTTGTGCCAAAGAAACTACTACATCTTTAATTAACCCAACACATTTCACCCTTTTGGAATCAAATGAATACAGATCCCTGTAAGGTTTGGTAATCTGCAAGTTTAGTTCCTTCATAGCAGACAATGGCATGAGATTATGGGATAATCCTGAGGCCAGCATACAATTATGGAGAGAAAAATCATGAAGCAACAGAGAAATATAGAATGGTGGAACAGAAGGATCTACTTCTTCTACATGAGGACCAAAGGTGACCACTAGCTTTTCTTCTTGTAAGTTCACAGTGTCACGTATATCTTCAATCTATGTGAGATTAATAAATTCTGAAATTTCTTTCTTATAGACTGGTATTTTAGTTAATTCTAGAATAGGTACCTGAATTTTTACCTTTCGCAACTCTTTTGTCAAACTGAAAGCATGAGTTTGTTTAACATTATTTTCAAGTTCTTCTTCACTCTTTCTAGAATTTGCTGCTTGTACGAGTACAGGAACAACTCTCTCCAAAATATTAGTATCAACTAATTTGCTCTGGGAAGGTTCACCCTATTGCACATGTGTTCTATTAACTGAATTTACAAGTTGCTTCTCATTACTTAATTTTTTTACAGGGTCCTTTTTTTGTGTAGTCGCCATTAGAGGAGGGATAGAATGTTTTTGTTCACCTTCATTTTCCTGCACTCTATATCTCTTTCTAGACCTTAAATCATACTTTTTATGTAACTCGTCTTGCATGAAATATGTGAATTTCCTACAGTATTCATCTATTTCATCTTGATCAAAAGATACTTCATCTTCAACATATTCTCCCTCATAATCTTCCTCTGCATCCTCTTCTATTGTGTACATAGCAGATATTTTATCTTCAGCTTCCTTTTGGTCATCTTCTGCTGACTCTCCGGGTGTTGCTTGATCTTTTCTTTCCCTCTTGAACCTGGTCTTGATCTTTTCTTTCCCTCTGCAAAATTTGTAGGGGTTGTCTTCTGAATTGAGGGTTATATCCTCCTCGGTTTTGTTGTACTTTTCTTTGGGAGCTTGTACTTTCCAATTCCATCTTAACTAGCTTATTTGACAAAATTTTATCGCCTTTGTCATATCTTCAATTCTTTTATCTTGTGATGATTCTTCTTTTGCATTCCCCTTCTCTTGGACTGGATGTTTCCCTTTCGCCTTCCCAGTTGTAGTCATATTAGCTTCAATTTCTAAAGCATTTGTTTGTATCTGCTCTAGAGTAGGGGATCTCCTTTCTCTAAGTGTGAAACTTAAATCAGCTTCAAAAGCCCCAGCAAAAACCACCTTTGCTACAAAAGGAGGGGACTTCATTTATACAGGAAAATTGTTATACAATTTATTGAATATTTTGATAAAATATGATATATTCTCAGCTGAATGGAAAAGAATAACCATACAAGAAACTCAAAATGATATGATGTAAAACAGAATCTATCACCTTAAATTTCAGAGAGAATTAGTGGAAAGAGAGGAAACTCAAAATAATATGTTGTAAACAAAGAATCTATTACTTTTAAGTTTCGGAGATAATTCATGGAGAGAGAGGAAACTGGAGTGAAGGAGCGCAAAATAAGGTTATTTAAATCTTACTCACATATGTAATTAAGATACTGGCAGCTACATTACTTCACTTCATTCAAGGAAAAAGGAATAAAAAAATGGCACAGGAAAAACGAATCACCATCAACAGTTGCAAGAAACTTGATGCCTATTTCATTAATTCATCATAAAAGTAAGTACCAAAATTTTAGTCTTCCAGAGGTCCAAAACTCGGAGCCCTTTCTTCTTTCTTTCTATCTTTCTTAAATACATCAAAGATAGTTCGTAACTACTAGAACTTCTTGAAACTACTTCGACTACCTAAACAGTCAAAACTACTTATTACAATGAAATTGAGGACATCACTATAGTTTCGATCTTAACAAACACAGAAAACAAATTAAAACTTCAAATATAATTGTTTTTTACTAAATATGATTTTTTGTTGATGCGTCTCCCTAAAGTGTTGATGTGTCTCCCTGACAGATCAGACATCCTTGCCCTTCGTTTCTTCCAGAGTTCAATATTTTGTCTTTTCTGCTTGTTGTCATGTCTTTTCCATTTCTTATGTGGTATTCGAACAGTTCTGCAATAATGCCTCTTTGCCCGACTTGACTCAGTTGTTGCATTTCCAACAGTGCCACCATATGCTCCTTTTTCCTGATTCTGCTTATGCCTCTGCACTTCAAACAATGTTATCATGTTTCCTTCTACCAAACTCTTCTTCTTCTTCTCATGCCCATAGCATTCAGTATTCCATTTATTTACAAGGTGCCACTTCATACAACACTGTTTGGCACGGGGTCGGGTGTTACCCGAGTCTACTGCCTGCGTTCACGTTTCTTCATAAAACAACGCAACTAAAAATGATCCTGGACTTTAAATAAATTTAAATTAACCTTTGAATGGTATCGCATCCACCTTTCCATCGCATTTTGGCTTTTCATGCTGCTCCATTATAAGTCTCCTCTTACCTCCGATGCGATTTCTCAAAGGAAAAGCCCTTACTTCCGGATTTGAATTCCTTTGAAATTTAACTCTGAAACTACATCGCATCCACCTTTCCATCGCATTTCGGCTTCCCATGCTGCTCCATTATAAGCCTCCTCTTACCTCTGATGTGATTTCTGAAAGGATAGACCCTTACTTCCAGATTTGAAATCCTTTGCAATTTAACTCTAAAACTACATCATGTCCGCCCCTTATCGCATTCCAACCTTTGTCCTTTATAACATATTCCTTAGTGCCATCCCTCCCGAGCTT
This sequence comes from Pinus albicaulis, assembly GCA_034641835.2. Taxonomy (NCBI): domain Eukaryota; kingdom Viridiplantae; phylum Streptophyta; class Pinopsida; order Pinales; family Pinaceae; genus Pinus; species Pinus albicaulis. The sequence goes on along the minus strand of JAXQQM020065804.1, from coordinate 225,221 downwards.
GCGATGTGCGATGTGCGATAAAGATAGGGATGATGTGGCAAGTGGAGGTGGGTCTGATCGTAAATCACAATCGGTGATATGAACCCTTGTCGAATTTCGCATTTCGGCCTTTATAACATATTCCTTAGCGCCATTCCTCCTAAGCTTGTGATGTGTGATGTGCGATAAAGGTAGTGATGACGTCGCAAGTGGAGGTGGGGACACCCGACTCCACCCTAGCATGGAATGTTCTAAGCGCATCCACCAGCCTAACTCTTGAATTTTTCTACATGTGAATAATCACGACTTGACCTGCCTTCACATATCCACACATAATGTTAATACAACAACATATGAATCAAAAATTCTTTTTCAGTATACAAATTCTTTTTTACATTTTCTAACATATATGCTTTTTTTTGGTGTTTTGAGAAATTTTTCAAAAGTAAATGAAAATGAGACACAACACTTTTACTGCGTAAATTAGTCTCCGTATTATGTGCAGAGACTTCTTGGGATGGATAGGTATGCATGCCCCTAATCACCTGATGCTGGCCACTCTTCTTATCTATCCACTCCATCTGCAAAGTCTCCCAATCTATGGTGACCTTCCCTAATGTAATCAACCACTGCACACCCAATATCAAATTGGTGTTAGGAATATCAACCACAAAGAAGTGATCAGTCAAAGTGCATGTTCCCATGGTGACAGACAATGCCGGAACATACTTCATACACTACATAGTTCTAGCTCTTGGAACCAAAACTGAGAATCCCTCAAAATCATTAGTGGGTATTGTCCTCCTCTGCACTAACTGAGCATCATTGAAATTGTGGGTAGCCTCACTGTCTATCAATATTGATACCCTCTACCCCTGAACTGTACCTCAGACTCTCAAAGTAAAATACTTGGGTACTCCCCGCAAAGATGCAAGGGCCCCTCCAATTGGATCAAATTCCCCATTCCCACCTCCTGGTGGTGGTGGATCCTCTCTTGCTATCACAACGTTGTTGTCTCCCTCTATCTCCTCTTCTTCCTCCTCCTCACTATCAGAAAATACCTCTATATAGTGTGCATTCCCTGTAGCACACCAATGTCCTAGTGCCCATGGTTCTTGGCATGTGAAGCAAAGCTTCCTTTTCCTCAAATCTCTTCGGATATCATCACTAAGGGGTCCTTTGTTTTGGTTCTCATTTGGAGGAAGAACCTTCACATATTTCCCCTTTGACTGGAAAGTGGGATCTGCTAAATTTGAGCTCTTGCCCTTGGCAAAGCATCTTGTCAGTCCCTAGCCCTCTCAATGGAATCTTTGAGTGTAGTTGGTTTAGTGGACTTAACCAACCCATGCAGAGGCTATGCTAGCCCATCAATGAACATATAAACTCTCCTAGTTGTAGATAATTCTGGCACCATAACAAAAAGTTTTAGAAATTCAAAGATATAAGTTTCTGGATTACCTGATTGCTTGAGCTTGGCTAGCTCAACAAAGGGTGCCTCTGAATATCTTTGATCAAATCCTTTTACTAACCTCCTAGCTAAATCTGCATATGCAGTCACTTTTTCATGCCCCAATGTGGAAATACCATGAAACCACCAATCATGTGTCTCACTTTCAAGGTGCAACACTGCTATTTTGATGGCTTCCATTTCCAGTACTTGGTTTAACTGGAAATATATATCTATTTTCTCCACCCAAGACTTGGTTGTGCATTTGGATGACCCATCAAAAGCGGGCGAAAAGAATATACCCATAGTACGTTGTAGATCATTGTTCTGCATGAATCCTCCACTTCTATTGTTATTCTGGGGTCTCCTGTTGACCTTGATCTGACATAACCCCTAAAAATTTAGAGGATCTTTGAATCTCTGAGATTGAGACTCATACTCAAGAAAATAATCTTCAGGAGTTTCTTGTTCTTGGGATCCTCCACCTCCATTTCTCACTGCTAAGAATGTAGGCATAGTAGGGCATTGGGAACTTGTTGCCTCACTGGTTTTTCATTCTAGTGATGTGAAATGCCGAAACTTTCTCCATGTAGAAACCCTCTAGGGGATTCTTTGTGTCTCTCCATCTTCATCTCCTTTATTTCTTTGGAAATATCCTGCATGTTTTGGAGAAGAAGCTTAGGTAACTCCTTACCATCCACCTATCCTGATATTGGATTTTTGCCCTTGTCTTCTTTGTTTTTTGTATAATCCTATCTTTGGTTTCTATTAATATACCTCTTCTCCCTTTCTGTGAGAGGTTCTCCCTCTTTTGATGACATAGTCGTTGCAATACACAAGCTGAGCCAAGATTATGCTCTGATACCACTGTAATATTCAAAATTAGGAAAAATAGGAATATAGAACATAAAACTGGAAAATGCAGTGAAATATCAACACATACAATGAGAGCATATCATGGAACCATTTTATTAGACATTATAGCATAAAATGTGTATAAGATCTTGGGAAAAAATACACTGAAGCTAAGAAAAACAAGCCTCTAAGGACCCAATACATGAAACAAGAAGAAAAACTGATATATAAGAATGTGAGAGGCTCAGAGAGCACAGTTTTTGCTGGGAATAATTGCTACTATAAATGAAAATAAATGGATTTGCTGATATAGTGCTTAGAAAATGCTGAGATCAGAGATCTAGGCTTTCTAGCACAATTCCAAGACAACCCAGAAAGGGTTTCCTGAAATACCCAAAATGTAAAATGCAGCCCTAAGGATGAATAATGCTCTGCAACTGGGTAATTGCTGGGAGGTGGCTGATATGATATAAAAATGGCTTATATCCCTCCTTACATACTTTCTAGATGAAAGGTTTCTCCCTTCACTGATAAACAAGGTCAATAACTTGGGTGCTTGACCCTCCACTGCAACTGCATTGGAAAATAACGCAATTTCTGAAGGATATTGTGCTTTAGGTGATGGCTGTTGCTTGGCCTAATTCCGTATGGTGGAATAATTCTCAAGGAGCTTCCTTGTTGGCCTCCTGGATGAAGGGCTGCTCCCCTCACTAGAAAACAAACTTACAAACTGGGTCTATCAACCCTCCACTGCTACTTCCCTGCAAAACAGCACAATCCTGAAGGATACTATGTTGTGGATGATGGTTGAAGCTTGGCCTAATGAAGGATAGTGGAAGTGGAGCTCAATGAGCCTCTCTTAGTGGGCACTCGAATTCTCCCGAGGATGAGGGTGGGATATTCGCTTGGAAACACCCTTAAGCTAAACAACACAACGGACTCTGCTAAACAGCTGAAGCATGCAGAAAGTCAGAAAAGACCAAGACATAAACAATAATCATAATTCCTTCTATGGCTTCCATCCCCTTCCTTATATGCTTGGTGAGCTTCCTCACCCTAGGTCCCACTCATTAAAGATGCTACTCTCATGCATACACTCTTCCATCATGACTGTGTTTTCCTCCATTAATTCTCCACTTCCTTTATGACATCGTTGTTGAATTGGTCAACCTTGACCCTATCCACATGCTTAAGCCCCTATTCACAACCAAAAGTTCTTTATTCAGCTAATACAATGATCCACATTCACATTAGAAGTGGTTTTATTCCTACTAAAGATATTTATGGGTCTCTCTACCCACCTATTCATCTATCTTATTTAAAAAAAGAAAAAATTAATATTCCAACTAGCTGAAAGCTAATTAGGAATATTATACACATATTGACTTACTAATTTTATTTGACGTCCACAAACGGGGCATTTGACTGCTAATAATTTACAAACCAATTATGAATGATGGAGTGATTTTCAAGCGAATGATGCCCAAAATAAAATGGAAAGAGTTATCTAGCCTGTTGTGCAGCATTTAATGTGCAGGGGTTGTATATTCCCACCGTTGGATAATCTACTTGATTAAATTCAATGATGGGCATATACAACCCATGTGCATTAACTGTCGCACATCAGTTTAGATAAGTCTTGATTAAATAAAAGTGTGTGTTAAACGAATACGTATAACTAACAAATACCTACTACCATGAAGTTTGAATACGAATATAAAAGAGGGCTTTCACAAAGTCGATTGTCAATGTTTTCACCGTCTATGTTTCCAATATCTGGAAAAATCAATGGTCACTACTCTTTATGGATTACCTCTACTCATCTGCATTTTCTCACTTAATGATGCATGGTAGATCTCTTAAGTTGTGGAAAATAACGTTCATTTGTTGCTTTTCCTTTCCACAACGAAATGTCTTTTAATTACGCTACAATATTATATTACCTAAAGCTTTGAGCTCGTTGTGTTTTAATTTGATTGCATTTGAGCATCATTTGGAGACTGCAACTGTGTATTTGCACAACTTCACTCTTTGATATTTTTGTGTTGCAGAACATAAATTAAGATAAATTATAATTTTGATTGTTTATTTATAATATATAAACATATTTAACAACATTTAAAATATTCAAATCATACAAATTACACATTTCAAAGTTATAATTTCAGCAATTTCCTATGGAATTTAAAACAAAATTCATTGAAAGTAATTGGCAAATAATTAGAATATGTGATTCAACAACTATTTCAAATTGGGAGGACACCATCGTGGTCTGACAATAATATTCAACAGATTTCTCAAATTTAGAGGACGTCGTCGGTGTCAAAATAATATTATTCCAAGATCCCAAATTGAAAATTAAATTTAAATTGATTTGAATATTTATAAAAAGTGTAATCAGATTTTTTAGGTCTTTTTTTTTTAAATATTTTTCAATTAGTATGATGAGTATTACCATGATGCTGATAAGCATATATTATATACAAAATTTTGGTAATAATAAGTGATAAGGCTAAATAATAAGGTGTTGTGTGTGATATATTTTCAAAATATGTCCTGTCGAGAATGACCATTGAAGGTCACGAGCCCAATCCATATACATCATGTCATTTAAAGTCACGAGCCTAGGCCATATACATCACGTCACAATTTTGAAGGACATCAATTGTACGATACGTAAGTGGCGTGAAAGGCACGCCTGCAAGTTTTCATGGTGTTTGGTGTGTGATTGATAAGACCCATGAAACTCTAATATGATATATTTTCTTCGTACCACTACCTTCTCATTTCACTCTTATTTTACCATTTTAACCAGTAACATTTAACAAAGAATAAAATTTTCACATTTCCAATTCTGAAATCCATGTCACCATGTTGGTTTGTACTTGAGGAGGCTTAAATTCCATAAGAGTGATCAAGTCATTGTAGTAATAGGGCGAGGGTACAAATCCATCTCCCTTTATTTGGCCTCCCATGGTCATACCATATTGTGTGGGTTTGTCATTTTCTCTCGCTCTTGTTGATGCTCCCTCTGTTGAAGTATCTGCTACATGATTGACATATAAAATACATTAGCCTCATATATAATATACAAAAAAAAATTATTAGATGAAAAATATATTTATAAATATGGAAACATAGCTTTTAATTAAAAAAATAAAAATAATTTATGCGCCCAAAACACAGTCATGCACCGTCTTCGGTGCACTGTCAAACATAATCGCACAGACAATGGTGTCCACATATGTATGACGCACTGATGTTTTCTAAAAAATTTAATATTTCATCATGTGTGTCAAACTTATGCATCGGGGCACACATATAACCTTTTCACACTGGTACGAAATGTTCAGGTTATTGAACGCACCGAGTTGTAGCTATATTTTTAAATATTATTTTTGCGATGCATTTGGTAAATATAAATGGATCGACGTATAATATATAGCTTTCCCAATGTGTTTTCAATTATAAAATGCACCACAATAATAGCGGTGTATTATGTTCATGTACCGAACTGCGGTGCAAACCGCTATCGGTGCGAGCCAAACATATCAAGTGCATCGCACAAGGAAAAAAAAGTCTCAAAAAAAAGGGAAATTTTAAGATAATTTTCATTTCTAATCCGCTAAAAAAATAAAATTAGAGAGAAACATAGACATTGCCTGGATATTTGGTCTTCGCAGAAGCATTTTTGACGTGTAATTGAGAAAAACAAATTTTACCACAGTTTGAAAAAATTGGAAATTTAGGCAGTGAGCATGATACAGAAGGATGGTGAGCAAGAGAAGCATTGACATCAAGGCACTTACATGAGGAAAGAGTGGCACTAGTGCTTCAAATATCTCCAACACTGTAGATGGTTAAAATGAAATTTACGACTGAGAGGGTTTTTTTATTTAACCCGTGTCTAGTGTGTTACGATAATTGCATCAATGCTGAAGATATCCAAGAGCACCGTGTTTTTTAAAATTAAGAAATATATAGTGGTTATTTTTGTAAGACGCCCAGGGGAATTCTAATACAGGTATTGCACTGGTGCTTTTTTTTACTATAGCATCACTCTCTTTTTTTAAATTAAAAACCACCTAGTGATGCTCTTTAAAATACGCCTCGGGGCATTTTCGTACATTTATCGCACCGTTGCATTGTTGGAAAATAGCACCACATTTTATTGAAATTTAAAAACTATAGTGGTGCTCCTTCTTGGTATGCACCGGGTAATTTTACTACATGAAGGACACTAATGTTGCAGGTGTATATAGCACTAACAAAATTTAAAATTTAACCTTTTTCGGAGTTATTGATTATTCAAGCACCGGTGCATTGTGTTATTTGGCGCACCATGCTTTTTATTTTATAAAAAATAAATTTTCCATGGTGGACCATGTTTTATGTGGCACCGATGTTTATATGGATAGTAAAGCACTGGTGCATTTTTATATTGTATAAACAGCATCTAAAAAAAAATCTCTAAAACATTTGCCCGCCCACCTTCATGAGTGACCTCTGCTACAAACAGATTTTTGGGCTATTTTTATAGGGGCTTCCACAAAAAGCTCTACTAGAAGGTATTTTACTTGTAGTGGTTATTGAAATAGTTTAGGGTTCTATCTCTATTCATGAGGTGAATTCTAAGAATAATTTAGAAGATATTGAGGAGACCATACCCCTCAATATTTCTATCAAACCTTGAGCAAAGTTCCTTGTCTTGTGTCAAGCTCGTTAAAAAATTAAACAAGGTTCCTGAAGGAGAGTTCCTTGTCTTGTGTCAAACTCATTAAAAAATGAAACAAGGTCTCTTAATCATAGTTCTTTTATTGTATCACGCTCATTAAAAAATGAAACATGCCTCCCTCTAATTTGATTCTTTGATTAGATCTCGTAAATGTCAAGTCAGGTCTTTCACTTGATCTTGTAAATGAACCTTCATTCCATCTGCCTATTAGTAACAAGTAGTATACTTAGGTGAATGTAACGAAGCTGGGGGGGGGGGTTCCTTTGAAATTATGTTGTGGGAAATATACTTATCTCAAGCATATTTTTTCTCTATTTCAAGCTTGTGTAAAAATGAAACCACTCAAGAATAGTTTTTCCTTTGTTGCAAGCTTGTGTAAAAATGAAACCTATTCTTGTGATTTTCATTTGTCAGCCTGTTTATGCTAGATGATCCTTGGTTTTTTCTCATTCCATTATCACCATATGCTTGGTTGATCATATGCTTTCACTTGGTTTCTTAACCTTTCATTGGGAATCACTGTGATGAGTGGTCTTATTAGCCTCCCTCTTAACCTGTATATGTTTGGAGTGGTTCCATCATGACTGGAACTAGTTGCTACCCTTTATACCACTCATTCCTCCAGGAGGAGTCCTCTTTGAGCTCGTTTCATACTCCCAAAACATGAAAATATTTTCGAGCACTTCTCTTTTCGAACTGGTTAATATCAATGAAAATATGTCTTCCCATAATAAGTTTAGCCCTTTTACATACTAGGATTGACTATTTACAAAAAAGGAATACGTTAGTCGAACACAACTAAAAGGTTCACCTGAGTCTCATTTTATGCCTTTTTGAACTTAAGAGACTAAATATTTGAAAAGGAACCTCATGGATTTTTATTTTTCACCTCTTTTTCAAACTCTATGAATATGAAAAGGAGTCCAGTTATGCCTTCGTTGAACTCGTAAAACTATTTAACAGCAATGGACTCATTAAGCATGATGAGACCGAACCACCCCTTCTTAGGGTTCATTAAAAATACTCATAAGGATTCATCTAAGGGATGAAATTATAAATAAATCATGTGTCATCCTCCTCAATATTGTTAAAAAAAAGAGGAATTGGCCAGAAATGGTGGGTAAATTGGGAATGCAGGGAATTTTACCTATTAATGGTAGTGATATGCTCTTGAACATGACACTCTTTCACTTCATATTTGTGACTACTTTGGGTTGGGAAATCCATTTGCCTCACTATTGATCACATCTTCATCATGGTTCTTTGAGTAAGTGTTTCCAACTCCATTCAGTGTCATTGATATGTTCAAGAGAAATTCCACCTTCGATTGACATTTGCTACAAAACATTGAGCCTTACTTCATGTATGCCTCTCCTAAACCAGTTTTACATCATTATATTATGTCTCAAATATTAATTCTTGTTCCGTGTCATTCGTGGGTGATACATCAAGTCCCTCTTGTGAAAGGTCACTTCCTTCCAACATCAGCACATTATCCAGGAAGTTGACTTAGAAACTCTCTTCAGTTCCTTGGAACTTGCATACATGTTGTCACTACGACAAACAAATTTTGCGTACACTCAAATTTTGGAGCCTAATATAAATCTTGTGATTGGTTGTTCCGTAGTCACTTCTTGGTCAACTGATGCTTTTGAGCTTCCTTATTGGGTTGGAAGTGTTGAATTCACTTGCTCACACATGCTCAATATGTAAACAGTGCATGAGCACATTCTTTTACGCAAGCTTGGACAAGCGTAGCAGGTTCCATCAAGATTGTGCTTGTGCGATGTCTAATACATGTTGATAGTAAGTGTGCACTGAAAACAACAGTTTCTCACATTCTAGTTGCATTTTTACTTCCATTTCGGCCACTATTGCAAATTGTCGCTTTTGTGCACCTTTTATTTTATGAGTGTAATTTTCATGTTTTAGGCTATCACCTTCACTTTCTTTCACTCTAATTAGTGTTGTTTCATGTTATCTTTGTTCTGACACTGTTACTCTCACTGTCGTTCACGTATCGAGAGAGTCATTTGAGCTTTAGAAATTGTCATCTTTTCGCATATTAGTTGTTGCAAAATGTATGTATGCATGTTCTGGTGGTTTCAAGGGGTTATCTTTGTGTGAACAAGTTTTTCATAACAATGTAAAAATCAGTCACATGCATTCCCAATTTTTTAAGCATTGTCACACAAGTGTCACCGCGGTCATTGCAAAGTGTACCTTTAGTGTCGCACTTGTCGTAAATTCATCGCAAATTTGTCGCATTGAAGGAAATATGTTGTTGTTTCGTCAAAGTGTTTCAAGTTAGTTATCACAATCAAGTCTTCACATTGTTCAGATCATTTGCATGGATCCCACACTTGCTAAAATTTGGAAAAATTCTCAATCGAACAACCTAGCCTCATCCAACCCTCCTTAACTATGCATTGCATAATCTCAGCTCTCAAGCAACAACATTTTTTCTTGGCACTACGCAATGCACAGTCTCTGCCTCCCAGAACTGCGCATTTTGTAACCTCAGTGCTCAAGCCAGCCTATGAGTCCTAGAACTGTGTAATCTTTCTCCCCAACCAAGTCATCGTTGCACATTGCACAGTCTCAATCCTCAAACCTCAATCTTGAGCTCTTGAACTACGCAACTACACAATCACCTAGCCTCTTGCCCTTCCAGTACTATGCATTTCACAATTTCAATGTGCAATCCTAGGCCTTGGCCTCCAAAATTGTGTAATCATGCCCTCCAGCCAGGCCTGAACTGCACATTTTGCAATCTAAAAACTCAATCCCAACCTTTGAGCTCTTGATTTTCGCAACTGCATAATCACTTGGGTCTGCTTTGCCTTCCAGAACTGCACAGTTGACTGAAATAGTGCAAAACCCCACAACCTGGCTCACTAAGCTCATAAAATGCGCAATATTCTTCCTCAGTTCAGAATGAACTACGCATTGTGTAGTCTCAAGGCTCAAGCTTCACCCTTCACTGCCTGAGCTACACTACAATTGCGCAATTACTAAGCCTCTTTCCCATCCTATCACCCAGTTTTGGCTTAGTTAGTAGATCAATATGCACCATCTTAGACTAGGGGTTTATCAGAATGATGTCATCTTGTCATGAGTGGATTGAAAATGTAGGTACTGTATCATGTTATGGAAAGATTATGAAGAAGGAGATGGGGAAGGAAGACATGCCAGAAGACACATATGGAGTTGAAGAGATAAGATTATCATCAGGTGAGAAGACGAAGGAACATCGAAATCTAATAGAAGATGAAGATCAATATCACATGGAAGACTCCTCATCTTCAAGTCATAAGGAGGAGGAAGAAGAAGAACATGTACCATATTTTTAAGAATACACAAAGAAAGAAGCAACAAAAATGATAGCTTGGAACTGTCACATTATCATGCAATCGATGTCATCAGTTTCATGTCATGTTCTGTCACAAGTCACCATATGCCACATCATTATTGTGGATTATGTAATTACCTATTCAAAATGTATTTTAAAGTTGAATTCCAAAGGACACATTCGGAACATGAAGATTCATGTAAAGTTGAAAATTCATAGGAAGTAAAATAGTCATGAGGGTAGTCAAAGAGTCACAAAGATGTTGAAGTGTCACCTCTTTGTTATATATACACCCTCATTATACAAGAAAAATACTTTTCACTTTAGTTTCTCTTGCGAGGCGTTAGAGAGATAGAATAGTTCTTTTGGGGAGCAAGGAATGGCTCCAACGCTCCACTATAGGAGCTAGTGATGTTCATTGTATACATGTGTCTTGGAAATTTTAGGTAATAAAATAAACCTTCAAGGCCAGTACATTCTTCATGGATGGATTATGAATATTTGTAAGACTATTCTCGATGTTTTTATTTCATTTTTTCTTTCATCTATGTTAAAGTAGTTGAACCATTTTAGTTATTTTCGTACTTATATTATCGATAATGTGCTATAATGATCGCTATCACTGTCCCATCCTTGTGGATTGTTCTGTAGGATACTAGAAAGATATTTCTCCTTGACTAGTTGTAATTATCATCGTATCCTTTTCTGTAATATTCCGTTGGATGTTAGACAGGTCCCTTTTTTTGTGTGTCTCTACTTGGGTGGTACTATTACCTCTCTCTTAGAGGCTCACTTTACTCTTTCCCTCCGTGGTATAATAACTCTAACACGCTTGAAATCGAACACTCACCAGGGAAACTTACTTGCTTTTCGAAGGCACATACGCATTCCTCTCTTATGATGATAGTTAGAGCCAAGGAAAATCTATAAGAATACATGGCAACTAGGTCAATACTTTGGATGGGGATCCTATTCCAAACAATGTGAGCTCTAATTGGGACTTCATGTCAGGGAGACCCCATGGTTGACGAATTTCGAGCACCGTCAACAATGGTACTAGAAGGAGGGCCAAATAAAAATGTGTGCCCGTTGAATCTATTTTGAACCTCTTATATAAAATGGATCATCCTAAAACATTACTCCTGGGGTGTTTCTGTAATTTATCCATTTGTCAAATTTCAATCTCAAATGAGCCTCTTTATCACTTTCCTTAGTTGAAGTTTGATGGTAAGGATGGAACATCCATAACCGAACACATTTATGATTTTCTTCAATTTTTTGAATCTTATGAAGTCAATGATGAAGAGTTTGCTTGTGTGCTATTATTCCTCACCCTTGAAGGTCATGTTAATCAATGGTGACATGCCTTGTCACCTTCTTCTATCCATTCTCTTCATCATTTCCTCGGGGAGCTTCATCAAGCCTTTGATAGGTATAATTACCGAGATGTTTGTAAAATAATCAATCACTTAAGAATGAATCCCAATGAATCAATTGAGGATTTTTTTGATCGATTCCTTCACATGTGTTATGAATTTCCTAAAGAATATATGGATTGGGATTTCTTGAAACAATAGTTTGAACGCTTGGTTCTTATCTCTTTTCACGGTGAACCTGAACCCCCCGATTTTTCTACTTCCCTAACTCTTGTGAATCATGAGACACCTATAATTCCAGAGGAGGAATTTAATGCTCCTTTTTTCTTTGTCCTCCTCCTTTTCTAGTTCCAATGAGAGTGCCTCTGTGTGATGGTAATAAAGTTTGAAAATCTGTAAATCAAATTCCTAATCCACATTCTCATTCTTATTCTATTTTTCATAACTCATATTCAATGGAAAATCCCCATAATGGCTAATGAAGCATAAGGTGAAAACCAGTTTTTCTATTCCTTAAGATCGTATTAACACCCATAACTCTAGTCTTGAATCTGCTTCATATTTCTATCATCCTCTATAATTTACTGTTGTGACTCTTTGTACTATGATTTCCTTTATCAATCTGCTCTGTCAACTATTATTCCACACTCTCCTAATTTTCAAGTTGTTGGCCAAAATTGTGATCGGGTTCAAGATAGTCACATTACACAAGTAGAGGAGAAAGAAGGTGAACATTGGCTCAATATTTATTCTCTTTTTCAAAATTATCTATGTGCAGATGGTCTATCCTCCTTCTTGGATGATATTGAATCTGTTAATCTCGGTAATGAATCAAATGGAATCAGTTTATTTAGACCTGTAGTATTGGGAAACAATTATTTTGATGATGATAATTTTTTTGATATATGCGATGATGAATGCCCAAGTACACTAGATGATCTTTCGGCTTCTCATGAAAATTTTAAATTCATATATTTAGATATGGAATATGTTTTAGTCGAAGAAACTTTTCTTATTGAAACTTCCTCTTTGTCCCATTGTCCCTTGTGCTCTCCTATTTACCATGCATCTACATGCGATAAAGATAAACCATGGTCTTCAATTTCTTCATCGTATGAGTTCACTCCTCAATTGACACAAGGTGGTGAGGTTGTCCATGATGAAAAATAGAATAATCATATCATTGAGTATCCTTTCTATCTCGTACCATATCTTGTTTTGCATGAAGACAACTCTTCAAATGAGCTTCCTCATAAAATTTCTCCATGTCAAGATTTTTTATCAGAGGAATCTTTTGGCTTGAATAATCTGGTTGTTGAAGTTGTAAAATTTGATCAAATAAGTGACAAATATGGTTTCCATCCATTTAGTAGTGATCTCATCCAAATCAGTAAAAGAAGTTATCCTCACACCATGCATTATCTGGTTCAATCTGCGAAATGTAATTTTACAATCCTTGAAATTTCTTGGACTTTCCATAGAGTCGAGGAACTTCGACTTCCATTGATGGTTATTTCAGGATCTCACAACTCTCGTGAGACCCCCAATCTAAGCCAGGTCTTTTTTTCTTCGCAAAACTCCTATTTTTGCATGGTTTCACTCGTTTTAAATTTTTTATTGAAATATATTTTTCAATATGGATATGATATTTCGAACTTTACAAACTCGATTTTTTATTGATTCAAGATAATTCATCTTCATGCAAGTATCCTATATCAAACTCGAGGTTGGAATGTAGATCTTTCATAGAATCATGGAATTGAGAAGTAAATTATTCTAAAGATTATCTTTGGCCAAAAGAGTCATACATGTCACACTCTTTTGAAAACAATCAACTCCATATATTTCTTATGAATATTCTAATACTAAATTTTTTCTTCATCGCACCTGAAATCCTCTTGAAGTTCAGTGAATGCATGGATCATTCGATGAATCAAATTATTCTTCACTTGTTCTACCCTGATTGGTTACATGTTTTTATTATACTAGCATTTCTTTTTAATTCTTTCGACGATTATGATGCAAGTGTAGTGTGTAACCAGTCACAAGAAAATGGTTTGTTACACTCGTCATGTGAGGAAGATGATTCTATTATACATATAATTTCCAAAACTATTCAAATTGATTTATCTTTTATAATTCCAAACCGGGAATCTTATGTTTTAATTAGCCCATATTATCATGATTGTGTTTTTGATGATTTTCATTTGACTTAATATTTTCCCATCATCACATCCAATGACAGTTGTTTTACGCCCTTTGATATTTATGGTTTAACATCTTACTACCCAGGTACTTGTCAAGAAGTTGAGACACTTCTGCACTCGTTGATTGTTATGTCAAATCCTCATTGTCTTGACACATCTGATGAATATTCTTAGATCTATTTTCCCTCGCAATATTATCATCGTAATCCCATGTCTCTAATTGAAAATTCATCTTTTCAAAGACTTCGAGGTTTTCAAGATGATTGTCACAAATTTTAAGATCCAATTGCTAATTGGTTGCAACAATCTTACCTAGAAGGCTTTGTTGCAAATAACAAGTTTCGATATTTTTGTGTGCTTTCCAAGGAGTTCGGTGTAGTTGAAGACACATTCACAAGAAGCTTCCGAGGTTTTTTGAATGATGATTTTCATCAAAATGGTTAGAATTTGAAATGGTTGGAAGTAATGGCTATTGCTTATATTTCTCAATGTCACGTAAGACCTTCAAATTTTTGTGTAAGTTATTCAATTTCTTATCTGTTTTGTTGCACGTTGTTTTATATTAGCTTTAATTTCCTATATCTTTATGAATGCAGGTTGGAATCATTTAGGGTGGCTTCATTGGAAATTTCATTATGTGTGACCCTGACCTTATAAATGATTAGGTTAGGAGTAGGTCTAGTTTCATATTATTTTACCTGCACATTCATCATGCATTCATTTGATGTAGTTTGTCTTATGTTTTCTGGTTTTGATTTCGCATCATGTTTTCATTTATCCACTTTCTATCTTATCTTCTAGTTTTTTTTCCTTGTTTTGTGTTGCCTTTCCTTTCATTTTCTGAGACTATGCACGAATATGCTCTGTTGGCTCAAAGGGAATGTGGAAAAATAAAAAAGGACTTTGTGACACTGAACATTTGGCTAACTCCCTATCCTTCTTCCTTAGCTTGGTTACATATTTTGGTCGATGATGTTCCAACAAAAAATATGATCCTTGCATTAAGAAAGCCTTGTGTCAAACCATGATCTCCAAGTCTATTCTGGAAGCCTCATTCCTACACTCGGGTTTTTATGTTTCGGTGTTTTCAAGCTAATCAAATCAAGTAGAGAAGGACAAGGGAAAAATCTAAACAAGAAAACCAATATCAGAGGTCTTATATTTGCTTCTCCAAAAGGAAAACTTCTCTTGCTCTCAATAATTTGGGATCCCTCTTCCACCCATGAAATAAATAAGTGTTGATGCATATTCCTATATAAATAAATAAATAAAGCTGAAAGAAGAGAAAGGCTTCATCCACAGAGAGGTGAAGCAAGAAAATATGACGGGCAAGAAAATATGACGGGATATTGTCCAGGCTCGTTGGCAGTGGATCAATGTATTTGTTCCTAAAGTGAATCCTTTGGGACACTATCTAGGCCTTTCGGTAGCAAACCAACACTAGAGATGAAAAACTATACTCCAAAAATCTAAATCTCGCGAACTTCATTACCATTTCCTGATTCGAAACATTGTGTGATTGCTAGTCTTATTTTTGTGTTTAACTTAGTAAAGGAAGGAAGGAGACTATGTTTATGCACGGGGTAAGTGGGGAATCCATTGTAATATGAATGATGAATCAATAGTTCCATAAGAACTAAACCCTGCATGAAATAATTGGCCAACGCAGAGAAGCTAGAGCTTTACCAACGTGTCGCCAAGTGTTGTTACTGTAAAGAACACCCTCCAAAATTTTGTGTACACTCAAATTTTGGAGCCTACTATACATATTGCGATCATTTGTTCCATAGTCACTTCTTCGTCAGCTAATGCTTTTGATCTCCCTTCTTGGATTGCAAGTGTCGAAGTCACTTGCTCACACATTCTTAGTCTATAAAAAGTGCATGAGCGCATTATTTTACACAATCTTGTACAAGCATAGCACATTCCATCAAAATTGTGCTTGTGCGATGTCCAATCAATGTCAACAGTTAGTGTGCACTGACAACGACTGTTTCTCACATTCTAGCTACGTTTGTACTTCCATTTTGGTGAGTTTTTCAAATTGTTGCTTCCACGCACCTTTGTTTTTACGATTGTCGTTTTCATGTTTTCCATTGTCACTTTCACTTTCCTTCACTCTAACTAGTTTTATTTTCATGTTATATTTTCTATGACATGTGTTACTCTCATTATCATTCACACATCGCAAGAGTCATTCACGCTTTATAAATTTTCATATTTCCACATGTTAGTTGTCACACAATGTATGTATGCTTGTTCTGGTGGTTTCAAGGGTTTATATTTCTGTGAATGATTTTTTCTAACCATGTAAACATCAGTTTCATTCATTCCCAAGGTTTTAAGCATTTTCACACAAGTGTCATCATAGTCATCGTAAAGTGTACCTTTATTGTCCCACTTGTCATAAATTCATCACAAAGTTGTTGCATTGAGGGAAATATGTTGTTAACATGTTCTAGATGATCTATGTTTTTTTTCATCAAAGTGTTTCAAATGTGTGATCACAATCAAGTCTTTCCATTGTTCACATAATTTGCATGGATCCCACACTTAGCCAAATTTGGAAAACTTCCCAATCAGATAACCTAGCCTCATTTAACCCTCCTGAACTACGCATTGCATAGACTTAGCCCTCAAATGAAAACCTTTTTTCTTGGCACTATGCAATGTGTAGTCTCTTCCTCCCGTAAATGAACATTACGCAACCTCAGTGCTCAGTCCCAACCCCTGAGTCCTAGAACTACGCAATATTTCTCCCAAGCCAAGCCAACATTGCACATTGTGCAGTCTCAGTCCTCAAGCCTCATTATTGAGCTCTTGAATTGTGCAACTGTGAAATATCCTAGCCTCTTTTCCTTTCATTACTGTGCATTTCACAATTTAAATTCTCAAGCCCAAACTGTGCAATCATGCCCTCCAACTAGGCCTGAACTACACATTACACAGTCTCAAACCTCAAGCCAAAACCTTGAGCTCTTAATCTATGGAACTACATAATCATTAGGTCTTTTTTTCCTCCTGTAACTATGTAGTTGATTGAAACAGTACAACATCCCATAGCCTGGCTCACTAAGCTCTTAAATTGTGTAATATTCTTCCTGAGTACATCTAAATTGTGCATTGTGTAGTCTCAAGACTCAAGCTTCATCCCTGACTGCCTGAGCTGTGCAATTACGCAATTTTAGGGCATCTTTCCCATCGTGTCACCCAGTTCTGTGTTCGTTAGTGGATCAATATGCACCATCTTAGACTAGGGTTTTATCATACTGATGTCATCTTGTCATGAGTGGATTGCAGATGTAGGTACTCTATAATGTTATGGCAAGATGATGAAGAAGGACATGCTAGGAGACACATATGGATAAGAAGAGATAGGATTATCATCAGGTGAGAAGATGAAGGAACATCGAAATCTAACAAAATATCAAGATCAATATCACATGGAAGATTCCTCATCTTTAAGTCATAAGGAGGACGAAGAAAAAGAACATCTATCATCTTTTCAAGAAGACACAAAGAAAGAAGTAGCAAGAAGGATAGCTTGGAACTATATCATGCAATCCATGTCCAGTGTCATGTCATGTCTTGTCACAAGTCATCAAATGCCACATCATTATTGTGGATTATGTAATTACCTATTCAAAATGTATTGTAAAGAGGAATTCCAAAGGACACATTCATAATATGAAGATTCATGTAAAGTCGAAAATTCATAATAAGTCAAACAATCATGAGGGTAGTCAAAGAGTCACAAGGAAGGTATAGCATCACCTCTTGGTTATATACACACCCTCATTGTATGAGCAAAGGACTTTTCACCTTGGCTTCTCTCATAGGGAATTAGAGAGACACACTAGTTCTTTTGGGGAGAAAGGAGTGGCTCCAATGCTCCACTATTAGAGCTAGTGCTATTCATTGTATACATGTGTCTTGGAAATTTTACTTAATAACAGAAGACTTCAAGGCTAGTACGTTCTTCATGCATGGATTATGAATATTTGTAATACAATTATGAAAATGTTTGTATTTCATGTTTTCTTTCATCTTTGCAAAATTAGTTGAACTATTTAATTTATTTTAGTAATTATCTTATTGATAATGTGCTATAATGGTTGTTATCATTGTCCCATACTTGTGGACTATTACGCATGATACTAGACATATCTTTCTCATTGACTAGTTGTAATGAATGTTACATCCTTTTGTGGACTATTCCACTAGATGTCAAAATAATCCTTCTTGTTTGCGTGTGTCTCTACTTTGGTGGTACTATTATGTCTCTCTTATAGGCTCACTTTACTCTTTCCCTCTGTAGTAGAATAGATCTGACACACTTGCAACCAAACACTCACCAGGCACACTTACATGCTTTTTGAAGGCACATATGTGTTCTTCTATCTTGCTGAAATTTAAAGCCAAGGAAAACCTGTAATAATACATGGAAATCGGGTCGATACTCCAGATGGGGCTAATATTCCAAATGGTGTGAGGTCAAATTGGAACTTCGCATCAGGGAGACCCCTTGGTTGACAAATTTCCAACACCATCAACAATAACTCAATGGCGGGTTTCCTCGCTTTTGGAAACAATTTATCATCATTGGCCTTTGACCCAAATATTAAATGTGGTGTTCAACTTCATCTCATTCATTCACACCTCATAGATTTTACTGTAGTACCTTGAGGGTCATTATCATTATCAGTGGTTCCTCTTGCCTTTGTTAACGACTTACATCAATGGTCGATAATCAGATGGTGTCTACCATGTTTGACTCTAGATCATTTATTCACATGGTTAGACTCATACTATCGAATGATTAGGTAGAAGACCCTAGATCTAGTTCCATCCATCTGAGTTGCGCTTTCAAGATTCATAGAGTATGATGGCTATGATCATTCATAAAGTCATCCAAACATGGGTCTACCATTTTTCATCAGTGGAGGAGATTTCCTAATCAATTTACATGTAATATTGGATTATAAGTTGAGTATGGTTATGCCTACCTCAACAATTATATCACAATGATTATATATTATAACTAATAATTATCTCAACCAACCAATCCTTGATTCAAACTTGTCACAAGGTAAATCACTTTAGTCCTCAACCACTCCTTTTGACTTTGTACTTTAGGGGGGAATCTGTTACAGGTCATCTTTTCACATCTTCTAAAATGGCTTGGAAACTAGATCAATCAACATTGTTGACACCTTGAAATCATCATTTTTCAAATCTTTAAGCATTATCTCTCCAAAAAGTCCAAAAATTATGGGTTAACCAGCTTTAAAACTTATTTTTAGACCCATCGCACCATGTTTATTATGCAACCTGCACTATTGCATGTTGCATAATTGATAAATGGTGCTCGCCATCATAGGTTTCCTTTGTTGCAATGTGATGGTTCTATAATTTCTGGAAATTAAAAAATAATTATGAATCTTCTCTTTCCAAAAGCTTCTAAGTTGGTTTTAACGATTTACTATTAATTTAGATCTCGAATTCCTACTCTTGAGGTCTTATTTCTTATCCCTAGATATAGAGCTTATCCTCCCTCATAAGTGGATCTAAGTCCTATATTGGTAAATCATAAACTACCCTATTTACCTTATAAATTCACTGCGTCCCATGGAGTCTAGGTTGGATTTTGGAGACTCTTAGGTACGCTATGATGTTGTTTCTTTTTACCTAAGGATCAATTACCATCCTTGAGTTTTGATTGAAGGCTTTCCTTGTGGCTAAGGACAAGTTTGGTGGGAGATATCTACATATTCAAGGACTGCAAAAGGGTTGTAATATTCTCCTACATATCATTAATACAAAAAACTTTGTTTTCCTATACCTGTGTCTGTTTGATGCATATGTATTTCAATGCCCTCTTGACTGATTGATTAGAGATATTAGTCTATGTTATGTATATATGGTAGTTCTCTTGCTTGTTGTAATCGTTTTTCGGGTCCCATTTATAGTAATTTGATTCGAAGCTAAAGTTTACAAGCCAAGAGAAGAGGAGGACTTGTGCAGGACTCCAAGAAGGCCTTCTCCTCCATTTTCTAATTTCTCTAAGGAAAACACAAGATTTTTTTTATGTTGTTTATTGATCATACCACTAGATCTATGGGATTCACTTATGTCTGCAAAAGATAATTTTCCATAAAATAGGGCGAATGCAAGGGATGATATAAACCATTTTTCCTATTACTAGAATTGTAGGTAGAACAAAGCATACACCCGCTTTGAGGTACTTTCCACCTTATTACTTAACTCTATTTCCATGATATTTTTATTCTTACCATCTTTCTTTTATTTCTTTGGATTGAGCATTGGATCCAACTTCAAACACTTCTCTTGTATATGACCATGAATGTTATGGTGGTTGCAGTGGTTTCTACAATATTCACACTAGTGTGTTTTGGTTTTTTTATTTTTTCCTTTTTCCCCTTTCCACTTCTTCTTCCCCGCCTTGGAAGCTTCCTGGAGTTCCTTCTGCTTTTACCCACTTGATTTTCCTTTCTTCTATCTTGTTTTCTCCAAGTATTTTGCAATACCCAAGCCCCATCCAATGTTCTGGGTTTGAAAAGAACCACTTAATTTTTCATATGGCTATGTAGACCCCCCAAATATTTGAGGAGTACCTTTCGATTATTTGGGGATATACCCATCACTCTTTTCGTATTCCTAAATTTGGTGTACTCTAGTACACTTTTCCCCTGTCTCTGCATAAAGTAATACCACTGGATCCATTTGTCCTCTACATACCTGATAGGGTAGAACTATGAATTTATGATAGTTTTTAAATCTTCTCACTTATTCATGTGAGGGTCTCCCTTTGGTCTCAACATTTTTGTGTGGCTTTCCCACCAGGTCAGGGCATGCCCCTCTAATTTCATATGTGAATTGATTTTTTATATATTTATCCTATGATATGAACAGTAAAATAAACCTATAACTACTGCAACTATTGTTTTAAATTCAAAGCATCAATACCACCTTGATATGGCTTCATTTCTTCCTTTTCTTCCATCTTGAACAAGAACTATGAATGGTTCGTAGCAGCCAAACCAGGTTGTTCCTTTTCAAGTTCTTTCTTTGGATTACTCTCTATCATTCTTGATCCCATGATGTCCCCATTGATCTAACCTTTGAGTTGGAACCTCCATCTTCTCTGATAACCAAATTTTTTGCTAGATACACCATAAGGAAATTCATGTTAGAACTAATATATATACGACCTATTCTTCCAACCTTGAGAACATCTCCTCTACTGAATCTCGGTGGATATTAATAAATCCATTAGCTATGTTTAGGGTTTTATGAATTTCTACTTAAAACAATCTAGATCCCCTGCAACTTCCCACAAAATACCCAAATACACTTGCTCTAATACCAATATTACCTATAAATTGACGTGAATATTCCATTGGATAGTATGTCACAATAGATCTACTAAAGATATAATGAAAATCCAAAATTTACACCATGAGGGTTAATTTTTCCTTAGATTATAGGTTTGTTAATTATTGTGTTGTGTTTATAGATAAAATATACAAAACATTTAAAATCGATAATGAAAATAAATAGAATCAATTACAATCATAATAACGCAGGATATGACCTGAGAAACCTTGACAGGAGAAAACCCAGTTGAAAGGTGAAGGTTCTTTTCTTCGATTTTCTCTGAATGGAAATAGATTAAAGTACAAAGAAGTGAGGCTTGTGTCTAATGGTCCACTACATTACAAAAACCCTCTTTATTTTCTCTCTCTCTATCCATTCTCAGCTACTCTACTCATCAATGGAACAAAATGCACTCAAATAGATTGGAACCCCTTTTCCTCCTAGTGGCCTGACTATAACATAACTTGTTATCCATCTATGGGTTAAATTTGACCCATTAAACCCTCAATATGTATTACAACTCAAAACTTCTAGATACTTCTTCATAGTGCCCATGTGGCTAGCCCATTTTCCACTAGTAAGAGGGGCTAACCTAGCATCCTCTCAAATTATGGTGGCCAATTTTAGTAGGACAACTTTTGGGAGGCATAAATTTATCATCAAAGCTTTGATTGAAGCAATTATTGCATCATTGGAAAAGAATATATGTTTATATTATAGAATTTAGGTCCATAATAAGGTTGGGACCACAAAATGTGGTCATTTATTCTGATGTTTTCCTAGACCCTATCAAGTTACCTATTTCACTATTACTCCATTCTACTAGAGGGTGTCTTTAACTACACATTTATTCTCATTGAATACCATACCCTGCCAATGAATGTGATCTCATCAAGGGTATAGAGGTCAAGGCCCTCAGGACTAACCTCAATCTTAATCTTAAGTTTAAAAAATTACAACTATATTCCACTCCTCCACCCCTCTAGAAATCGAGGAAATTTTTTAGTTGGAAGCCTTAACTACAAATGGTTCTTAAGCCTACTTTGATTCTAAAATAAAAAAAAAGGTAACTAGTGTTGGCGTTGGAATCAACACTTGGACTGCAACAAACTCCTGACTAGACACATCTTAAGCTCGAGGGCTATTCTTATGATTTGATTGGGTTTTTTGGAAAGTTTTTGGATCTCAAGCACTTTGAAAAGAATGTTGAACGGATAAAAGGCTCTGACACATATGAGGGCACTGGTGCATGATGTGGTAGAAAAATTGAGTTTGTAGCCTGATAGTTATAAGAATGGAAGAAAGGCAGTGGGTCTCTAGGACAAGAATCCACTATTGGGAGGAAAAATGACACAAATTCCATATCTGAAATGTAGAGTGAAAGAATGATTTTAAAAGACTTACAAGAATCTCACTTTACATTTAAAGAATCCCATTACAAGGAATGCTTCTGACTAACATGACCTCATGAACTAGGAATGCTTGGTGAATCAAGACTAACAAAAATAGATTAACATGCATGCTAGATCAAAAGACTTACAAAAACATGAAACATGGTTTAATTCCACCTCAAGGAACGCTTATGAACACTCTTCAATTTATACTGAATCAGGAAAGCTTGGAACAAGACTTACAAAAACAGATCCATATGACTTGGAGGTTCACAAGACTGATGAAAACATAAGATAAAACTTTTATGATAAACCTAGAAAGATAGATTAAGTATGTAAAAAGAGAAGGAAAAAAATACACACACCGAAATATTTTTTGAATCCTCAAGAGTTTAACTAGAATATATTATGAGTTCAAAAATACATAGTTTCAAGAATAACATGAGGATCAGTAACAGGGCTAGGGAACTAGGCCTTGTGTCACCAACCATCTCTCCTTTTACATAATAGTTTATCACATATATACAAAAATAATAAACTGTCATCTCCACAAAAGGAGTAAAGTTGTTCCCAAAAGTTATTACGATCTCATGCAAGAGATGAGGCTTATCCTAAAACTTTAATACAAACTATTGTGACATAATGAAAATAACAGCATCAATGCTAACAATTCGAAGTGGTTTTTATGATGTGGCATTTTATGGGAATACTCCTCTTCTGTTCTGGTACAACCAACTCCACAAAAAGTGTAAACAATGGTGAAAAAGGTGTGTGGCTGTCATGATGGCCATTCTGTTTTACTGCTTACTTCTGACTCTTCTGCGCCGGTTACTGCTGCCATATCATCACAGTTTCGAAAAAACTCTTTGCTGACTCAACCTCTTCTGCTCGGGTTCTTTGAATGAATCTTCAGTCCTGGTAGCTTTGGTAGTGTTTAAAACATAAATCCTTTATTCCTTTAATAATTGGCAGAAATTCCCTTTCTTTAGAAAATGGTGGAAAACCTTTGACTTGGTGGCTATCTGAGTCCTTCTGTCACGCTTAGCCCTTTTCCTCATAAAACAGTGTAAAAACATCATGTACCTGTACTTGAAATATTTTAGGCTTCAGCATTGACCTACATCACGTCCGCACCAATATCGCAAATCGCAAGGTTTGAGATCGAGGAAATGAGGTAAGTGCTAAAACTTGTGAAGTGCAATGAGCAACGGATGGAAATGACATGGCAAGGAAAGGTTGGTCCCTTTGATATCGCATCGCAACATACAAACCTTAACTTGCGACAACTTAACAATAAACATAAGAATTGATGATTGCGATGTGCGATGGGTGGTGGGGAAAACGTGATGTGGCAGGGAAATGGTTCCCACTATATCTCACATTGCACTTGGGGATTATATCATGAACCCTTACACTTATCTTTTAAAACTTGCGATTTGCGATGCAAAAAGGTGATGGACCCCATTACAGGCTTCTTCAAGCAGACAAGTGAAATTTAAGAAATGGTAATATGATGAAAGTCGTCTGAACCATAATATAAAGGATTTCAAAGCATTTGAGCCATATAAAAGGGAATTTTGGGTCCCACTAATTCTGCAAATCGCATTCGGAGGGCTTTTAGGATACGGCAATTGTGATATAAGTTTGGATCTGCGAAACACCAATTGCGATGAAAGGTAAGGAAGGGGTCACAAAGTTTGCTCAGTAACGTAAGGCTTATGCGGTTTCGGACATATACGTTATATATATATATATATATATATATCAAGCAGCTAAAGTGGGGAGCGGAGCTGAAAGGGAGGTATCGGTGCTCAATATGAATGAAGTGAATACAACCATCCTTTGCCTTGGTGCTCAGAAGTATCTTCTCGGAATAACAGAATCAAAACCAGTGCTAACAACTAGTTTTGTTCCTAGCCCTAATCATACCAAGATATAACGAACCCAATACCTTATCCCTTGGAAAATGAAGATTCTCTTGGGAAGGGTCCTTAAAGAAAATCATGAGGACCACAATGACTTTATAGGTTGTGTTAATGAAATTCAATGTGTCAAATGCCACCAACGCTCATGTCTTTCAACCTGGATGCTTGCTTGGCCCACATAATGGGTCATCTACAATTTGACCTCAAGCCTCCATCTCCGACATGCAAAAATTCCCCAAGATCCAACCCCAGTCACTTACTCGAATAATTGATTCCTCTTCTAGCCTCTCGGCTGATGTTTTTTACTTCTAGTAGAATGGTTCCTTTAAAAAATTATGTAGCTTGAAATAACTGACACTTGAATTTTTATATATCTATCTTATGGCATGTCAAAAACTCGCATCACAAGCCAGCTTATTCTAGGATGGTTTTTACGGATAAAAACTAGACCACTATTAATAGATTGGGTTTCCCTTGTGGTAGACTATGATGGTGCTAAGTTTAAATTATTATCTCTAATTTTCTATGGATGTTATTTTGAGGCAATACAAACCTTAATCAACAACAAAAAAATAACATATTAAAAAAATGTAAATTAGAAATATATAAAACAAAAATAAAAATTTAAATACACATATTAATTTTTTTTAAATAACATATATTTTATTTGTTTAAATTAGAAAAAACATATATAATTGAAAAAAAAGAAAACTAAAATTATAAAATAAATTAAACTAACATTAAAAAAATATATATTATTTTTTAAATGAAATGTATAGTATTTATATCAAAACAACTAGATGCATGGCCAAAACCATTTACATTCTTCAGAGATATCTAAGGCTTGCAAATTTGAGATTGACAATATAGGCTCAATCCAAACCCTCAAGCAAGTTCCCCATGAAACAAAAATTATAGTCTCTTTCCAAGTAATTTTTTTCCAAAAAGCCTTCAATATCCAAACACATTTACATTCCATTTTTCACTAGTTTTATTTTGATCTAGTCAAACTTCTTCTTTTTCTTATGAAAAACTTTTTCCTTTCTTCCCAACTTGAGTCCAACCCGCATTATCATTAAATTATAGTGGATCATTCTTTGGAAAATGCACAATAATATCCTTGAGATCTTCCTCATCCACCTGATATTCCTAAGAAGATGCCTTTTCAACATTTTTACTTGTGGTTTCCAGAGGAAATCTATTTTCCACGAGGGATTTCTTCTTTTCCACTAAAGTTGTGCCCAAGGAATCCTTACTGGTGACCAAAGGATCCACATTGGCATGTGATTTTTCCTGTTTTGAATATGTTTCCGTGAATGTGATTTCCTTGTCCATATATGCTTCCTTCTTGTCTTATGGATCTTTCTTGTCCTAAGCTCTTTCCCTTTGTATATCGTATAGTGATCACCTTGCGCTCCTTCCCACCATTTAGGCCTTCGGGATTTTCTCCATTCTTTGCTACTTTGAGAATGTTTGGGGGTAGTTTTTAATTGAATGTCTGGCATTTCATAGCATGCTCTACACTGAAATGAAAAATTCTCATAGTTGATTTTTTGGACGCAAACATATTTTGGAGCCATTAAATTAATCTTCGTGGGAAAACCCTTGTTGAATTCCATCTCCGCTCAAATGCGAGCATAACTAGTCTCAAAAAAAAATTATGTTTCAAAACAGTAGCGATAAAACTTTCCCTGCACATTCCCAATGGAGGAAAGTGATATAATATTCTAGAAATTCAAGGGAAGGTTTGGAACCCTTACCCAAACTGGGTCTATGGATATTGATTCCATTACCGAAATAAAACTGGGAGTCCAAGGCTACATGAAGAGACCAACACTACACCAAAACCACGACCTAGCTTCATAAATGGCCTTCTTGTCCTCTATATTGTCAAAAACCTCAACAAAAGAAACTTGATCCATAAGGTGAATGTTCATCTCATTTGTCAAAAGGGGCTTCCATGACTCAGAGATCCATTTTTAGAAATTGTCTAGCCGTATCCAGTACCCATTAAACCTATAAACCAATCCATTCTCCAAAAACACTTTTCATAACGGAAAGCTTCATGATCCATAGGAACATTCAAGGAAGAAATTTATTGAACCACTGGAAGACCATAACTAAATTTCAGCATACAATTGTACAAAATCGAAGAACATCTAGCTTGAACAACATCCATACCTGCAAAAGAAATTGTTTTTTCCATCAAATCATAGGGATTCCCCATTGAACAATCTGCAAAAGAGATCTATAGAAAATCGAGGTAAACAAAGGAAAGATTGGAAGACTAAGTTGAAACCTAGTCATCGCAAGAGTTTCCAAAGCTCTTTCCATTCTTCTTGTATTGAAATGAGAAGTTTTAAGACTCGTCTACAAAATATTATTATTATATTATTATTTCAATAAAATTAAAAAACTAAAATTATAAAATAAAATAAAATAAAAATTAAAAAAAAAAAAAAATGAAACACTTGACATGTAATATAAACATAAAAAAATCCCCACGGAGAGTGCTGATCCATCATGCAATGGGACAACAATGAAAGCGGCCTACTTTAATGAGAGCTTACAAGTTGTCGCCACCTCGCACCTCGATGCCATGAAGTTCGACTCAAGCATGGAAAGATTTTAACGGTGCACTTTATGAGCACGTGAGCTCTTGGAAAGGTACATTGGTGCAGGCGATTATATTTTTGTTGGCTTTAGGGAACGCTTATGGCTGCAAAAGGGCAGACGTGAGGCCATAATTTTTTGAAGTAGGGGGAGGAATCTATATAGCTAATCGAAGGATTTTGAAGCCAATAACAACCCATAAATCATGGAAACAATTACTCAAAAGGATCAACTTTGGGATACCAATTCTGGAACCAAGGAAACATGCAATCGCAGACCATAACTTTCGCATTTCATCTCGGTGGATTGAGGCTCTCTATGTTCTTACAAGCTTCACCTCTTCACCTCTTCATGGCTCTATATCGCTCAAGTTTGACCTCTTCTTTCTAGCCCCCTGAAATTCCTTTCAATATTAACATTGTTTTATGTTTTATCTATTTTCTCTACTTTGTTGTATCAGGTACAAGCATTGGCATTTCAAAACCCTCATGGAGAGGGTTCTCACTTATAAAGGAGACACTTAGTAGGAATTTATCATTTGCATGGATGAACTCGTGGAGAAAATGAGTTAATCTTTTTATCAAGGGAATTATCGACGTTGACTCCTCATTATTGAACACCAATGATGATCTTTAGCCACTTGATCAAACACACAATATGAGACTATTTAAGGCTTTCGGTCTAATCAATATATTTTTTTTTAAATATGTATAATGCCTACTCGTCTATATAATACTATCTATGTAGTTTTTTCGTTATGTTTTGTGTTATTAGACTAGTAGGTTAGGAATAGTATATATATATATATATATATTATTGGTTTGGTTTTTTTTATTGGTGGACTAGTAGAGACCATCTATATTGTAATAATGTATATTTTGAAACAATATAATGCCTATGACTTTAAGAATATATATATAAACATTAAAAACACATGTTATATATTGTATGTGGGAGGGCGGTGTCAAGCATCATTCCTCCACCCACATGGTTGGCCAAGCAGCTGCGGCTTAACATAAGCTCGACCGGGTGGCGAAGGCATGATGCTTCGCATCACCCTCCCCTACACCATATATAACATGAAACATGAATGTATTTTTTTTTTTAATGTTTATATTTCATGTCAAGAATTTCAATTATTTTTTTTAATGTTTTTAAATTCCTTTTTAAAACTTTTGTTTAATTTTGTTTATGTTTTTCTTAATTTGTTAATTAAATTAAAATTTTCTTTTATATTCTTTTTTATTTAAAAAAATAATAAATTTTCAAAATTTAAAGTTATAATTATAAATATAATTATTATTATTATTATTATTATTATTTCATTTAAGTTTAAAAATTAGTTTTATTTTATAATTCTTAAAAATATATTAATAGTTTTAAAAAAACTTTATTTTTTTTGTTTTTAATATATTTTTTATTATTTATTTTAGTTTTTTAATTTTTTATTAGTTTTTATTTTTATTTTTTTAATTTGTTGGTTGTTAATTTTAGTTTTTAAAGATTTTTGGGGGATTTTTTAAAAAATTTTAAGGTAAAAATTTTTTTTTATTTAATTTTTAAATTTTGTATTATAATGTTTTTTCATTTTCAAAGGGCTTTTTCATTGTCAAGTTTCTATCCTTGGAGGCCAGAGACAACATTTTTAGGGTTGGACCATGGTTCTGGGGATCCATCAGGCTCTTCACCATACCATGGTTTCCAGATTTTGATGCAAATACTATGGAGGTCACCAGAATGTCGATCTGGGTTCGGCTATACAAACTCCCACTTCATTTCTGGAATGAAGTTGTTCTTGTAAGCATAGGAAACATCATTGGGAGATACATAAACACTGACACCCAAAGCTTGGAGGAGAGGATCTACACCTTTGCACGCATCTGCATGGAAGTGGACCTCAGTAAAGGGATTCCATAGTGCATCCATATGAATCACAAATAGCAAAAATGGACTCAGCATCTTGACTATGAAAACACTGCATTCAGATGCAGAATATGCAAGAACACCGGGCATTTGCAAAATACATGCCCAAAAGCAAAAAGAGACAACAGATAAAAAAAATAAAAATAAAAATAAAAAGAAGATAGGGAAAGCTACCAAGGGCTAGCAATTCCCTTCAGAAGAATCAGAGCAGAAGATGAAAGAAGAAGAGGATGCACCCATCTCAAATGAAAACAACCGGACAGCGACTGAACCAAAGACACAAGAACAAGAGATGCAAGATCTTTCTGAATTACCACTACAGCCCAGCCGACAATGGACCATGGGGCACCAGACAGTGGAGGAAACAAAAGACAACACAACTTAGATACTTCAGATTCGGAAAAGGACAATGGAGCAACCATATTAGAAAATAAGCTCGCCCTTATTTCCGCCACACCAACACAAGGTCCTTGGCGCAAGGTCGAAAATAAGAAAGCGAGAAAAGTTTAATATTCTCCCCATGTATTAAAGGTTCTTTGATGTAACTTACTAGGTTGTCTTTTGACAATTACCTGCAAGCTATGTCACAGGGTTCGCCGAATTTGAACAAATTCGAACCTGAAGGCGAACTTAAAGACGAACCTGAAGCCAAATTTTATAATTTAAAAAAAAAAAATTGGAGTTTGAGGTTAGAGTTCAGGCAGTTTTTGTCAGTTGTTTTAAGGTTTATGAGAAAAACCATGAGAAACATATGGTTTTCTCTTGTTCTTCTTCCCGCCAATTAATTTTCCGCAATGGCCACTGGTTTGTCTTTATTTACCATGGTTTTCGATAGATTTTCACAAGCCAACTTCAGCCTGAGTGTACTCGCTCTGTTGTGCTCAGTGTTGTATTCTCTACAATTTTGTGAATTTAATTTCTAGACGCTGCTTGTCCCCGCCTCCCAGAGCGTGAAGTGAATAGTGGTTGTGATTTGTGACTCATGCGTTCTCATTGCTATTCATATAACTTTATTGATTGGTTTTGATATATATATATATATATATATATATATATATATATATATATATATATATATATATATATATATATATATATAGTCGAATTTAATGTCGAACCTCATGCGAACCTCAACGAAAAATTCGAATTTGAATCGAACTTAATTGTTGCCGAACTCGAATTCGAACCCGAACCATGTGCCATACCCTGCAAGTGCAATATGTAATTTTGTTTTCATTAATAAAATTATGAATTTTTCCTCGAGAAAAATAAAAATAAAAATAAAAAATTGTTTTTTCATTTTTTCTTGTAAAAAATTTAATTTTTCTCACTTTTTTCTTTTCTTATTTTTTCATTTTTCTTATTTATTTTATGTATATATATATAGTCAGGCATAAACCTAGGCACTTACCCACCCTAAAGATCATGACTGAGTCAAAAAGTTTCATTTTGCATGCCAGGGCCTATCACAGAACCATAGTCGATATTGTTCAACTACTAAGAGAGAACATATCCTATTACCGTGTTGTTATCGGCCTAAGTTCATGCCAAACTAGGGAAGCATATGAGCTTCATATAACCTATTACCATATTGTTGCCCACATAAAAATTGGCCAGTGGTCTATCTGTGAATAAAAATATCATATAGAAGTTGTCTCTAATGAGAAAAAAAACCAAAAACACTACCTCTGTGTAATTTTTCTTGTATAAACTGATAGTATAATAAATAAGAGATAAAATTAGGTTGCATCTAGGTTGTTCTCCATAAAGAACCTATGGAGAAAAACTCATTCAACATCATTGTGTCGCTCCACTATATGCCAGGTTCTTAAAGCTAATGCAACAACTTCTTTAGATAGAGTATCGAACTCGCTATTTCTCTCCCTGTAAATGTAACATATAGATATGGAATCAAATGATTGCTTTAAGAGGAGGATCTCTTCTAATATGGGATTTAGAGCGTATATATGGCATTTGGAAATTTCTGAAAACTAGTTAATAACAATATGTAATTTCCAAAATATTTGAATTTGATGAATTCCCTTTTGAATTGCAAACAATAATAATAGTTTGAGGCTCGTGATCTCTGTGTAATTATTTTTTTCTTGTCTGAGACGGGCTTTCATCCTAAATGAGTGGTGTTGGGACAAATGCAGGTTTTCTCCTCCCCTATTCCTTCCTTCAGCAAAAACATCCCCATCAAAATATGCCTATGGGAATGAGTGATCAATAACTTCTCCAGGTGTTATGCAGGGGAGTTATAGTTTTTTAACATGAAATTAATGCATATATGGACAAGACATTTTCAACCACCTTATCCAGAGCCATGGATCGATCCTAGAAGACTTATGCATTACGAGCTAACCATATTCCCTATGATAGCAGTAAAGGAACAATTTTGATTTCATTTGGATGGATGAAAATCCACCCGTGTTCCCATACTGCAATTAAATTTTCATCATTCCACTGAAATATTATATCTAGAGCCACTTTGGCTGACTCCCAAAATAGAACAGTGAAGGGACATAGAAGGAAAAGGTGATTTATAGTTTCAGCATTCCTTTTGCATACAGGGCACCAGAAGGGTCCAATGATGCCATGCCTTGAGAGCATGTCACCTGTAGGAACCCTCTTTTTCAACAAGCACCACTGAAATAAACTCGCCTTTTCCAGAAAATAAATTTTCCTAAGATTCCTCCACCACCACGACATATTTTGCAGTTTATTTTCTTCAATTAAAAAGACAACCAGATTTTGGGGCATAAATTCCATATGAGGCATGAGCTCAAATCAATGTGTCCTCCCTCTCTCTTATTCAGACATGGGCCGCATTAATGTTTTCAATGAATCTACACCAAATGCAAAAACAATGATATGGGAGATGAAGCTCTTGAAGCGCCATCCATCCTTGTCCCCATAAAGTCGTGTTATCGTCATTAGCAATCTGTGTTAAGGTATGTCGACTTGATATTAGAGGAACGCAACTAATTTAGCTAAAAAACGATAATTATGCCCATAACCCACCCAAGGGTTTGAACTATGTGTCATCGTCAACTTTCCAAACAAGACCTTTTTCAATTACTTAGAAAAAGGTGAAAATTTCCTTTTATATAATTGACGCCTTCGATCTCGAGAAATCAGGGGCTTGAATCCACTCCATGATGGTCCACGAACTGATGTACTTACGGAATACCACCTCTATCCATAAATTGTTAGTTGAAATGAGGCACCACCCCACCTTCGTCGCCAATGCTCTTGCAAACAAGTGAATATTCTTCAGACCCTAGCCCCCCAATCCTTAGGGAGGGAAATCCTATCCCATTTGATCCATGAAAATAACCTTACCTCATTTTTATTGGCCCATAGATATCGACAACAATTTTTCCATACTCAAGGAATAGTTTCTTTGGGAATCCAAGAGAGCGATGATTAGAAAATCGGGATCGCCTCAAGCACCAATTTAGTGAGAATTAGTCTCCTAGCCATCGGAAACTCGAATATTTTAGCTTGTTTTCAATTTTTTATTCAGAATCCATTGACAGTCCTCCTTCTAATAGTCATTAGGCTTGGGGTAAAATCCTAAGTACTTGAGTCCTTCGTTGATGGGAATAATTGAAAAGGGAAAATTTGTTGGACATTTCTAGCTTCTTCCCTAGAGAGGCCATTGAAATTTATTGTGATTTCATATGATTAACTTGCACTCCTGTAGCTATTTCAAATAAAGAGAGGATCTCCTGAATGGTTGTCGAATCCTGTCGAGATCCCTCACTAAATAGCAAAATATTATCAACAAAAAGTAAATGAGATATATAGCAGAAATCAACAACAACAATACCTTTTAAAGATCCCCTTATTTTTCCATCAGCTAGAAGTCTACTTAACCCCTCAACCACCAGTAGGAAAAACAACGAGGAAAGAGGGCATCCTTGGAAAAAGACCCTGCTGAGCATGGAAGAAATAATTCATTGATCTGTTTATAAGCACAACAAAATATATTGAAGATATGTAGCTCATCGCCCAATTGATGAAAGGAACTTCGAGCCCAATATGAATCATCAACATCCTGATATAAGTCCAAATAACTCTAACAAATGCTTTTGATAGACCCAGTTTTATAGCCAAACCCTTTTTCTTACATGCCTTCAAACTGTGGAAACCTTCTTGCCCCACCTCGATGGCCTCATGTATATGTTGACCCTCCAAGAAATCAATTTTTTCCTTTGTCATATTCCTTCATAAAATATGCTTGACCCTCTTTGCAATGATATTAGAAATAATATTATATATAACACTGCGTAGAGATATAGACCTAAATCCATCAAAATTTGAGGGGTTGTCATATTTTGGGATTAGGGAAATGAAGGTGGAATTAAAGGTATCATGAATTCGACCTCTAATTATTGATTCTTCAACAACTTTCAACAGGTCCTAGCTAAGAATCTCATATAAGATAGTGAAAAATGCAATCATCCAGGCATCTGGACTAGAATTTTTTTGCCTTTGGAAATTGTCTAGAGATTTTCGGAGTTCCTTTTCTGAAATGGGATCCATCAAGGATTCATTCCCTCCCTGTTCAATGAAATGATGGAAAACTCTTGCTATTTCTATTATTTCAGCTAATGATGCCCCAAAAGGAACCTCATAAAGCCTCCTAAAATGATTTATTCTAAGCTTTGATAATTCCGAGAACGAGATAGCTCTACCATATGTTTGGTTTTCCAACTTCCAAATAGTATTCTAAACTTTTTCTCCCTTTGCATATTGTTGAAAAAAAATGGTGTTTTTGTACCCATTCTTAAGTAGATAATTATTCTCTTGAGATGCCACATCTCCTCCTTATTCCCCAAAATTTTCATCTTGCTTGTGTCAAGTTGGATCACTCTTTGTTTAAACTCATCTGAGATGTATCCCCCTCCTTCCGAGTATTCCAATATTTCCAATTCTCTCTAGAGATTGAAGTTCCACTTTATCCGTTTACTTTTTTTCTGCAACCCATGCAATGGTTTTATTTTAACCTTTTTCAAAATTTTAACAAATTTTAAGATCGTTGAACCATCAACCTCAAGGTCATGATTGCACCAGCTTTCCTCTACCATCTTTGGGAAATGATCCTCTTTTAGCCATGAGGAGTTAAATTTGAAAGGGATTCTCGGTTTAGTGTAATCACCTTTCAATTCCAAAAATATTGGGTGTTTATCTGATTCACCTCCCTATCAAATTCATTGATAGAACAGGAGGAGGTGCTCAGTTAGGGAATCAACTAATAGGAACAGATCAAATTTTCTCGCAATTTTGGCCTTCCCCTATCCTCTTATTCCACCATGTGGAGTTAATTTTAACCATATTTACATCACAGAGACCATTCTCTTCCATTTTATAAGAGAAATAATCTTAAATAGGGTTTGGATGGGCACGAGGGCCCCAAATTTCAACTAGCCCAATAAAAAAATTTAAGTCCCCTCCCAACACTATATTTGGTTCCTTATAAAGAATCGACCCAAAAGAGACTCCCAAAAACCCATCCTCTCCTGGTGAGGGCCATAGATGTTCACAGCCTTTAGAGCCATCCCTAGCTCAAATGAAAATATATCTGCCTCTAACCCCAAATGAAATCCCCATGCTGATAAAACATTTATTGATCTCAAATTTATCCCCAGTGAAAGGCCTCCAAGCCTTCCTTGTGCATCATATGTTACAAAATCTCAACCCGAAAAATGACAATTTAGATCCTGAGGGATAAAGTCACGGGGACCGAGGGTTTCTTGCAAGAATAGAATATCGATGTTTGACGACTTTACTAAGTTATTCAACACTATTTTCTTAGGGTCATTATCCAAACCCTGGTAGTTGAAAGATAATAAAATGATGATGGACCATGTATAGGGGTTGACATCACTCTATGCACCCCAAGGATGGTGGATTTCTGGCCCATGGCTATCTCATAGTTGGAAACTTTCTTGGCTTTAGATAAGAAGGATTTTCGACCCCATCCCTTACCAAGTTTCTTAACTGAAAGGGCAGTACCCAAGCCACAAGATTCAAGCGACACATTTTTTTACAATGAGCAGAGAAAGTAACCTGACTAGGCAGATGACTAGGAAAATTACGCTTGAATTTAGGATAGGCTAGATGGAGTGTAAGAGAGGGGTGCCGAGGGGATAGGGCATATAATGGGATGGTTTTTTCTAGCTTGATATGCATAACTTTTCTTACAGATATCATCCATCACTAAATAGGAAATAAACATTGTTAAATAATAGATAGGAGGAGAAAAAGAGCTTATACCTAGATTCTCCACTTCTAATGGGGACATGTCTATGACATGTACATATATGGTTACTTGAGGTGTTTGTTACCAATCAGTCTGGGCACCCAAACCTGTCACCTCCACTAGGCCTTTAGCAGCCCCTGTGGGTGGAACTTGTCTACTCCATAGGTGCCTAACCAACCTATTTACTAAGATCATAATGGGAATCATGATATACATTCCTTCTTTTTCAACCTTCTTGATCACCCAGTTCCATCATCTCCACTAGGACATCATCATACCCTAGAGTGCATGTGAGTGGAACTCACTAGATTTGTTCCATAGATTCCTAACCAACCTCCTTACGAAGGTTATCATGGGTATTGGAGCTAACATTGCTCTTTCCTTTAAACCTGAGCGGAAAATCCTCTAACAAATGGCCCACTTTGTGACAATGTTGACACCTTTACGGAATGCCTTAATAATCCAAATTTTGTTTGTGGCTGATAATTATGATGTTAGTTTGATGCTTGGGTCTGTGCCTTCCATAATATCACTGGTTACCGAGATTCGAGTGATGACCATCCTCCC
Organism: Pinus albicaulis; assembly: GCA_034641835.2. Taxonomy (NCBI): domain Eukaryota; kingdom Viridiplantae; phylum Streptophyta; class Pinopsida; order Pinales; family Pinaceae; genus Pinus; species Pinus albicaulis. The sequence continues at coordinate 189,182 of JAXQQM020065804.1, read as the reverse complement.
CGTAACTTCAAACGAATGACCTAATTCTACAAAACCCCCCAGACAATCCCCAATTCTCCTAAAGACATCCTCAGACCAATAATGTATAGGAAACCCTGGCATCCAAACTCAAGGTAGGGTGTTACCTAGATTTTCTCTCTTGGCGTTGAAAAGAGGGGACCATTTCTTTAAAAGTGTTGGAGTAGAGTTAATACTTTGGGGCTTTGATAAGATATTTTTTTCAGTCTCTGGCATTTCAAATTTAAGAGAGAACCATCCCTGTGTCGAGATATTGATCTGAATTGGTTCCAAAATTTCCCCTTTCCACTCTTTGTCATAACATGCTTTGAGAAAATCGACTGAGAGAGACCTGCCTCTAATGCACCCAACTACTACAGATTCAGAGGCATCCATTGTTTTTCCCATTTTCACTTATAAACCAAAAATCAATTTCACTTCATCATTTCTCGAACAGGTGCTTTTCCTCTTCTTTACAATCTTTCCTATGGCTGGGACACTTTCACCTATAGGTGCCCCCACTAGGGTTTCGTCTTGTACTAGAAGACCATCTACAAAAATTGTGGTGGAGCCTTTATTGGCCTCAAGGGGTTTGAATAAATGTTGTAATATTCTTTCTATTCTCTCAGGATCTTGTAGAGGGAAAGGATTGCTTTCAAAACCCTAACTTTGGTATGGCATTGATTGCACTTGAATATAGAGCAAGTCCTCTAGTTGATAAAACCTTTGATCACTAACTAGGACCATAGGGTGTTCAAGACTAGGGGTCTAGAAAGGGACCGAGAAACCCTCTCCTTGGGTTCCCACTAGATGTGTTCTTGAATACCTGGACTGGGGGAAGGCCTCCAACGAAAAGGAACTAGAAAAACCAGAAAATGATAGAGAGAAAATTCCTTGTTCAAAAGACGATTTGTGGAGGAAAATTATGGGGAATTTCATTCCATTAGGCCCAACCCTCGTTGTTATGTTTTACATAAATGTATCTAATGTTGGTAGACCTTTCCTAGATGCATGATGTTGAGGTGGATTTTCATACCAAAAGGCTACATATTCAACGAGATTGGGTAATAAATCCACTAGTTCTTTCATTCCCTCATAGTGAGCACTTGTTGCCATACTCTAATTGTTACCTATTGTTAGAGTCGGTATCTTCATCCCTCCGTCGAAGATCAAAATCTCTTTTGTTGCATTTCATTTTGGGTGTCTCATTCAGTTCAGTCAGCTGCATTCCATTAGGAGCATGGATCATCTGACGGAAGGGTTTTTTCTCTTATATCCCTCATGTCTTGTACCTGCTGGCCCAGGTCTATTCATCAAAGTTCATCAAAGTCAATTTTACAATCATTTATAGTCATGTTTGGTCTCTTGGTCAGCAAAGAGTCATTTTAGGGTTTTAAACCTCATTAGGTCTAGGGTTCCGTTAATTTGGCCTTCAAAAAGTCTAATAATGTCAGCAGGCACATGAGGGAGGTTCGAAATAAGTTTTCATTGCAAAAATTTCATCGTCATAATGCTTGATCATGATTCTTCTTCAAAACTCTGTTTTGAAGAAAAATCGTCAATTTCATCCTTTGTAATAAATGTAATGTAATTTTCAAAAGTTTTTCAGTTGTAAAGTTCTTCAGGCGCAACCCTGGTCACCTTTGCCAAATCCCATGCCTACTATCCCTGCAAAAGACAGAAAAGAAATTCATCATTCAGCTAAAAAATCAAAAAGGAAACAAAAAAAGAGTTATGTGAAAAGTGCCAAAGTCTGCAACATTACAAAAGTGGGTTTTCTAAATCAAAAATCAAAGTCTATGGTATAAAAGATATTTTTGTGTTTTCATAATTCATTTTCATATCAAGAATCATCAAAGAGCCAAAGACAAATTGTGGAGGGCGAAATCAGTGTTTGGAGGCCGAACTGTTGGTGAGTTTACCTGCGCAGCGCATTGGGTGAAGAGCGCAGCGCACTGGCTGGTCGCGGCGCATAGGGCCGCTCACCACTGTGCAATTTCGAACTGGCGCGGCGCACACAGAGAGCGCAACGCACTGGGCCTCTGTCGCGGCGCACAGGGCTGAAGCATAAAAATTCATGCCATCTCTCTCAAATTTCAAAACGATTTTGCCTCCCTTGTTCCAAGTAAGTTCATGAGACTTTGAAATTGCCATTTGATGTTGATTGAGGTTAAACAAGAGAGTTTGAATGCCAAAATTATAAACCCCATTCTCTTGTTAAAAAAATTTCCCTTAGGGTTTTATAATTGGTGTTTTAAAGTGATTGTGGTGCCAAATAATCCTTTTCCCCACCTTGTTTATTCCTTCCCTCACTATAATCCTATCATTACTGTTCATCCCCTATCCCCTTGCATCCTCAAAGTCACTCATTTCCTAGCCCCATTTCCCTATCCCAAATCATTTCCCATTATTTTCCCCTTCCCATTTCATTTGTAAAAAATTCCTAGAACCCCAAGTTTCCCAAAAATTCAGTGGTTGTCCCTTGTCCCTAAGTTTGTCAAATCAAAAGCTTTCGAAAGACAAAATACCAATTGACAAGACTTCAGTGTTCCCACTGTCCTATTTTTCCCACAGTCCCTCCCCTTTGACACTTATTTGGCATTAAAACAAAAAACAACCAAATTCTCATTCCTCATCTCATTCAATCCAAAGCATCAAAACAATTGCCTTCTTTGCCCCAATCAGAACTCTGCAAAAACTAGGCCTTATCCCCGGATCAAAAACTGCCTTTCCCCTTGATTCCAACAAAAAACCCCAAAATCAAAACCAAACTCCTTTACTTATATACCTAGCCTAAAATTAGCTTTTATTTCAAGGCATCTCAAGCCCCGTCGATTATCTTTGCTGAGATTGACCCAAAGAGAACCCTCTCCTGTTCTGGTAGGGCTAGCTACCAGACTGAGTGTGGTTTGATGTTACCTTGAACTCTGCCTTCCTTCAGCCTGATGTAGATTTAGGCAATAACACCTGTGACCGCAAGAGTTTTTGTTGAAAGCTCCCAAGGTCAATTTAATTCACCTATCTACCACTATAACTCCTTGTAAAAACATTGAACTCCTAACCCTAGTTGTAGTAGAGAGTAGCTCCATCCTCCATCAAGATATTTTCTTATGTTCATATATATATATATATATATATATATATGAAGGTAGGAAAATTTTAAGTCTTTATTTTTAAAGTTTTTTGTAATCATGGTATTTGGTCTTTAATGCAATGGTTGAAAAGTTTTTTAATTTTAACTCTAAAAAAGAGGGGGTTATGCTACATCACCACTTTTTCATTTCAACGTGTTTTTCATGTATTTTGTAGTCATTATATTTAGTCTTTAATACCATGATTGAAAAATGTTTAAATTTCAACCTTGAAATTAAAATGATGTGATGTTGCATCACCACTTTTGCATTTCAACGCAGTTTTTCATGTCTTATGTGATCATGATATTTGTTTTTTTAAGCCATGTTTCAAAATTGTTGTAATTTTAAAATTTAAATGAAAAAAGTGTGATGTTGCAACTGTAGGTTTTAACCCTGAACAGAAATTATCTACACATGAATCTTATAACAGAAAATAAACAATAGCGAGAGCATAAAACATAAAACAGATAAACACAGAGATTTTCCCCTGGATCCCAAATCGGAACGACCATCTTGATTTTGCAATATATTCCTTTTAGTGTTACAACACATATATATACATGCCGAAGCATACATAAACCCCAATCCATTAACCCTGGATTAGAACATAACCGTAGTTCTCTTGACTAGATCTACAAAATACCAGGGGCCGAAAACCATCGTACCCAAAAACCATGTGCAAAATCATGCACAAAACATGGGTGGGTCCGCCTATGAGTGGGTTCGCACACCAAACAAATTTTCGTCGGGGCGCTGCCCCGAACCCCAACAGTGGGGTCTGCCTCCCCCCTTGTGACCCCCCTGATGTGCCCGGTGCAACGTACAGCGCGTGGGGCTAGTCGTAGAAAGAATATAACACATACCCAACATTCTCCCACTTGTTGTTTTCTTTCCACAGGGGGGCACAAGAGAGCTTAGTCATTGGGTCAATTCTTCAAAACCCATTGTTTCTCTACACCAAGAGAACTTCTGAGTGCTCACAGACTTCGTCAATGCATCTGCAATATTCTTCAAAGTGTCCACCTTTACCACCAACACCCTTTTAGCCTCAACCATATCTCTAACAAAGTGATATTGAACATCAATGTGATTTGTCTTTGAATGGTAAGCAGGGTTCTTAGCCAAGAAAATTGCACTTTGGCTATCACAGTCTATCCTTGTAGCTTGTTGTACCAACCCCATACTTGAACACAAGCTCTGCAACCAAACTGCTTCCTTGCTTGCATGAGTGGCTGCTATGTATTCTGCCTCTGTAGTTGAAAGCGCCACTACAGACTATCTTTTACTCATCCAACTGACTGCACCTCCAAATAGGCTAAACACATACCCACTTGTAGATCTTCTTTTGTCTAGATCTCCAGCCCAGTCTGCATCAACAAAACCACGAATGTCCAACATTCTTTCCAATCCTGGTCTTCCCTGGTAGCACAAGCCATAGTCACTAGTGCCACGTAAATATCTAAAAACCCACTTCACTGCTGTCCAATGCTCCTTCCCTGGGTTTGACATAAACCTGCTCAATACTCCCACTGCATGTGCAATGTCTGGTCTAGTACAGACCATTGCATACATTAGGCTACCCACTGCACTTGCATATGGAACACGGGACATATCCTCCTCTTCTTCTTGTGTCTTGGGACACTATTCAGCAGATAGCTTTGCACCTACAGGAATAGGAAAACTCACCGGTTTACTATCCTGCATATTGAACCTCTGCAATATAGTCTCTACATACTTCCTCTGGTTTAACCAGAGCTTCCTCTTTGCCCGATCTCTCTTAATTTCCATGCCCAAAATATAGTTTGCAGCACCAAGATCCTTCATGTCGAATTTGGAGAATAGTTGGGTCTTCAAATCTTGGATAATTTTTTTGTCATTTCCAATCAACAACATATCATCCACATACAAGACCAAATAAATAACATGGTCACCAATTAATTTAAAATAAACACAGTGATCCTCCTTGCTTCCGGTGAAGCCAAGTCCCCGTATATAGGTATCAAATTTCTGATACCACATCCTTGGTGACTGTTTTAACCCATACAGAGACTTCTTCAACCTGCATACCAGTTCTTTCTTACCCTTCACCATAAAGCCTTCAAGTTGCTTCATGTAGATCTCTTCTTCTAGATCCCCGTGAAGAAATGTTGTCTTCACATCCATCTGTTCTATCTCAAAATCAAATGCAGCAGCAACAGATAAAAGTAATTTAATAGAAGTAACTTTGGCAACAGGAGAAAAAATATCACCAAAATCAATTCCCGGCACCTGGGAATAACCTTTCGCTACCAACCGAGCTTTGTATTTCTCCACCTTGCCTTCTACATTCATCTTCTTCTTAAACACCCATTTGCTCTCGATGGGCTTCCTTCCAGCCGACAACTCCACCAGATCCCATGCCTCATTTTTGTGCAAGGATGCCATTTCATCAACCATGGCCTTCTTCCAGAGTTTTCCATCCTCTGAATCTACTGCCTCCCTGACAGTTCTGGGTTCATCATCAGTTATAGTTAAGGCAAAACCTGAACAAAAAGCAGATGGACTATACCTTTCTAGTTGCCTTCTTTCCCGAACTGATCTTCTCAAAGCTGGAGTTTGTGGCTCTTCATCTTCTGAGTCTTCTTCTGTTGTAGAGTCTGATTCATCCTCCTTTAGGTCAAACTCTATCTTCTCAGGTTCCTTTGGTAGGACTTCATGTTTAACAACATCTTTCACTTCTCTAAACACCACATCTCGGCTGTACACAACCTTCCTTGTTTCTGGGTTCCAAAGCTTGTAACCCTTTAAACCATCCTTATACCCAATAAAGATGCACCTTTCAGATTTATTATCCAACTTGGTCCTTTTCTCCCTTGGAACATGTACATATGCATCACATCCAAATACCCTTAGATGTGAAATAGAGGGTTTCTTACCAGTCCATACCTCATGTGGGGTCTTATCCTCCAACGCTGATGAAGGTGATCCGTTAACTAAGTAACATGCAGTCTCCACTGCCTCTGCCCAGAATTCTTGTCCTAACCCAGTACCACTGAGCATGCTTCTTGCCTTTTCCATCAGTGTTCTATTCATTCTTTCTGCAACTCCATTTTGCTGAGGTGTGTATGGAGTAGTCTTCTATCGTGCTATACCACACTTCTTACAGAACTCTTCAAATTCCTTCTTACAGAACTCCCCACCATTATCTGTCCTCAGCGCCTTTATCTTCTTCTCTGTCTGGTTTTCCACTAGAGCCTTAAATTCTTTAAATATGTCAAAGACTTCATATTTCTTCCTCAAGAAATATATCCATGGATTCCTTAAGAAGTCATCTATGAATGAAACATAGTACACAGACTTTCCCAGTGATGGAACTAACACAGGTCCAAACACATCACTGTGCACAAGTTCTAATATCTTGTTCGCCCTCTTAGCACCAGAAGGAAAACTCACTCGATTCTGCTTCCCATATACACAATGTTCACAGAAATCGAAATCCAGAGAGCAATTAGACATACCTTCTACCATACCATTTCTATGCAGTATCCGGAGGCCCTTCTCTCCAATATGTCCAAGCCTTTGATGCCATAGCATGGTATTTTCTCCAGAGACAGCTAAGCTTTCCGCTCCTCTTTCAGGGACCACAGAATTGTTACACCCATCAATAACAGTGTGTTGAAGCCTAGAAAATATCTGCTTCAAACATTGGGGAAAACCACCCGGTCGGGACCTTAAGACAGCTCCTTTTCCGTTTGGGATGGTGGCTCCGACTGGATTTAAAGGACCAGTTTCTCTCCAATATGTCCAAGCCTTTGATGCCATAGCATGGTCTTTTCTCCAGAGACAGCTAGACTTTCCGTCCCACTTTCAGGAACCACAGAATTGTTACACCCATCAATAACAGTGCTACCTTGTAGCTTGTACAGAGTTCCAATCTGAACTCCCCGCATTAATACCAGTGCTCCCCGAACCATCTTGCAGACATCTTTCTCGAACACTATTTTTACACCCGCATCATCCATCTTGCTTACAGAAATCAGATTTCTGGCCAATGCAGGAATATGCAGAACACCAGGAAGTGTTCTAATCCTCCCACCTTGCAGCTTCAGCTTGACCTTTCCACGTCCGACGATTCTGGCCTTCCTATCATCCCCTAGGAAGACATCACCACCATCATATTTCTCATACTCGCAGAACCACTCCCTATGAGGAGTGAAGTGAAAGGATGCACCTGAGTCAATCAACCATGACTCATGATCTACATGTGTATTTGAAGAAGAAGCCAAATACACATCCCCACCTTCATCCGAGGTGGTTTTTGCCTCTGCAGAAGGACCTTCATCAGATCCCTTTCCTTTCTCAGGAGCTTTAGAACTGCATTCCTTTTTGTAGTGCCCTTCCTTTCCGCATTTCCAGCACACCTTTACAAACTTTCCAGGAGATTTAGATCTCCCACTCGAAACCTTATTCTTGTTTCTGTTCTAGGACCTTCCTCGTACAGATAAGGCATCTCCATTATGACCCTCCATATTTCTCCGTCTCATTTCCTCCGATAGCAAGGCTGAGACAATGTCATCAAAATTCAAGGTAGTTGTATTGCTACCTATTGCAATAACCAGACTATCCCACAAGTCTGGTAGAGAACACAACAAACCGATGCACTTATCTTCATATGAGATTTTAATATCAATAGATGACAGCTGACTTACCACAGTATTGAAGGCGTTCAGATGCTCTGTCACCGAGTCTCCATCCTTCATCCTCAGGTTATACAGCTTTTTCCGTAGGAACAACTTATTCACCAGAGACTTAGATTGGTACAAAGTCCCAAGTTTTTCCCACAAGGTCTTTGCCGTAGCTTCCCCAGATACATTCAACAATACTGAATCTGAGACACACAACCGTATTGTGCTCTTAGCCTTCCGATCTAGTTTCTTCCAGTCTTCATCTGACACTCTCGTTGGTTTAGTACCTGGATCTACCGCGATCCACTGATCTTTATCCACCAGCAGATCCTCCATCTTGAGCTTCCACAACTCAAAACTCTGACCATTAAATTTCTCGATCTCTATCTTTCCGCCGCTCGCCATATTCTTTCACCGCAAGAATCGATCCCGCATATCTCCCACTGCACAGGGTCTACCACAGGCCCGAGCAAAAAACCCTCAACAACAAAGGCGTCCCCTTGAAGCCGAAACAGCTCTGATACCAAATGTAGGTTTTAACCCTGAACAAAAATTATCTACACACGAATCTTATAACAAAAAATAAAACAATAACGAGAGCATAAAACATAAAACAGATCAACACAGAGATTTTCCCCTGGATCCCAAATCGGGACGACCAGCTTGATTTTTCATTATATTCCTTTTAGTGTTACAACACATATATATACATGTCGAAGCATACATAAACCCCAATCCATTAACCCTGGATTAGAACATAACCATAGTTCCCTTGACCGGATCTACAAAATACCAGGGCCCGAAAACCATCAAACCCCAAAACCATGTGCAAAACCATGCACAAAACCATGGGCGGATCCGCCTATCAGTGGGTCCGCACAAAAACAAATTTTGGCCAGGGCGCTGCCCCGGACCCCAACGGTGGGGACTGCTTCGCCCCTCGTGACCCCCCAGCTATGCCCGACGCAACATACAGCGTGTGGGGCTAATCATGGAAAGAATATAACACAAACCCAACATCATTATGCACAAGGTTTCTCAACTAGAGATGAGCACTAGTATTTTTTAAACCGTAGAAAGTACCAATGCTTTATCAGTCTCAACAAGCACTAGTGACTCATTATACACAAGGTTTCTCAACTAGAGACAAGCACCAGTGGATTTTCATCTCTAACAAGCACCAATGATTTGTCAGTCCCAACAATCACTTAGTACATTCATTTAATCTTACTCCATGGTCATGCTTGGAAACACCAAGTAAAAACTTGAAACTGAGCAGCAACACTATAGTGCAGGTGAATTATCTTTGTGATTTCTTTTCAACTTTCAATTTTTCCACCAAATTTCTCCAACAAAAACAAAATTAAACCCCTCATCTTAATATGGCCAACATATTTATGTTGTTCAATTTCCTCTCAAGAATGGCTAAGAGGACCCTTTTTCCCCCATGTTGACTTCCTTTGTAAGTTACCCTTTCAATTCGCAAAAAGGGAAAGCCTATAACAATACCACTAGTTACATTAATGACCATATCAGATCATAGTGGCTTTTGCAAACCTTAGGGATTTCAACATTAAATTGGATGAGATGTGTATTGTGGTTTCACATTAGAACCCATCCCCTCAAAGCTCTGGCTCGTTATCCCTTCTCCTCGGATTTGTCAGTTTTAAAATAATAATCTAAAATAATTAATTAATATTGTATTATATTATTATTATAAATTAATTAAAGCATAATTATTTAATTAATGATTTTTGACAATATCCCATTATTACTCTAATTTTGGTGTTGATGAAAATATTGATACATAATTAACATTAAACACACATTCATACATTTCGGTACCATGATCACGACATGAATGCATTTCATCAGTAATATTTTTATCACTTTTAAATGGAGTTTCCGCCAACATTTATATGTCATGCTGGGATGCTCTTTTATATAAAAATTTTCATAAAGGACATAGTCAACACATGGAATGTTACAAATATTAGTTTTAGTGTGATCATATTATGTATAATTATTTTAATCCTCCCTCAATCCTACCTTAAATTTAATGGAATGATTATTTACAAAGAATAGGTTCCCTCCCCCTCCACATACAGAAGGATCCCCTTATCACACCCAATAAAAAAAAATCACAGAGGAATCTATTATCAATTTGTTCTTCAACCACTACCCTTATTATGTTTTTTCCTTATCATGTAAGGAAACGACTTAATATGTTGAGCCCATTGATTTCAAATTTATAAGAGGAATACATTTTTCTTCCAAAATTGAAAGGTTCCTAGCCAACAATATCCCCCAAAACTACTAATAATGGAAAATCCTTAAGGGCCTTTGATTTTTACTTCCCTACCAAATTCCTCAAATGTACTTTAATATAATACCTGACCAAACATTTTTAAATCATGTTATTACCTCCACTTCCCTCCACGCATGTTTTTACTAGTCATAATACATGATCAAAGTGTTAGAATTAATGCTTATTTTAGATATTGTTAGTTGGGGTTTGTTGGAGATTGTTAATATATTCTCTCAACATTTATTTCCAAATTTAGGATAAGTTGAATTTGAAAACACTTATGTAAGTGTATTGTATCTTGTTTTGTATACGTAAATAACAATAAGTGTGAGAATTTGTGCATTCAACATGTTTTTTAGATGGTATCAATGTTGGTTCAGCCCTGATTTTCTCACGAGAGGGGTTGTAATCATGAAATTTTAGAAATATTAATCCTCTATACATAGATTAGTGTATAGCATGTAAGATAAGATAATTTAGTTTCCCATGTGAGTGATTTCTACTGTGTACTTGTACATGTGTGAGTAAGGAAACCACTTGAACACAATTGTAGAAGGATAGTAGCTGAGAGAATACTTATTATTCTAAATAAGTTGTCACTAGAGATGGTTCTCATTTGAAGAGAAAAAATGATTTACATCTCCAAATATCCTTATCGTATGCTTGTGAATTTATTGGAATTATTTGCATATTAATATGATCGAGGGAAAAAGATTTAGGGTTTTGAATTGAAGATTTTTACATGGGAAAATAAGGAGTTATCACTAGGGTCATTAGCCACCAATGCTCACATATCTCTACACTAACTTTTGCATAAATCCAATCAGAATCCAAAAATTTGGAAGTCTCTTTATATTTTTTTGAGAGTTTGATGTCGAATTTGTTGGAGTGCACAATCACAATATGAAATTCCAATTGATCAGTCCATGGAATGGCCTACGAAGTGTTCACAAGCATAGGTATTGTTCAGAACCAATGTTTCATTTTATTCATTTTCCAACATACTTTGAATATAACGAAGAAGCTTTGTATCCATCCATATGAATGAGGATGATATACTCAATTTTATCTCAAAATGTATACATAATTTTCTGATTTAAAGAGTGGATTTGTGTCAAAGGATCGTCCATCATGGATGATTTATTGGTGGCTTCATCTAAAGTATGTGTTAGTATTATATTTTTGTTTATGAAATGAATTATGAAGAACCAATTATAAAATAGAGTAACATAATTTAAGTTGGTAGTTATTGATGTTATTTGGTGCCACAAGAACACATTATTGATTTGATTATCTCTACAGTGAGTTATAAGTCAGTGGTTCTTATTTTCCTTCAGTGCTTCAATAACAACTGCTATTGGTTATCTTTGTGTGTTTGTAAGCTTGTGTACATGAAGAAGGGTTGGTGGTTCTTGTTGTTTCTTTATTGTTCCAAGAAAATTGGTTCTTATATATGCAAAAAAGGTCAAGTTGTATGATTGATTGTTGGATACATTTAGTATCTAGACTACTATCCTATATAACTTGCGAATATAGCTCATTGTACTCGATAGATGGAAGTATGCCAATAGAATGATTCAATATCTAAAATATTGATCTGAGTCAAGAATAATCGATCCTACAAATATGTCAATGATGGTCAGAAGTAATTGTATCTTAAATGGATCAATTGGTATCTCAAATTGATGGTTTTGAAAGAGCATATTTTGTGATATTTAAGAGTGGACAGAAATGGTGATGAAGGCCATACTAGACAGACATGACAGAGTCCAAAAATACTTGCATGTGATTTCAGTATTGTTATTTTTAATGTAAGAATTAAGGGACGATGTTAGAATTAATGTTTATTTATATATTCTTTATTGGGGTTTGTTGGAGATTGTTGAGACATTATTTCAACCTCTATCTCCAATTTTATAATAAGTTGGATCTAACAACACTTATATAAGTGTATTGCAGCTTTATTTTTATTTTTAATAATAATAATAATAAGTTTGATAATTTTTTCCCCGGATGTGGCTGACAGCAGGAGTACGAATGACAACCGCCTCTCCCACACCCATGAGGACGAAGATCTGCAGCGCAGGTCCTCACCCAATGTGGATCCTCAAGCCAGTAATCATCCGCAAGAGATGAACGAGATAAGGTATGATTAAGACACGCTTGGACAGCGTCACCCCCTCCAAGGTACCTCTCTGCAGAAATCGTCCTAAATGATTACCTAGATTGATACGCCGATAGGCAATAACTCTTCACTCGAGCCCACTCATGAAAACAGTTATGGCATGCAGCTGTGTGTGAGGCACAATCATGTTCTACCCCTTCGCATGTGTCATGGGCCTTTTAAAAGGAAGGCTCCTCAACATAAAGAGATGCACAGTAAGCTCCTACAGTCTTATTTTTTTATTTTGTTCTTGCCCTCCTGCGCAGCCCTCTCCCTAGAATTGTGTTGTGCAGAAATCCCTGGGCTGCGATTCACCTAGCCTGTGCATCTTACCCCAACTCCATCTGTCCTAACAGTCTCATAAGTCTGTGTGCACCCATTACCCTGCATCGCTTGACACACTTTCCCCCTCAACGTTCCCCCTTGTCCTCTTATGCTTCTCCCATGCTTCGATCCCCCCCCTGTTGATCATTCCCCCAAATCCACCACACCTCAGCTTCAGCTGACCATGGCACCTAGGCTGCACCAAACAACCATCCGTGGAAGGTAGAGAGGGGCACTCCTCGGTCATTACCACCGTGGGATAGATAATCGCCTAAAGTCCGTTGAAGGCTCCTCCTCAGGCAGTTACGCTAGATATAACCCCGAACCTGATCAGGTGGAGGAGGCCCCCGTGCAGGTTTCGTAGAGAGGAAAATGCGGTCCACGTAAGTCCACCATTGCACATCAGGCACACCTCCACCTCCCAATACCGAGCCTCTTCCGGCTCAGTAGGATGAGAGTGATGATACAGATTTTTGGATTATGGATTCTGAAGGTACTTGGAGGTGCGTCCCTAACGCAGATTACCCGGTCGCTCCCATCCTCTATGCACCGGTCCCCAAGCCTATTTGTCCACCCACTGATACAAAGGAAGCAGCTAGGCGTACGTCTGCCCCATAGTGGAGGAAGAACCAGACAATGATGATGAAGTCGAAGACTAAGGACTGTGAAGCTGTTCAGTTCTTCCCTTTTTTGTCATGCTTTCTATCACTGCGGAATTTCAAGTTATACTTATGCTTCTGCATATTTTGTAATTTTTGGTTACACCGGCGCTTCTGCGCATTTTGTAATTTCCTGTCTGAAGTATTTTCTGGGCTGGTTTCCTCCATGGAGGCAGCCCTGTTACTGCACAACAAAGGCTGGGATTGGTTAAGCGCAACTTACCAACCCAGCATGTAGCATATGTATTGTCTCTATTTTCAAATTAATATAGATTAGCCTAATTTACCCAAAAAAAAATTTGATAATTTGTGTGTTCAATATTTTTGTAAGACAAATGACCATTTGTCTACTCACTAAATTTTCAAAGAGCTACAAGGCCCCTCCAATTTTATTTTATTTTGTAATGTGTCCTAAGTTAATACCTTGTTTATTAATAAACACCACATACACAATTTTGCGTTAGAAGAACATTTCAATTTCCAATGATAGTGCCACCAACATTCAGGTTTTTTTCTTCCAACTTATATACTTAAAAACATATATCCAAGTCTAGGTGAGTAAACCCCTGAGGAGAAAAGGACTAAGCAAGCTCATCCTTACAGTCTTGAAATTGAGCATGATTCCTTTCTAAACCACGAAAATTTTTAAGGATGGAAAATTATTTTTGGGTTTAGAAACATTGGCGAACCTTTCTAGTCTTTAATATGCAAATTATAAAATGTTAAATGATTTTTTTTGTGAAAATATTATTGGCTGGATAAATCGATCTTGTGGACAAGATCAATCTCCCTAGTGTCAGAAGACAATCTAGCAACAAACGAACAACTAAGTTTGTTTTTCTCTAAATATATTCGTTTTACAAATAAATGCTATGAAGGTGTCAATCCTACCTTAGATCCAAATGCTTATTTGCGGTTGTAGTGCTTCCGTCGCATCAATAATCCTTCCGTCGCAACAAGAGTTCTTTCGTCGCAAGAAAGTGTCGTCTTTCGTCGCAACAAAGTGTCGTCTTTTGTCGCAACAAAGTGTCGTCTTTTGTCGACCTGCAATCACAAACAAGAAAATATTAAATAGCACCTGTATAAAAAATAATTATAAAACATACCTATCATAGGGATCAAGGAATCTATGAAATAAACGATCAAACGACAGCTTATTGAAATAAACAATCGAACAACAATTTATTGAGAAAAAAAAAACTTGATTGTATTAATCTTAAAATAACAGAAGAACCTTACAACCTTAGCCTTGATGTTTGAAAAGGCCTTCTCGGGGTCCGAAGCAGGAGTCTCCTCTACTTTTATAAGCCTTGCACTCTTCCTCCAGGAGCACATAGAGGTATGTGATCTTTCCTCTCAAAATCTCAGCTGAAAGAAGTCTAAATCTCAACAGCACTTCAACTCAATCACACATAAAGCTTGAACTCCCTTTGAGGCTACCCAGTGCCTCTTTTTATAGAGCAGATGAGGAGGTTAGGGTTCCACTTTTGAAGGGATAGAATCCTCATTCAAAGGGATAGGTTCCTCACATCAAGGGATTAGCTCCTTAAGGTGAGGGATGCATGAACCTTATTAAAGCGTACTCATCCCCAAAAAATATCATCTAAAACCTTCTAGAATTGACCAAAATTCAACTTTTTCACTTTAGTTTCTCGCTTTTTTTACTTTGGAGGGGGTACGCAGGCATTACAAGGGAAAACTGCATTCCAGAACGCAGGTAAGCAGTGTATTACCTACGTACCCAAACTAGGAACGCAAGCAGGCTTCATGTTACCTGCGTACCCTGAGTTTCAGAGATTTTAGTGGGTTTTCTCTTGATTTTAGGGCTTGGAATGAGGAAAAAAGGTTGTAGGAATTGTAGAGGAGGCATGTATGAGTGTTAATGAGCTCATACAGTCAGCAGAATGTCAAGGTGACAGTTTTTAGTGCAACAGATTGCCCCCTAAAGTGCGAAGTCTAGAATAGATGAAGATGAAGTTTGTCATATATGAAGAGTGAAGTACTTTATCATTTCAAGGATTATCTTGTGGACACCCCGGTCAGAACCTGTAAAAACATTCAATGCAAAATATATATATGTAATCATATCATCGCTGAGGTAGGCATTCCCATACTCAGATCAAAACTAACTAGAAAACTGATTTAAACTGTTCTGATACAGGAATGATTTTCAATACATCAACAGTATAGACATATGTAGACACAGCATGGACGCAGCCATCTGTTTATGAATAGTCTACTGTATAAATGAATAAAAAAATTCCTCGCAGCCTGGATGGTAGAAACTAGATCCAGGGTCTTGATTTTCGTTTCTCAAACCAATACGATTCTATCCATGTGAATAAATGTGTCGAAGTCGAACATGGTAGAAACCACTTTATTACCAGTCAATAATGTAAACTGTTAACAAGTGTGAGAGTAACCACCAGTAATGTCAATGGATCTCAAAGTACTTAGTATAATCCATGAAATGTGAATGAATGAGCTGAATTCGAACATGTCACAGAATCATTCGATCGAAGGTCAATGATGCAACCTGTCTTCGAAGGCGAGAAACCTACCATTGAGGCATGCAGATTTCAAGGTACTGACGATTTCTAGATCAACTTCCTAGATAATAAGTTGTCGTCAATAGAAAGTGATCCGTTGTAGGCAAGCCCACAACATGAAATCATAGATCAAGTTTTGAAGAAATATATTGGCAAGGACTGACTCAGGGATGGTCAAAATGGATGACAGATATTTTTCAGATGAATGGTTTGTTTGAACTATCCTCTTGAACACATAATGACACTGCAGATGGCTTGGTGACAATTGACCCAAAGCTAATACCCAGAAACCGGCTGAAGACTTTCAAAATGGTTTGATTAACTGTTAGGCAAAGGATTTCCCAACCCAGGTGAACAAAAGTGTCATGTTCAAGAGTGGTTAATGTTTTTCTGAATAATCAAAATGTAACAAACAGGTTCGTTTTTCTCTCTTTTCCCCCACCATTTCTGGCAAGTACCTCTTTATTTTTGACAAGCTTGAGGAGGATAACATTTGCTTGTTTATAAGCTCATCCGTCATATGAGTCCAACTTAGTTTAAGATTCAAACCCTAAGAAGGAGTGGTTCGTTCCTGTTTAAAAATTGAACAGGTCCTTTACTGTTAAATTTTAATGAGTCCAGTATAGGAGAAACTCGGTGTTTTTTCAATTTTAGAGAGTCAGAAGAAAAAACTTAAGAAGACCCCATGGGTGTACTTTTTCGTATATTTAGTCTCTCGGGCCCGAAAAAGGATAAAATAATGCGGGAGAGAACTCTATTGACCGTATTTAGTCAACGTATACCTTTTTCATAAATAGTCCATTTCAGTCCGTAAAAGGGGTAAACTTATACTGAAGGGACGATCATTCATTTACTTTAACGAGTTCGAATAATCAAGTGCTCGGCAATCTTTTCAATTTTCGAGAGTCTGAAAAGAGCTAAAAGAGGACTCCAAATTTTCTCTTTTTCGTAAATTTTTGAAAGAGTTCGAAAAAGTGATAAAAGTATGCTCTTTGTTGAAAAAATGATCATTTTTACCGAAAAATCCAATATTCTGCACAAAAACTCGAAACAATTACACATACCTATTTAAGATAAATAAATTTTTTTTCAAAAATTACCTTTTTCGAAAAAACTTATAAAAAGGACTTTTATAACTTCATTTTTACTATTTGAATTCAGAGTAAAAAAGTAAGGGCTTTTGGAAAAGAAAAACTTCCTGTGAAGATTCTGGAAAATCTGTTTGTTGGAATCATAAACCATCAGCTCCAAGTAATCTGTATAAATTCTGGACCATATGAGGGCCCAAGTTGATTTCTTGATATGGCTAGTGAACAGATAGGACACACAGGACCAATTTTTCTTGTTTGTCAGCCACTGGCTCGAAGTCGAACTGGAGGACATATATTTTTTGACTGGTTTGTTCAAGAGGGGCGGACACTTATCTCTATTCGGGACTATACCAGGTGGCCAATCTGTTGCTAGTCTCAACGCAGAGTTTTGCAATGATTTGGTAGACCCCAAGGATAAACGGATGGACATCATCCATCCTGAGTTCAAATTTATTGTCTTCATTGTTACTAGACTGTATAGGAGTGCAGCATTACGTGTTACCAATCTCATGCTGAGGGCATTGAGATTGTTAGATTTCTGTGGACATATTTTCGTTGGTTGAACAACCAACTCTTTGTCATTAAGGAATTTCATACGCCGGGATAGACTACTACGGCGAAAAAGACATGGCTTTTTCCTCCAGGAGAGTAATGGGATGATTCAAGTAAAAATCATTTTCAACACTTTCTAAGTCCTAATTTTTTTTTGTATTTTAAACCGTCCAACACAAGACGATGTATAGTTTGAAACACACTTCTATGTTATGATCTATCACTATTACCGGCTATCTTTGTACGTATTACTGAATGTTGTTTAATTTACTGCTTTGTTTATTGCAAATGTCTATTTATCATACTAGAAGCAACTGCATCTGCTAAAGTATTTAAATGTCTTGGAATATGCTGATATTCAATGTAATCAAATTCACGTTCCAAGAGACGAAATCTTAAAAATAACCGTAATAACACCAGATTCCTAATGGCATACACCATGTTAAGTTGTAATAGAATGAGTTCAGAGTCCAACCTAACAATCAAACTCCGAATCCCAAATGAGATGGATTCAGATAATAACTCAATCACTACACTATACTCTGTAATGTTATTCGTTGTTTGATCGAGGCTTACCCCATGCATGAATACTAACTCGTCAGAGGGTGAATAGATAACCCAAGCTGCGGAAGAAATGTTCTGTGTACTACGACAAGCACCATTAGCAAAACCAATGTAAGTTTGAAGAGATGTCGGCATCTGCAATATCAAGAGTAAAACTCAGATAAGCAGGAATAGTGATAAGAACACACTCTAAACTAGGCACGCTTTTCTAATCTAAAACACACCAACAGTAAAGAATCTAATCTAAATAAAAATCTCCACACCAATTTTAAGCATAATATTTCTTCAAATAAAGCCCATTTCTGGGTTTATCTAAAGAGACACCATCAAAATATATCAGCTCATAGGCCCCTTTTGCTAGCTTTTGCTTAACAATGAAAGGACCATGCCACATAGGCACAAATTTTCCAGCTCCTAGCTTATCGTTGGCTTGATCGTACACTAAAACTAGGTCTCCTTCTAAAAAACTACGAGGGGTAACATTTCTATCATACTGAGCTTTTATTCGTTTGACATGAGCCTCGTTTGCTAATGAAGCATTTCGTCGATTCTCATCTAGCTGAGCCAAGTACAAAAATCACTTCTCCTCTTCAGATGTAGCTGGAAGTAATTCTATGGCTAATTTCAAAGATGGAATTTCGCATTCAATAGGCAACACAGCTTCCAAACCGTAAACCAGTTGAAAGGGAGTGAAACCAGTTGACGTTTTTACTAAGGTCCGATATGCCCAAAGTGCTGAAAATAACATGGAATTCCAATTCGACTTATGAATACCAATAATTCTTCTAATCATAGTGACTAAAACTTTATTGATAGCTTCAACTAGACCATTAGCCTACGGGTAATAAGGAGTAGAACTATTGTGGCGCAGACCAAGTTGATCTGTCAGTTCAGTCATCATGATATTCTGAAAATGACTTCCATGATCTGTAATAATGGCTTGAGGAACACCAAATCTAGCAATTATATGATTGAACACGAAATTTGCAGCAGTCTTTCCGTCTGCCGAAAATGTATGCATTGCCTCGGCCCACTTAGTAAAATAATCTACCGCTAGGATAATATACACATGCCCCCCAGACGAGTGAGGGTTACATGTAATAAAATTAATACCCCACTTTGCGAAAGGACCGACAGAAATTATAGGGTTAAGAGGAGCAGGTGGTGCACGCATTTTACAATCAAAGACTTGACAATTGTGGCATTTCTGGACTGCATAGATACAATATTTGAATAACGATGGACAGAAATAACCAGCGCGCAATATCTTTTGGGTTGTGGCATACCCAGACATATGACCGCCACATGCTCCAGAATGGCAGTCATTTAAAACCTTCTCAGCTTCTTCATGAGTAAGACAGCATCGCAAAAAAGAATCTTCTCCATGACGATAGAGTGTATCACCAATAATATTGTATTGTTGGGATTGGAAACGTATTTTCCATCGTTGAGATCGTGAAATTTCAGGCCGAAAATATTGGGTTTGGAGATAAACAATAATATCCCCATACCATGGATCAAGAGTACTGATAAGAAACAAGGATTTGTCCGCAATGGGCTGCTCCGCCACAGTTTCAGTATCAGTAGAGGGGAAATCACACATCAGTTCTGCAAAAACCAAATATTTCTTTGCCTTGGATTTTTCAAATTCCAATTCAAATTCCTGCAGGATAACTATCCATTTGGAATACTTTCCCCCTGGAAATTGTTTGGTCAAGATGTACATCATAGGGTTACATTCAGAAATTACTGTGGTTTTGCGTAATAAGATGTAGTGTCGAAATCTTTGGACAGCTTGAACAGCTGCCAAGGCCAATTTCTCCACATGCGTGTATTTGATCTCAGTCAAATGCAGATTTCGACTAAGATAGTAAATCACATGTTCATTGTTGAATTCATCTTCCTGAACTAAAACCATCCCAATTGTGGAATGAGAGGCGGCGAGGTACAAAACGTAGTCCCGGTTGTAATTGGGAGGATGCAATAACAGTGCATGGGTCAACGCGTGTTTGAGTGCATCAAAAGATCAATCAGCGATCTCATCCAAAAATAATGGAACATCTTGTTTTAACAACCTGGTAAAACCATTTGTTAGCTCGGTGTAGTTAAAAATGAACCGACGTAAAAAATTTTCTTTCCCCTGCAAACTTTGGAGTTGGTGTAAAGTCGAAGGAGGAGGAAGATTAACAATATCTTTGACCTTCGACGGATCAACGCGAATGCCTTCTTTTGAAACAATAAATCCCAGTAAGCGACCCAATTCTACACAGAAAACACATTTGTGTGGATTCAGCCGAATTCGATAATGCCTACATCTCATAAAGATAGCTCATAAATGAGTGAGATGGTCAGACCTACGTGATGAATGAGCAAGTTAATCATCAAGATAAGGCTGCACAATATGCTTAATGTCATGAAACGCGTAAGACATAGCCCTTTGAAGAGTTTCCCCGGCGTTCTTCAATCCAAAGGGTAGTTTTCAATAAGAAAATGTCCCCCATGGACAAATGAAAGTTGTTTTTGGTTGATCAGCAGGGAGTATGTTTATTTGATTGTAACTGGAAAAACCATCCATAAAGGAGAAGATTTCACTGCCGACACAATAATCAATTATTTGATTGATATAGGGGGTTGGATAATTGTCTTTAGGACAAGCTCGATTAATATCCCTATAGTCAATACATACTCTTATCGTTCCTTGTTTTTTGTTAACAGGAACAATATTCGATACCCAATCCGTTAAAGGAATTGGATAAATGAAACCTGCATGAAGTAATTTCTCAACTTCGGCTTTGATAGCAGCATCTTTTCTTGGATGTATCTGACGTAAACGTTGACGGACAGGTTTGGCATCCGGGTAAGTATTGATTTCATGTACAACAATTGACGGATCGATTACTGGCATTTCCTCATATGACCAGGCAAACACATCACGGAATTGTTGAAATAGGGCTTTATAAGATTGGAGTTCATCATCCGTACAGCAAGCGCCTATATGAATGTTTTCAATTATTCCTGGTTTAACTGAAATGTCAATTGGAATCGTTCGAGAGATATTTTCCAAATTTAACTCAGAATCGGGATTTTGCAATGGATTCTGCGATTCTTTGACATGTTCAGTAGTAAAAATAGAAGTGAAATCATTTTCAAAATGATCTAGCTCAGGTAAAAACGAAGATCGATGATGTAGATCTTCCCATGGTAAATCATCAACAGACAAAAGTTCACGAATCTTCTCATCAGTATGAACAAGATCAAGAAATGTCATTGTGGCTGAGCTAGATATAGAAAATGATTCCTCATGGATCCCATTTATTGGATCAGTTTCGATTGAAGAAGGATCAGAAAGTGACTGTACAGCCTGATATGCAATTTCAAAGGGACTCAAAGGCATCGCGGCATCAAATGAATCCAACTCGGAGTTGGAAGGTACGATCCAAGGATCATCAAACGTGATAGTATTCGATGAAATCATATGAAAGTTTGCAATAGGAGGCGATACGTTAGGAGGAGGTAAGGAAAAAGTTCCTAGTAAACCAGAATCTTTAATCAAACCTACTCCAACATCCTTGTAAGGGATAGTTGTTTTACCAACATGTTGGATTGTTTCTGTAGAGGCTGGATCCGATGAGAAATAAGTTAACTGATCTATTGTAACGATATTTCCTTGATGTGGAAAATTTATAAGCTGAAAGACCGATGAAACAACAGCAGTCATAGCATAAGACCAACTACGACCCAGGAGAAGGTTGTAATTTAGAGGGGCATCAACCACTTCCACATCTAGATTTACGGTTTCACCTTCGACCCCTATAGGTAAATCCTGCAAAATACCGAAAGGATGGAAACCTCGGCCATAAAAATCCTTTAGAATCATCAGAGACTGATTGAGTGTAGGAAAACAAGCAATTTCCAACACTGGATCGACATAATACACGTAGAAGCCCCTTCATCAATCACAGTCCGAAAGATCGGTCTGTTTTTTACTAATACTGGAATTTGGAAAGCCATTTGGTGAGGTAGGCGAGGTGTAATATTCTCTAAATCGAAGATTATTAGGTTCAAATCCTGAACATCGACAGCTCCTATGGCAGAAAAAAGTAATTTACACTGTGCTAGGCACGATTGCAGCACTTCCAAAGCCAACATTGCTGAAGGGGAAATAGCTAAGTCCTCAACAATGTTGTAATTCTGAGCAGCTCTTGCATGTGGATTGAAAGCTGATTTATGAAGAACACCTTTAGCAGGCAGTTTGATTAGTAAGTCTGGATTGGGTTTCTCGATTTGTAGTGGACCAGAAACAGGAGGAGGTGTAGTTGATGTGTTTGCACTAGAAGATTCTGCTTCTTTACCATCAACAAGATTCTTACTACCATAATCTTGCGATCGCATCGCAATCCTGACATGAGACATCATCAAAATAGGTTCTTCTGAGGCATTCGAGGTAGAACCAATCATCTTACTATCTTGAGTGGGAAAGGATCCTTCAAGACAACATGTTGTTGTGAACCTTTAACGAATTTCGAAACCTCTGCTCGATGTGGGCATTCTTTAGTAAAATGATCCTCGTCACAAATGCAACAAGGATAGCGAGGCTTGCGTTTTTCATCATTAGATTCATTTTTATCAGTTTTATCTTTTGAAATTTTTTTTTTTTATTCTTCCCCTTCTTTTTACCTTCGGATTTAGATTTGGACGTAGATTTCTCTATGACATGAATGTCAGCAGAAATTTCGGGGGAAGACTCTCCTTTCGGGGAATCAGGTAAAGTTATTATAGGAGAAGAATTCTTTGAAGATTTCTTCTTGCTTTTAGTATTGATTGTACCAATCATACCATCAGCAGCATGAGACCCTGAAGGAGCTGCAGTTATTTGACCTTTTTTTGGAAGATCAGGGATTTTTTCATGTAAAGTACCTGACTGCGTATAGATGAGGTCAAGGTACTAAGCTTGAGCAATGACTTGCTCCTCAGTAACAACTTCGGCCTTAGCTACATCTTCAGTAATTTTGGGTAACAATGATTTAACAAACCATTCCACCAAAATTTAATTTGGAATGTAAACTTTCACCAAACGCCTTCTGCGTCACCATTCATGAATATGATCAGAAATATATGTGGATGTGGATTGCTTTAGTGAAGTTAATAGTTCTGTGCCATTGTCGTATCTGACAGGCAACTGAAAATGAGTCAAGAAGGCAGTTGCTAACTGACTGAAATTATTAAAAGAGCCTCGTGGTAACTCAATGTACCATTTGGTGACAAGACCAATTAGAGTTCTTTGGAAAAGACGTAAGCGAATTGAATCATCAATTATTGAATTAGACGCACACCAGAGGTGATAAGTCGTAACGTGATTTCATGGATCCTCTCCTAACTTACCTTCGAATTTTGGTATATCACTGGGAAACTTATGCGGCATTGGCAGCCAGTGTGGATAATAGAAAATTGGATCATTCGTAAGGTGTGTCAAATCAGGTAAATCCAAAGTTGCAATAAATGGTAACTGACGGTTAGTGTCGCGAAAACCTTGAGTAACCAAAGCAGTTCCGGGAGAAGGATACCCAGGATAACTGGGAATCAGATTTGCATTAGGAATGGTATAACCTCCCAGGTAACCAGGATTAACCGGACCAAACTGGGGTTGTTGAGGCTGTTGATAAGTATAGCTAGGGTACGGTTGATAATGATAAGCTAGGTTTTGTGAAACGGGACCAAATTGAGATTGTCCCTAGTACGGTTGATACGTGAATTGCGGTTGACTTGTGACAATCATACTTGTACCAGCTTGTCCCGTAGGTATCTAGACCGAAGTCTGAACTAAAGGTCCTAACTGGCATATAGAGACTTGAGGGAATTGCACGGATGCAGGGATAAAAGAACTCGGAGCTACAGATACTCCAGAAATAGGTGTTATAGGTTGAACATATTTCACAGCAGTTGCAGCAGTTTGAGGCGGAGTCTGAGGTGTACTAGGCCTAGACTGCTGAATAGAACCAGGTGGAGGGGTTTGAATCATAGGCTGGAAAGGTTGCTGGGTTGGACCAGAAACCAAAGGCTGTCCAGGTTGAGTAGACAACTGCACATTAGGTTGCATAGGCTGTTGAAATTGGGACGGATCCCACACCATGTTCATTACGGGGTATTGTCCCGTAGAAGTTTGAACGTAAGGACCATAGCCTGGTTGAACGTAGGGTTGATAAGTAAGTGGAAAATTTCCAGCTCCCTGTACAGATGATTAACCAGAAGGCGGGTGGAAACCTTGAATTGGGTATTGACCTTGAGGTTGATAACCCTGAGGCACGTACTGAAACTGGGGTTGATAAGGACCTTGAGGAACATATTGAGTTTTGGGTTGACCTTGGGGTATGTACTGTCCTGAAGGTTGATAACCTTGAGGTATGTACTGTCCTTGAGGTTGTTCTCCAAAATAATATTGTCCCATAGTTTGTCCTGGGAAAAATTTACCTTGAGGTTGCCCCCCGGGTGGTAACTGACTTCCTGAAGGTTGCCCCCTAGGCGGTAATTGACTACCCTGAGGTTGCCCCCCAGGCACTAACCGACTTCCCTGAAATTATCCTCTAGGCGGTAAGTGACTGCCTTGAGGTTGAGGATTCGAAATATTACCAGACATCATAAATATTTGCTCTGCGTTCGACGTTTCAGTTTTAATTCCATTAAGACCAGATGATAATACTTGTTCAATCGGTCAAGGATCTGCTCCAGAGAAAGTACCAGATAGATCCTGATGTCGTGAAGGAACAGAAGGACCACCGTGTAAAAATTCTTCCAGTGTCTTGGAAAACATAGATGACTCTCCTGCCATAATGGATGAAGGATAGTAACCTCTGGGCGTAGGATGAAATGGAATTCGAGGTGGAGAAAAAGCAAGACCCAGGTTCTCTAAAATGTTTGTCAAAGATAGATACCAAGCGTCAGTTCGAATAGGGTTGTAGAAAATGAATTCACACTCCCTAAGATTTAAAGACTGAGGGGATTCAGGAAGAGATAACTCTTCGTCTAGACTAGTAAGCTCTTCAATAGAAATGAGGTCAGATGGAAGATCTTCAGTAACAATATTTCTTAACCTAGGCGAACCAGGATCACTAGAAGTTGGTGTAATAAATCCTGAGGATGTTTCCAAAACAAAAGGTTCAGTGTCAGGTTCGGAAATTTCAGGTTCGTCAGCTAGTTCACTGGAAGGAGAAATACTACCAGTAACTTCAGAAACTGAAATCAGTTCTTGAATGTGTTCTGTTGTAGGTATTTGATGATCAGGATGAACAACTATAGATGAATTTCCAATTTCTGTTGATCTAATTCTACCGCTACTAGATGATACTAGAGCAAGCAGCCCTTCAAGTTGACTTGGTGTATATTCAGGGGGCTTCCCCTGAAGTCTCCGGGATTGTCTCGGTAATTCTGCCACGATTAAATATTATCAATCACACGCAAACAAAGAAAATTTCAATGAAAACACCTAAAGTCTCTAAAGAAAAAAGCAGCTGAATCACACGCCTAAAAAATCTAAGAGTTCAAAACCACACACAAACAGTAACTTCCCGTACTAAAAACATTAGTTGGTGATGAAATCCAACTTAGTATAAATTTAATACAGAAAGGGCAGTTGGAACAGTTACCCCGACAACAAACTGGCACAAGTTTCTTCACAAAACCATCTCATGTGAAGAGAACCCCCCAGAGATTCCAAGTGAGTCTAGTCGACATCTAATCCAGGTACAGTGAGATATGTCCTTCACCGTCACCTTAGGAAATAATCTTAAGCTTATGGATGCTAAGGTTACCAACTGTAACAAATACAATTGGGGGAATAGTCTACGATACAATTCCACGCGCAAGGGCAGAGTAACAAAGCTCAATCCCCTTGAAGGCTCCTCGACATGGTTAATCCGAGGTTTACCAACAAGTGACCCCAGGCTCCTCGACAATGGTTAATCCGAGGTTTACCATTTGTAATGCGCGCAGATCTTCTATCTTTCCCAATGAATCAGAATTGATTATCTCAAATGTTCGGATATGATCTCGTGATTAACTCCTTTAAGAGAAGCTTCCCAGATTGTACCAATTACAATTGGATTTATTTCCTACCACAAGATTTATCTACTTGTTTGTTTTTACTATCTTGGAGATTTAATTACTCCCTACTCCGAGATACTAGCCTAAGCTATATTGGTGATAAGAGCCCTAGAAATAAAAATATTACTAGATCAATTTTAATTAAGTGTTACTTTTATGAGTTGTTCTTTAAGTCAATAGGTATGGAAATGAAACTTTGATGGTGTGAAGACTCGACTTCCAAAAACACTAAAAATGCACCTAAAAATTATAATCAATTCGTTTTCTTTCAATGAAATTCTAGCTAAAGAAAGAGTTTGAGAATGCAATTATTTTTAAGAGACAATTCTTTCTTTGAACATAAAGAATAACTGGAAGAAAATATTTTTGTCTTTTCAACAAGAACGCAAAACGATACAAATTATCAATGCTCACACTAAAATCCTTTCACTTTCAAAACTTGAAACAACAAAAACAACTTTTCTTCAAAAGAGATCTACAAATTCTTAAAAGCACTCAAAACTATGAAAACTAATTTTGAGATCTACAAACTTTAAAAATATCTAATTGAATAAAAGCTTTAAATTTTTTGAGAATGTTTTGCTTAGTTGTTCAGTAAACTAAGGATTCATTTTCCCAGAATAACAAATAAATCAAAAAACATCCAGATATGTTTTATCAAAATGAAATTTAGAACTTAAAACAAAGTTTTTTCAAAGATTTGCAAAGAGAAAACTAGATCTATTTCTCAAAAAAGATTGAATTTCACAACCAAGTCAGACTCATCAAAAAGATAAAAGATACCAAAGTGATCTAATGGCACTTTTAAGCTTCTAATCTTTGGGTCACTACAGAGACAAAGCGGAAACCACTCTAAAAATGCAAAACTTCTAGAAAATCATTCAAAAAAAAAGTGCCATGAGACTCATTCACAAGAGATTTTCGACAGAAAACATACAGATTTGGGCAGATACTAGGAATTCTAAATCAAATCTAAACTAAAACTGAAAAAAGAAATCTAATTTTTTCAAGACTTTTAACAGGGTCTGCAACAATGTGCGGTCCCCAGAAAAGTTCAAGAGAAACAAAGAAGATTTCAAAGCTTTCCAAATCAAAGTAAATCTAAGTTACCCAAGCCCATACAAATCAATCAAAAATCAGAAAAAAGCATTTCTTCAAATCAAAACAAAGGAAAATCAAAACAAGTTCCTTCCCCAGTGGAGTCACCAATTTGTTGGTCGAATAAATCGATCTTGCGAACAAGATCGATCTCCCTAGTGTCAGAAGACAATCTAGCAACAAACGAACAACTAAGTTTGTTTTTCTCTAAATATATTTGTTTTACAAATAAATGCTATGAAGGTGTCGATCCTACCTTAGATCCAAATGCTTATTTGCGGTTGTAGTGCTTCCGTCGCATCAATAATCCTTCCGTCGCAACAAGAGTTCTTTCGTCGCAACAATAATCCTTCCGTCGCAACAAGAGTTCTTTCGTCGCAAGAAAGTGTCGTCTTTCGTCGCAACAAAGTGTCGTCCTTTGTCGCAACAAAGTGTTGTCTTTTGTCGCAACAAAGTGTCATCTTTTGTTACAACAAAGTGTTGTCTTTTGTCGACCTGCAATCACAAACAAGAAAATATTAAATAGCACCTGTATAACAAATAATTATAAAACATACCCATCATAGTGATCAAGGAATCTATGAAATAAACGATCAAATGACAACTTATTGAAATAAAAAATCGAACGACAATTTATTGAGAAAAACAAAACTTGATTGTATTAATCTTAAAATAACAGAAGAACCTTACAACCTTAGCCTTGATGTTTGAAAAGGCTTTCCCGGGGTCCGAGACAAGAGTCTCCTCTACTTTGATAAGTCTTGCACTCTTCCTCCAGGAGCACATAGAGGTATGTGATCTTTCCTCTCAAAATCTCAGCAGAAAGAAGTCTAAATCTCAACAGCACTTCAACTCAATCACACATAAAGCTTGAACTCCCTTTGAGGCTACCCAATGCCTCTTTTTATAGAGCAGATGAGGAGGTTAGGGTTCCACCTTTGAAGGGATAGAATCCTCCTTCAAAGGTATAGGCTCATCACATCAAGGGATTAGCTCCTTAAGGTGAGGGATGCATGAACCTTATTAAAGCATACTCATCCCCAAAAAATCTCATCTAGAACCTTCTAGAATTGACCAAAATTCAACTTTTTCACTTTAGTTTCTTGCTTTTTTGACTTTGGAGGGGGTACGCAGGCATTACAAGGGAAAAATGCGTTCTGGAACGCATGTAAGTAGTGTATTACCTGCGTACCCAAGCCAGGAATGCAGGCAGGCTTCATGTTACCTACGTACCCTGAGTTTCAGAGATTTTAGTGGGTTTTCTCTTGATTTTAGGGCTTGGAATGAGGAACAAAGGTTGTAAGACTTGCAGAGGGGGCATGTATGAGTGTTAATGAGATCATACAGTCAGCAGAATGTTAAGGTGACAGTTTTTAGTGCAACAAATATGCAAATTTAAAAGGATTTTATATGGTTTTTATAAAAAATTGGTGATTTTAAAGTAGAATGATTTTATCCCAAAATTTTGAGCTAATTATTTTTACAAAAAATGGAATTTGGAAAAATGTTTTTGGGAAAAAGAATGGAAAATTAACCCATTGGTGAGATTTAGCCCCTAAAATTTTCCCTCCTATAAAAAGGATAAAAAAACCATTACATAAATCTGCTTCATTACTTACGAAGGCCAACCATTGACCTAACCCATCCTTTCCTCCATATTGAATTTATATGTGGATCTACAATGTGGGAATGCATGCAAAAACCTTTGTCCCTTAGTGATTGAATTATGTATGGTGACAATAGGTGCCCTCATCCATTCCCAACCCATGCATCCTCCCCAATCCAAAAAAGGGTCCCTCAACCCACCTTTTAAGATAGGGCCCTCCCAATTAAATAAAATTCCTTCACAAATTCCTTCCACATCACTGAAATATTATTCTTAGATCTATCAACCCTCCTTATCCAATATTTTACTAAGTACGGGTAAATATATTTGAGTCACCACTTGACACCCCAACCCTTCACCTAGATTCGGCCTTAAAACATTCTTAGCTTCTAAAGCTTTTGAGAAAAGGTAAATTATCTTAAGGCCCCATCCTCCAAAAAACGTTTTTACATGTAGTTTCACCCATTTTACCCATGAAATCACCTTCTTTTCAGGTGATCCTCCCCACCAAAATTGAAACTTATCCTTCTAATAATTTCAAGGATCCCTATTGGAATCCATGACATAGGCATGTAGTAGATAGGAATTTCCACGATAATGAATTTAAATAGAACAAGTCTGCTTCCCCACGACAACACTACAACAACACTTATAACTCCAACATGGTGTTAGTTTTTCTATTTTAGCTACAAGCTAATTCCAAACTTGCTTCAAATAATAATGTGATTTTATGTGGAACTATACATATTTCAAATCCACCTTCAAATAAGGACAAAGAGACAAAGTATAAACTTGTTCCTCCTCCTCTAACCCGAAATAATAAATTGATGAGTTACCTATGTTAACCACCATAAATGTTGCATCACAATACAAATCCAAAATATCATGTAGTTTGGTTAGGTCCATAATATCATGTATTTTGGTTAGGTCCTAAATAATAATATATCATCTACAACACACCCTATAATCAACACAGCCTCTAACCACAGATTCACTAACTCCTAATCCCAATAACCATTAATAATCCAACCAATTAATATATCCTAATAACTAACGAATTAATTCCCTAATCGTCTAAGAGGTATGCTCTAATGAACATGGCTACTCATTACACATTCAATTTGGAAAGTTAAAAATACTATACCTACTTGTCGTACAATGAGATTATAAAAGGAATATATTTATGATACAATTATATATTTTTGTACATAATTGATTGTTGTATATGACTTTAATCTCTTTATTAGTCTCGGACGCAGACCTGGGACTATAGTAATCGAAAACATCGAGTTAACATTAGTTTCAGGGGTTTTTCGGGGGTTTTTTGTCACCACAAACCAAACTTTTTACTTTTTATTAGCCCACAGTGTATTTTTATAATGGAATTGGTTTTTCTGTTTTATTGGCGTCTTCCCAAGGCAGGCAAGCCAAAAGCATATGTTATATTTTTTTTTACTGTCGCATTTTCAAAAACGTAAACACAAGTAAATAATGTTAGCATTAGTTCTGTAGTATTAAATGTTACAAATTAAACATTGGCTTTCATCTTGAGCAACCGATTTCATATCTTGAGAAATGTCACTTATGCAACTCACCACTTGGCTATCTACACTATCTGCATGTGTAGACCAGTTGTCACTTACGCAAATCACCACATGGCTATCCCAGTTGTCACTTACCCAACTCACCCAACTCACCGCAAACATTTTCTTTTTGTTGGACTACGCCACCTATTGAACATAGCTCTTTTATCAAACCCATCATAGGTCTTTTACAGTTGATTGAGGCCTGAAACTTGTAGCATAGGTCTTTTACAGTTGATTGAGGCATGCAACTTGCAACTTGATGAGGAGGCATGAACATAAACCTTAAACAACCAAAATTGAAGAGTTTTTGTTTTTAGACCCTACCTCATCACTATGAGCTATGGAAGTCAGAAAGAGTGCAAGGGCATATAAGCATCCAGATAAAAACATCCTCAAATGGCATGCACACTCCATTAATTGAATGGAAAAATACATTTATATTTCAATTTCACGGTCCTGCACTTACAAATTTGTCAAGTACTGTGAAAGGATTAAAGGCAAGCTTCAGGTTTTTCATTTCAGTTTTTTTTAATTTGTAATCACATCCAATATAAACTGATACAAATTTTTAAAAGTAAAAATAAGCGCCATGTTGAGATCAATCTAATAATAAGATTTAAAAAAATTGAATAATTTTGATTTTACCTTGATTCAACAAAATTGACGAATTTACATTTTACCTTCTTTGAATCGCAGACTTAGTTTAGCTTGAATCGCATACTTCGTCTTTGAATCGCAAATTCCTTACCAATTTTTCGCAAAAACCCCTACGCCATGCATCCTCAGGGCGATTAAATGTGCAGGTGTATCGAATGTTGTGCATATGTACAGAAAATATATGGACAGTGTATATACACATTAAATATCTTGCACTATTTTACGGAAAAGTATAACCAGGCGTAGAGGAAATAACCTAGACAGCTCAGAGAATCTAACTTGTTACCTTTTAATTATTTATATCCATAATGGCCAACTTCCCGACTCAATTTCCTCTCATTCTCTGTCAAAATCAACTTTTACCCATCCTTATTACCCTTTCCCTCTTTCACTGCGCAATTCACTTACATTTCACTGCAGCTAAGGTATTTCCCCATGAGCGATAGTGAATAAATGATGGATTGATCCATTGGACTTCAAGATATACAGATTCGTGCTTCCAGATCTTATTTAGTCGATATTTTTCGTGCTTACAGAGCTTGGTCCAAAGTAGTTGCTCTCACAGATAAAGCTTTCATTATTCATTGTGCTTACAGACAGAGTAGTCGCGTTTGATATTCCTTGTGCTTAAAAATAGAGTTTGTCCATCGATGGTTGATAAGTCATAGTTCTATCCAGAGGTGATACATGGCCTACATGCAAGCTGCATGCTCCCACCTGTTTTTCTATATTTTATATTTCAAAATTTTATATTTTAAAATTTTGAGTTGGGTGGGTATAGTTGTGCTTACCATACATACAATTACAAGTTTCATAAAGCAATTCACATTATCATTCCCAACATTTTCATTTTTATTTACAGGAAATACCATTAAGTTATGTTATATTTGTTCCATAACCTCAGTACCAATTACGAACACATGCAGCAAGTTAAAGTAGATGCAATTGACTGCAAAAAAAAAAACGATCAATAATATCATTTACACAAACAAATTTGATTTCTGAATTCCACTCCAAAGTATGGATTCCAGGGGGGCTTGATGCTCAACACCACGAAAGCAAGGGAAAATGAACCATGATTATGATTATTTGTACAAAAGATATCTGAATTTTTGGCTACCACTAGTGCTATAATTATTTTCAGTCAATGCAATTCGTTGTGTTCTATTCTGACGACGCGGTGCTTTCATTTTTATTTAAATATATAGATAGTGTTTGGATTCAAAGTTTTAAATTATGTTCATGTTCAGAGTTTTGAATAGTTTTTCCATGACATATCTATTATGCTCCACTAAATAACAGGAAAGAAACAAAACATACATGGCTACCAAACAATACGGCTGTTTCATATTTTGGCTTCCAATCATATAGTAAATCGAATTTCAAGTGTCATGATGGCAACTACATGTCTTTTAAAATAATGGTCAGATTTTTAATGATTATAACCCTTCAAAAACATAAAATGACAAGTCATATACCACCACACCATTTCATTGCAGATAAAACTTTGGCATGAAAACTCTTCCATACGACATTAGTAAATAGGTGCATAGTAATCATAACTAGTCATAATGAATGCACAGAAAGAAAATTACGGCCCTGGTCCTGGAGATTGAATCTTGAAGCAAGTAGCAGAAGCCTGCTCCATAAAAACTGAATTTCTCTCTGTCTGTTATGATTCTATTGTAGGAAACTATACATTACCATATAGTTTTCACGCTTATCACTGAGGGCAGCTCACCTGATACAATGGTCGCATATGAATGAGGCACATGTTCTGGCTGGCGACAAGGCACGTGATCTGGCTGGCAGTAGGGACTTGCTGCCCCGCAGCCACTCTTGTTTTATATTGTAAACAAGCATAAAATCCATTAAGTGGTTATTCCATGCCACATATAATTAGGAGTATCCCAAGTGTGGATGCATATACAAATTTTGAATGTTGATTATTAATTTTTTCCCTTGTAAAATTTACATAAAATTAACTAAATCAAAATCATCTACAAATATGAGCGAATAATATAGGGAAATTTACGTATGATGGAATTTAGAACTACAACCATCTTAATATTGCACTATGGTTTCCAAAATTGTATATTTCTTTATTTCATACGTAACTTATATCACTACAATGCATCTTTTGTTTCTATGGATTTTACATGACATCTTTGGACTAGTTAAGAAGGTAGGGGATGTTTTCTTTGGCTTAGGCATAACATAAGTGTGAATGATGGGTAGGCCTAGTAATCAAGACTAAGAGATAATACTCACTGAGTCATTCTTCAATTCCCCTTATGAAAAAGATCTAAAGTAATATTATGAGAGTGGGAGGGTCTAACTCTTCCTTTGAGGTGAACCTAGCTTTAGGGCTTGTGGGATTTCGACTATCTATGCATCTCACTTTGTCCCAGCTAGCTCGTCCTTTATTGGTTTCATTAATTTATCACCTCAAGTGTTGCTTGTTAAGGCCCAATCATGAAAACTTAACCTCTCAATCTCTTTTCCTATCCACCTTGGTTTATTAATCTCGATTGGTTGTGCTAAAAATGCCCTATGTGTCTACCGTTAAACATAATTGCATACAATTAAACATTATGAGGGGTATGAGTACCTATCACAAGCTTGGAGAAAGAGGAAAAGATAAAGCAATATTGAGGGAGAGCACAACGAGGTGGCCACTGTTACAAAGGTGATACAAAAACATTTCCATGGACACAAGTCGATGAATTTCATTTAACTAATAGCATGTCAACTAAGGATGTATACAAAAAAGATAAATGATGATTTTTTAATTATTTCTTGTAAAATTTATATAAAATTAAAAAAATTTAAATAGTCTACAAATTTAAACAAATGACAATAATTTTTTTATAGATAAATTCACATGTAATCTATCTCTATTAATGATCCAGGTGGCTTTAGTGATGCTCAAAATTCAAAGAGGGCTCAAAATAACTCAAAAATCAAAGTACTCATATTGAAGTGAAACTAGGACCAGATAGTAGTGCTCATCACCCTAATTCCAATGGGGTGAACGACACTCAAATCTGATTTTGTATGGTCAAGTTATGGCTAATCAAATTTTTGGTCAAACTTGGCCAAGTGGTAGTCTTAAGGAGGCAACAAAATGGTAGGAACCTAACGCGTGGAATCCGGCCAACGGAAATCGATGAATTTGTCAAATGGTTAATTTTCTCAGTGACCCTTATTTTCGACAAAGTTTAAAATGATCAATGTTTGTTATAAAAACAAGAAATATATATAAAATAGGGGTGGCAGGGGAAAATTCATGTTATGTTGGGATGACAGACGGTTGAATCTCGTCACCCCAGTGGTATATATTATAACATAAATATGCATTGGGCAGGTTTCCCACCAACGGACCCGACCCACACCTCCAAACAATGTCACATGTCATATAAAATGAAGGTGGCAGGGCTTGAACCCGCCTGGCCAGGCCGCCGCCCAGGTGCCTCCATTTTGAACATAACATATATAACAACCATCAAACCGAACATTATATTTACCATGATTTCAAAAAAATTGCACCAAGGTGGAGATCAACAGGGTTGGAACCCTCGATGACAGCAACAAAATTGAATCTGGCCCCCAAGGAGAGCTGGTCTCTAAACTCTGTCCATTTTTCCCTTTAATTCTCATCAATCTATGTTACAAATTTTATTTATCAATTTCAGAGAAATTGAAAAATAAATACCATAACCAACTTGGTTATAAGCCACCTATATATTGTTACTTGTGCTCTTTAATCCCACACACGCAGTCTTTACGTATGCAATTTATATTGTATTCCTTCCAATGTTAAGACTTTGGGGGAAATTTAAATATGTTTATGAACTTCAGCCCTACCGCCGAAACTTATAACTAAGGTTATCACTCTTCGGACTTTATATCAACAGCCCGACTTAATTCAATTAAACCACTTATAACGAACCTTTGGCTCCGGCCCCACATATATAATCGATGGTTCAATTTAATACACACACCATACCTTAGATTATCCTCCGAGCTCTTTCGAGAGGGATCACTATTCGATGAGCCGACCTCCGATTGGACGGTGTACGTTGATATCGCGCTGAGTCCACAGTCGACAGTTAACGCGCGATGGCACGCGATGAGGGCGGTATCTCCAAACCACTTAAGGCCGCGTGTCAGCCTATGGCACAGATCGCGTCCGAATTGGAAATACAGATTTCTCTACAAAGGCGGTGCGATCAAACTGCTTCCGGATTTTGAACAGTAGGTGACTATGGGTTAAACCGGGGTTAAAACCCTTCTTTCTATTCACTCTGATTCACTAAACTCAGGTTCAACTCTCTGAACAACACTCTCAGTTCACAACTGAACTTAATTCTCTGTAAGCGAGGTTTCACAACCAGAGCTTGCAGCAAACATCTTTACGAATTCATTCTCAGAGACGGTTTGGGTACAATGTAAGTCTGTTACGAGGACTAATTACATCCGACTATGGCCTCTTCCAGGGATTTAATTCAACAGAGCCTATTCTGGCAGTTCAAGAGAAATCTACGATCAACAATGGACAGACAGGTATGCGGAGATTACACAGCAACTCTATTCAACAATTATACACAGAACAGTTTTCAACCACCTCACAATTAAACAAATTCCCTCACAAGGATCAATTCAAGACAATTTGATAATCAACGAGCATTGAAATTTATTCAACGGGAAGTAATTGCTTAACACTCAGATTTTACTGCATAAATATCCTCCCCTCCATGCATCCGAGGAATACAATTTATATGTATTATTATGTGTCTCTTTGGTTCCTCTCTGAGGACCGTTTCTAATCTAACAAAAAGCCTAATTACATTCATTCAAATAACTAAACATGACAGATGGAAAGAGCCTAAAACTATTTGACTTCTACTGACTTTAACTGATCTAAATGCAACAGACAGCTAAGGCATTGACACCTTGTTGTTACAAATTCAAATAAGTTTGATCCCTCCTAGCCACAACATGTGGAAAAATTTCCTACATTGCTGGCTAGTGTCTAATGCCCCTGCATCAGACTCCTGAGGGCAATTTCTTTCATGGACCCCTATCCATGAGCTCTTCCACTGATCCGCCTATCTTCTGCAACATTCCTTCAGTCATCCAAGTGGCATATTCCTCTGGCTGGTCCTTCCATTTGATTAAGTACTGAAAGTACTCTTGTCGTCTAGTCTTCCTGAACACTCTTTGTAGAAATTTGCTAAATAATGATTAATTATCCACCGAGACTATCCTGATCACATACAATTCGAATTTATATGCAACACATAATCTCTTCCACTCAGATCATCACACATGCGGAAATAAAACAAGCGATATCACATCAAATCATCATACACATTAACACAGTATGTATGGGGAAAGCTTATAGCTGAAAACCCCATAGCTATTGTGTATATTATAATGGAGAAATCATGTAACAAACTCAGTACAATACTCCTCACAAGTACTCAGTACTTTCTCATAAAGTTACACACAACTAGCTTGGTTTTGAACAGGTTACTGGTTCAAAACTCACCACTAATTGCCTTGCCTCTATTGCGCAATCATGGCCTGTCTAAATAGAGATCCAAGGTTCGAATCTTTTTGGCTTGACAGCGCAATCATCATGGGCAATTCCTCCAAGTGTGGTGCAAATCTCATGCACAACTGATGTCGCCACTGATAGCTAACTCCACCCTTTCATCTACCTCTTTCACTGGTCTCCACTGAACTGATCATGCACTGTAGTGAACTCATGTGTTCTTGAGTTGAATAATGAGTTACTAATTAATGAATTAAATAATATTTAATTCACTCCACTCATAACTAATTGATTAGCTAGTTAAACTAATCTCAACCAGTTCAACTAAAATAAACACAACACAACTCCACTAGCTGTCTCATTAACTCCACCAAACTTCTGCCACTGAAGTCCTAACTGAAGTCAACCATGCATGATGCCATCAAACCCTTGGGAATAGCGTAACTCCTCTGTCAGATGCATGAGCCACTTCTGTAGCTCGAACTGAAGTGCTCCAAGAGAGTAAACTGTTGTTTAGAGTCCAAATATTATTAAGGGTAAATAATATTTGACTTCCCTATTTTTAGGAGAGGCAGTCTAAAAATAGACTTCGACC
Organism: Pinus albicaulis; assembly: GCA_034641835.2. Taxonomy (NCBI): domain Eukaryota; kingdom Viridiplantae; phylum Streptophyta; class Pinopsida; order Pinales; family Pinaceae; genus Pinus; species Pinus albicaulis. Next base: position 151,977 of record JAXQQM020065804.1, on the reverse strand, counting down.
TCTTCGACCTATAGGTCACAAAAATAGATTCCCATCTATTTTTACCAACATGACCAATGCTCCAAGAATCTCATACTGGAATCCCCGAACCATGCTCCATATGTCTAAAAATAGACATAGTCTAAAAATAGATTTTGCGCCAGAATTTGCCTCCGGGCCCACTTAGTGAAGGCGACTTCATTTCACTAAGCTCCATCATCTTGCTGCATTTTCAACACTCCCTCTCAGCAAGATATGGATTATCTGCAACCCCTATCCTGCCTCTGTGGAATTCGAACTTGCTCCCGGTGAGCGCCTTCGTCAAGATGTCGGCATCCTGATCCTCCGTGGGAACATATGAAAGCATCATGATTCTCCGCTGAACACAATCTCTGATATGATGGTACCTGATGTCGATGTGTTTGGATCTATCATGAAATACCGGATTAGCCGAGAGTTTAATGCAACTCTGGTTATCACAGTAAATCACTGTAGGCTCCAAATGCAACCCGAACAATCCAACGAGGATCTTCCTCATCCAAATAGCCTCGCATGCAACCAAGCTAGCTGCCATGTACTCGGCCTCTGCTGAACTGAGTGCCACGGATCTCTGCTTCCTGCTGTACCAGGAAACTGCTGTCGACCCAATGCTGAAAATTCCTCCAGATGTGCTCTTCCGGTCCGTTGGACTCCCTGCCCAATCTGCATCAGTGAAGCCAGAAAGCTTCGCTCCATCCTCCTGTCTGTACCATAGACCATATCCCGATGTGCCTCTAATATAACGCAATACATGCTTTCCTGCCTTCCAAAAGAGCTTGGTAGGCTTAACCATAGCTTGCGAAAGCTGGTTAACTGCATAGCATATATCGGGTCGTGTATTTACCAGATACATAAGCGACCCCACCAACTGTCGATAGACAGTGGCATCCACTACCTCCGCTGAAGTAGCATCCTCCTTCCTCCAACCACCAGGAAGAGGAGTGTCAACAGGCTTGCAGCCTTGCATGTTGAACCTCTCCAGAATCTCCCGGGCATACTTGCCCCGAGAAACAAACAGTCCTCCACTGCGCTGCCAAATCTCCAATCCCAGGAAATAATGAAGGATGCCCAGGTCCTTCATCTCAAACTCTCGTGCAAGATCCTCCTTGCATGAAAGTATCAACCGCTCATCACCCGTCAAAATCAGATCATCTACATACAGTACGATGATCAGCAGCTTCCCCTCCACCACAATCTGGTACAGGTTAGGATCCGCCTCACTCTTGGAGAATCCAAGCCCGGTGAAGTAGTTGTCTATCCGAGTGTACCAAGCACGAGGTGCTTGCTTCAGCCCGTACAGTGCTCTCTTGAGTCGGCACACATGCGACTCACTGCTGAAGATCTCAAAACCTTCAGGCTGCTCTATGTACACCTCTTCCCCAATAACTCCATTGAGGAACGCAGTCTTCACATCCATCTGATGAATGTGCCACCCCATCTGCGCTGAGAGAGCAAGGATCGTCCGTATGGAAGAGTACCTTGCGACAGGTGCAAAAGTCTCCTCATAGTCAATCCCCTCGATCCGTGAGAAGCCACGGGCGACAAATCTCGCCTTGTACTTCTCCACACTCCCGTCAGCCGCCTGCTTCACCTTGTAGATCCATCGCGAACCTACAACTGATTTCCCAACCGGTCTTGGGACAATCTCCCATGCACTGTTCCTGACAATCGAATCATATTCTTCGATCATGGCATCAACCCATGCGGGTTCCTACACAGCTTCCTCAAAATAGGATGGCTCTGTCACAACACATTGACTCACAAGAGCCATGTATCCAATGTACCGATCCGGTGACTGTCTCTGTCTGCGTTGTGCTGTAGGTGGTCCTACAACCTTCTCTGCATCCCGAGCCAGTCGCTCAGCTTCTGTAGTGCGCATGCGCCCTCTGATGGTTGGCGCTGCCTGGGTGGTTTCTTCCACCTCCCGAACCTCCTCTTGTGGCTGATCCACATCTGGAAGCTCCTCCTTAGGAACTAACAGCTCCTCATCTGCATGCAAGTGTAGCTCCCTCTCAAGCGAACACTACATGGCTTTCTCCTCCTGAAATTTTATATCCCGTCGCACAACAGTCTTGCGACTGTCTGAAAAATACACCCGGTAGTTGTGAGGTGTATCAGTGTACCCCACAAATATTCCAACCTCTGCGGTTGGATCTAGCTTCCTTCTCGCATCCTTCGTCACATGCATGTAGACAGGTGAGCCAAAAATTCTCAGATGAGAAATATCAGGCCTCTTTCCAGAATAAGCCTCCTCCGGTGTACTCATGCCAAGAACCTTGTGAGGACAACGGTTCTGCACATACACTGTTGTATTGCATGACTCAGCCCACAAGTGAAGGGGTAGGCCTTGATCATGCAACATCGCTCGTGCAGCACCCACGATCGTTCTGTTCTTCCGCTCAGCCACCCCGTTCTGCTGTGGGTTATGGGGTACGATGAGTTCTCTCCAAATCCCTTCTGCGCTGCAGAACTCCTTGAATTCAGCCGAGATGAATTCACCACCGTTATCACTCCTTAGAGCAATCACCTTCTTCCCCGACTCCTTCTCGACCAGTGCTTTAAACTCACAGAACTTCGTGAATGTAATGCTCTTCTTCTGCATGAAGAGTATCCAGCACTTTCGAGAGAAATCATCAACAAAAATCACATAATACTTGTGCTTTGCTGTCGAAGCAACTGAGAAAGGACCACACACGTCTGTGTGAACTCTCTCAAGGATCGTCATGGTGCAACTATCCTTCTCGTGAAAGGTGGCTTTCACATACTTCCCCAAAGTACACCCCTTGCACTGATCTGACTGCACAAGGGTTCCCTTAGGAAGCCCAGTAGAAATCTGCTGCAGAATCTTCAAGGCTCCATGGTGAAGGTGGCCCAATCTCCTGTGCCATAGTTCGCCCTCATCATCCCGGCTCACGACTTCTCCCGCCTTGCATGCCATAGCTGCGCAGCCATCTACCTGCAACTGATAAAGGTTCTTGGTTTGAACCCATATCTTCCGGGTCTCTCCAGTAGTCTTACTGCGCAGGAAGGCTTTTCCTTCGCTGAAGACCACATCATACCCCTTATCCTCCAACATCGCCACAGAGATCAAGTTCTTCTTCAATCCAGGTACATGCATGACATCCTTCAATACAAAGGGTTTACCAGACTCCCTCCGAAAGGATATGGTACCGATACCAGTCGCACTGTATCTACCATCATCGCCCATCTCGATGTGCACACCCAAATCTTTGTCCTCCAGATCTGAGAACAACTCCCGATCTCCCGTCATATGAAATGACGCACCGTTGTCCAAGAACCATACCGATCCCAGCACACTTGAAACCAAGCATGCGATCAGTGAAAAGTCAAGCTCGAACTGTGAAGCCAAAGCTTCTCCATCTGCAGATCTTCCCGCTTGCTTGTTCTTCTTCTTCTTTGGACAATTGGTAGAATAATGTCCGTGATCATGGCAGTGAAAACACTTCACTTTCGCCATATCCTGCTTCTTGCCCTTTGCACTGGAATGAGAAGTTTTCTTACCCTTCCCCTTCTTTTCTTTGGCAACCAAAGCGCAGTTTTCTTCATCAACTCCCTTTGATGAAGATCCATCACGAGTAGTCCTCCTTATCTCCTCCTGCATGAGATCCGCCCAAAGGCGCTCCCATCCTGGCAGCTTCTCCCGACCATTGACACTATCTTGATATGAGTGCCAAGCCTTCGGAAGACCAAGGAGAGCCAGTTCGACCATGTCCTCGTCTTCGACAGTCACCCCCACACTTCCCAGCTCATCTCTGCACTGAGTGAACTTTGTGAGGTATTTGGCGATACTGTCGCCTTTCTCCATCTTGATGTTCCTGAGCTTATCTTTGAGCGCCAGCTTCCTTTGGTCGCTCTTACTCTGGAATAGATCCATCAAAGATTTCCACATTAAATATGGAGAAGCCTTTCCATGCAGGCTGGATACAATATGATCCTTAACGCCCTCCAACAGGATCCTTCGACATTTCGCCATCTTCTTTTGCCATGCTTCGACTTCAGCAGGATTAGTGGGCTTTTGGACATCCGTATCTATGAACTTCTTCAGACCATTATCTTCTAATACTTCCTCCATGCGATCCTTCCATGCAACATAATTCGAACTGCCTTCAAGAGCATATTCGAGTCACAAACCGTTGAAAGACATTTTCAACACTGGCACCAAGAAAACAAAACTGTTGCAAAATTTCAAATTCCACCTCAAAGCTCAACCGCTCTAGATCTGTGAGAACAAATTATTTCTAGCACAGAGATTGAATGCAAGGGGCATTTACCAGACCTTTCACTTTCCGAAGAAAGATGAATCCGGAGGCTACCTGGCCCGCATGCAGACTCTGTCTACCGAAATAAGTTTGTAATCACTGTGATGATCAATCTGAACTTCAATAGCTCCGATACCATGTAGAAATTTGCTGAATAATGATTAATTATCCACCGAGACTATCCTGATCACATACAATTCAAATTTATATGCAACACATAATCTCTTCCACTCAGATCAACTCAGATCATCAAACATGCGGAAATAAAATCAAGCGATAACACATCAAATCATCATACACATTAACACAGTATGTATGGGGAAAGCTTATAGCTGAAAAACCCACAGCTATTGTGTATATTATAATGGAGAAATCATGTAACAAACTCAGTACAATACTCCTCACAAGTACTCAGTACTTTCTCATGAAGTTACACACAAACTAGCTTAGTTTTGAACAGGTTACTGGTTCAAAACTCACCACCAATTGCCTTTCCTCTATTGCGCAATCCAGGCCTGTCTATATAGAGATCCAAGGTTTGAATCTCCTTGGCTTGACAGCACAATCATCATGGGCAATTCCTCCAAGTGTGGTGAAAATCTCATGCACAACTGATGTCGCCACTGATAGCTAACTCCACCCTTTCATCTACCTCTTTCACTGGTCTCCACTGAACTGATCATGCACTGTAGTGAACTGATGTGTTCTTGAGTTGAATAATGAGTTACTAATTAATGAATTAAATAATATTTAATTCACTCCACTCATAACTAGTTGATTAGCTAGTTAAACTAATCACAACCAGTTCAACTAAATTAAACCGAACACAACTCCACTAGCTGTCTCATTAACTCCACCAAACTTCTGCCACTGAAGTCCTAACTGAAGTCAACCATGCATGATGCCATCAAACCCTTGGGAATAGCGTAATTCCTCTATCATATGCATGAGCCACTTCCAAGGCTCGAACTGAAGTGCTCCAAGAGAGTAAACTGTTGTTTATAGTCCAAATATTATTAAGGGTAAATGATATTTGACTTCCCTATTTTAAGGAGAGCCAGTCTAAAAATAGACTTCGACCTATAGGTCCAAAAAATAGAGTCCCATCTATTTTTACCAACATGACCAATACTCCAAGAATCTCATACTGCAATCCCCGGACCATGCTCCATATGTCTAAAAATAGACATAGTCTAAAAATAGATTTTGCGCCAGAATTTGCCTGCGGGCCCACTTACTGAAGGCGACTTCATTTCACTAAGATCCATCATCTTGCTGCATTTTCAACACTCTTTTGTCCAGTATCTTCTCTGGTTGCAATGGTTGTACTGGAGGTAGCTGCTTTGCCCATTCAATTTGTTCTTTGTCTGTTGGTCCTTCTTCTGCACCATCATCTTCATACTTGTACAGATCTGCAACATTGAAAATGGGAGTCTCATAAGCATTAGCAGAAAACTTTCTAAATATCTTGCATGGTCCAATCTTCTTAAACTTCAGTTTGTTATACTGCTTCTTTGGGAATCTCTCCTTTCTCAAGTGTGCCAAAACCAAATCTCCTACTTCAAAATGGACTTCTCTTCTGCTCAAGTCTGCTTTGCCTTTGTATTTGATGTTTCTGCCTTGTAGCTGCTGTTTCACTTGTTCATGTATGGCTTGGATTTCTGAAGCAAATTCCTCACCGTCAGCACTCCTCAGCTCTGCTTTTCCCAGATTTCTTAATTCTGATATTCCTCTGGGGTGCATTCCATAAAAAATATGGAATGGAATCTGCCCTGTGCTTCTGTTTGGTGAGTCATTATATGCATATTCTACCTGAGGCAAAATATGATCCCACTGCTTGAGATGTTCTCCTGCAAGACTTCTCAACAAATTTCCCAGACTTCTATTCACTACCTCAGTTTGTCCATCAGTCTGAGGATGATAAGCTGAGCTGAAAGTCAGTTTGGTACCAAGTTTCTTCCACAGTGTCCTCCAAAAATGGCCCACAAATCTGGTGTCTCTGTCTGAAACAATACTCTTGGGCAACCCATGCAACCTAACAACTTCTTTGAAAAAAAAGTTAGCAACATGGGTGGCATCACTAGTTTTATAACATGGAATAAAATGTGCCATCTTGGAAAATCTGTCCACTACAACAAAGACTGCATCATTCCCTCTCTGATTCTTGGGCAATCCTAGAACAAAATCCATACTCACCATGTCCCAAGGCCTGTCTAGTATAGGAAAGGGAGTGTACAATCCTGCGTTTTGGCTCCTTCCTTTGGCATATTGACAGATTTTGCAATTATTTACAAAATTTTCCACTTCTACTCTCATCTTGGGCCAATAATAGAAGTGACTCAGCTTCTCATAAGTTTTATCAGTACCAAAGTGCCCAAAAAGTCCACCACTATGCTTCTCCTTGATCAAATTTTCTCTCATGGAACATTTTGGTACACACAATTGGTTTCTCTTAAATAGTAAGTCCTCCTGCAAGAAATAATCTAGCCACTAGCTTCTATCTGTTAGAATAGGGTTACAACATGCTTCAATTGCTTCCTTAAAATCTGAATCTTTTTTATACATTTCTTTGAGAAAATCAAATCCTACAACTTCAAAATTGGTTTCTTGAACAAGCATGTGCCTCCTACTCAAAGCATCAGCTACTTTATTTGCTTGGCCACTTATATGTTTCAAAACAAAGTTAAAACCTTGGAGATACTCAACCCATTTGGCATGCTTATGATTTAACTTGGGCTGTTGTACAATGTACTACAAAGCATGATTGTCAGAGTATAATACAAATTCTTTGGACATTAAATAGTGCCTCCACTTTTTCAATGCCTGGACAATTGCATAGAATTCCTTCTCATAAGAGGAATACTTCCTTCTGGTTTCATTCAGCTTCTCACTGAAGTAAGCTACAGGCCTATCATCTTGACTCAGCACAGCTCCAATGGATTCTCCACTGGCATCACACTTCACTTGAAATGGTTTAGTAAAATCAGGCAGAATTAAAACAAGCTTTTCAGTTATCTTTTGCTTCAAAAGTTTAAAGTTTCTTTCTGCTTCAGCAGTCCACTTAAATGGTTGTTTGCTCTTTTTTATTGTCTCAATGATGGGTGCATTAATCTTACTGAAGTTTCTTATGAATTTCCTATAAAAACTGGCAAGTCCATGGAAAATTCTTACCTCAAAAACATTTCTGGGTGAAGGCCACTCCACAATTGCCTTAACCTTTTCTGGGAAAATCTTCAATCCTTCTGCAGAAACAACAAAACCCAAATACACCAACTCTTCCTTCATGAATGAGCATTTCTTTAAGTTTATCAGCAGTTTCTCTTGGTGCAGCTTCTTCAAGACATAATTAAGATGCCTTAGATGTTCTTCTCTAGTTTTGCTGAAAACTAATATATCATCCAGACACACTATCACAAATTTGCCAATTAATTCTTTCAACACTTCATTCATAAGTCTCATAAAAGTTCTAGGTGCATTTGACAACCCAAAAGGCATTACCATCCATTCATACAGTCCTTCATTCATTTTAAAGGCAGTTTTCCACTCATCACCCTCCTTTATTCTAATCTGATGATATCCACTTTTTAAATCTAACTTTGAAAAATATTTAGCACCACTCAAACAATCCATTAAATCCTCAACTCTGGGCAAAGGGAATCTGTACCTGATTTTTATCTTATTGATAGCTCTGGAATCAGTACACATTCTCCAGCCTCCATATTTCTTTGGGCTCAATACTGCTGATATTGCACATGGACTCAAACTTTCTCTGATCAGTGGTGGAGCACATTAAGGACTTCCAAAAATTGAATATAAGGGTAACTGATATTCCAGAGGAACATAGGATCGATGTCTTCATAGGGACTTTAAAGGATAACATCGAACATGAATTTCACTTTTGGGAACCTGATTCATTGGAGAAGGCAATCAGATTGGCAAGAAAAATTAAATGTAAAATTATGGCAGTTGCGAGGATTTCTCAGGTTAACAGGGTATTATCGCAAGTTTGTTAAGAATTATGGGAGAATAGCAGCACCTATAACAACATTATTGAAGAAAGATGCATTTTCATGGACTCCTGAAGCAACTAAGGCCTTTGAACATCCTAAAGAGGCAATGTTCCTAGCACCAGTCTTAGCTACGCCAAACTTCACAAAAACCTTTATTGTGGAATGTGATGCCTCGGGAAATGGAATTGGTGTTGTTTTAATGCAAGAAGGAAGACCCATTTCTTTTGAAATTTGTCCAATCAAAGGAAAGTATTTACAAAAGGTTATTTATGAGAAGGAAATGTTGGAAATACTACATGCACTAAAGAAATGGAGACCTTACCTAATGGGAAGACACTTCAAGGTAAAAACTGATCATGATAGTATTAAGCACTTTTGGAACAAAGACTATCTTAAGAAGAGCAGCAAAAACAGGTCACAAAGATGTTGGGTTATGACTTTGAAATCATCTACAAAAAAGGGAAGCTAAATGTTGTTGCAGATGCACTCTCAAGAAAGGATGAAGAGGTGGAAGCATTGCTTTGTGCCATTTCTATTATCCAACCAAATTGGATAACCGAAGCAAGGGATGAATGGAAGAAGGACGAATAAGTGTGGACACTCATTCAAACGTTGCAGCAAGATCCTAGTACATCTGATACATTTAGTTGGAAAATTGATTCCTTATGGTACAAAGATTGCTTATATATTTGCAAGAATTCCCAACTAAAGCAAAAGATTCTTTTGGAATTGCACACTTCTCCTTTTGAAGGACACTCAGGATTTTTAAAAACTTACCACAGGGTGAAGAAAGTTTTTTTTTTGGGATGGCCTTAAATCTGATATTCAAAAGTTTGTGGAGGAATGTTTGGTTTTCCAGCAAAATAAAGTTGAGACAGTTAATACCCCAGGTCTTCTACAACCTTTATCCATTCCAAGTCAATTTTGGGAGGAGATTTGAATGGATTTTATCACAGGTTTACCTAAGTCCGAAGGAAGGAGTGTCTTCATGGTGGTATTTGATAGACTTACCATGTATGTACACTTTTGTGAATTATCTCATCCATTTAAAGCAAGTACAGTCGCTACTACATTTATGGAAACAATTCAAAAGCTACATGGAAACCCGAATATTATTGTAAGTGACAAAGATCCCATTTTTACGGGAAATTTTTGGACGAAATTATTTTCTTTTTTGGGTACTCAACTAGCTCATAGCTCATCTTATCATCCTCAATCTGATGGTCAAACAGATATAGTGAATAAATGTTTAGAAGGATATCTTCGTTGTTTTGTATCTGATAAGGAAGCACAATGGGTCAAGTGGTTACCTCTCGTTGAATGGTGGTATAACACTTCCTTCCATACTGCAGCAAAAATGACCCCATTTATGGCATTTTATGGATATCATCCACCATCCATGACATCTTCTTTAAGGGAAAATTCTAGGGTTCAAGTAGTGGAAGATCACATTGAGCATCAACAAGAAGTTCTCCAACTCTTAAAGGATAACCTAAATTTGGCATAAAATCGAATGAAACAACAGGCAGATCAACATCACAGTGAGAGAAGTTTTGATGTAGAGCGGGTATTTTACGGCTACAGCCATACAAAAAATGTCACTCAAGCAAGCTAGAAGGATAATAAAGTATCGCCGAAGTACTATGGTCCTTGAAAGGTGTTGCAAAATATTGGTTTTTGCAACTACAAATTAGAGCTACCTACATCTTCCCGAGTACACCCGGTTTTCCATGTTTCATGATTAAATAAGGTTATCGGTGACAAGCTTCCAGTTCAAATAGTGTTTCTAGAACTTTATGAAGAAGGAAAAATCATATTTGAGCCTGAAGCAGTCACAGAAACAAGAACTCGGCGGCTAAGGAATCGATCAATTTCAAAGTTTCTCATTAAGTGGAATAACTTACCCGTGAAAGGTGTGTACATGGGAGGATGAGAATTTTATCACAGAAACTTTTTTTCCTTTTTAAACTACTCAAGCATTGAGGACAACACTTTTTTGAAGGAGAGGAGCATGTTAGGTCCCTATCTTACTATTATAGTCCCTTATTGTTGTTAGTGTAACCCCTTTATTGTTATTATTGTGCCCTTACATTATTATTGTTAGGTCAGTTAGGATTACATTGTGGCCCCATGGACTCCTATATAAAGAAAGGAGGTTTTTTCATTTGTATCATCCAAGAATTGTTCATTTATGTAATGTATTAGAGGTTTCCCCCTCGAAGTGGCTTATTTCTAAGGCGTTGATCTCTCTTTTCTTCTATTTTTGGAGCTGGTTTCATCACAATGTCTATCAATTAATACACTGGAAACCTACAACAACTTTCTCTTGACATTATGGTACAATAATAGTCAAATGTATTTGTTTCTAGTTCATGGACTTAAGGGTTGAAATGGCCTAGAGGCCCATGCATGTTAGGAATTTTCTCAACTATTCCAAATTATATTGAGAGGTTTTTGTTATGTTAAAAAGAATAGATAATGTTGATACTATACTATCTTCATTGTTTTAGAAAGAGTTGAGGAGAACAATGCAACTATTTGTATCCACTAGCCCATATCACTCTCACAATCTATAAACACCATATTATGCTTAAGCTCAAGGAATAAAGTATCTCAAAACTCAACAAGAGGAATTTTGTTTTTAGAATTCTCACCCAATAAAGCATTCTCAATTTCCCCTTCCTTAGGTTCTATATATTCCAACATAAAAAATATTTTAGTTACGAGCCTCGCACGAGTCATGACTTATAGAGTTGTGGAATCATCATCTTTCTCACGGAGAGTTGAAAATATTGTTTCTAATAAATTAAGGTAATACTTTCCCTCCAACGTTTTGTGCATGGGCCAAACCAATGAAGCTAGTGCCTATGGAACTCTACTAGAGGAGGTTGTCTTTCCATTAGGCTATAATTTTGATCATTGATAAGATCCATTAAATTTAAATATTAAACGCTTTTAAACAATGGTCATTCACACTTAGCATGGAAATTCTAGAAGCATCTCTGACATAATGGAGTCTTCCAAATGTCATTTAAAAAATAGCTACAAAGGATAAATTCTTGTGTATGAATGTTTTGTTATATTTCTCCAAGTGTACCTAAAATATGCACAAACTAGAACATTATGTTGAGTGTTTCAAAACCTTATTAATAAGAATATTCTCAACCTTGGATAATATGGCCAAGTTTGCGATGACAACTATATGCTTCTTCAGGTTCTAGATAGGCATTGGCATTGATGTCCTCTTAGACATGATCATGTTGGAATATGTGAATAAGAGAACATAGGGAGCCACATTTGTGGAAGGCATTCAAATTCCATGTAACTCTCCCTCCCACTCACTCAAACTGCTCCGGGTTGTGAGAGGTGTTACTTGATAATTTAACCTAACGTCTAAGTTTTATTATGAAGATGGGGTTACAAAAATATTCTTCTTAGAAATTCGTCGAAACCCAAAAACATTACTACCGTTATGTTTAGCTCATCAAGAGATTTGTGATAATATAATTTTTATCTCAATCTAACTCCTAGATTGAAATTTATGCTCATTTGAATTTTAATGAACTATATCATGCCAAATTAACAAAGGGCTTCCACGTGTGACCCACATGGCCTTTCCATTTCATGTTTATTAGTGCCACATCACTCATGGCCCCTACGTGGCATCCATGTGAACATTATGAGGTCCTCATGAAACTTGCCACATCAACTCAGGCTCATGGGTCCCACCAAACCTGACCTCTTCATGATATGTGATAATTTCATGTTATATATGGTTCCATATCATTCTTGGGTGTCACACATTTATCCATTGTTAACACACCCCAGACCCTCGGACCTCCATATTACTTGGTTGCGTCGATTGAGATATTTCTTAGTGAATATATATGGATCCATAAAGTTGTGAACTTCTTGGCACCCCTATATCTCAGATTCCCCAAATCCAAATACATTTTTCCACTTCACAAATAAATCTGGTGCTCATACAAAGAATTGCCAATGCTAGACCCACCCAAGTTCTTTGGTTATGAATTGTGTTATCAAAAAATCATGTCTGAATTAAATCCAAACCATTTATAATGAGTACATTTCTTGTCAATCTAGATTCTGGGATTACCAAATGCATCCACAAAGGAGATTGGAAATATGCCCCTCAAATATCTAGATACGAACTATAGTTGGTAAATGAAGAAGAATTTGTCTTAGATACAAGGTACATAAAAAGGCAATTCGGTCCTAGATAAGTTTCGAAATAATACCAAGACTTTGCAGAGAAAGAAACTCAAGGGAATTTAGTTGAATTTCTTGAAGATTAGGGCATCTTACACAACACCATATTTCTTAAACAATGGCTAAATCATGATAAACAAACCTTCAGAGATACTAGGCCATGTCCACTAGAGCTCAAGGGTACCGAAATAGCTTAATCTCTCATAGATCCCGAGTAAAAGAAAGAAATGGATTGAAACACAAGTTAACAAGAAAGCTATGAACCAAGATTTTATCAATGACTCTCAAGGTATCACCACGGTATAAAAGTGTGCACAAACCAAATAATCATTATATCACTCTTAAACCTAGTGACCATCAACACTAGCTGAATCTTCATTTAACACATAACACCTAAGTTGCTTTCTTAACATGTAGGATATTCTACAATCTTAAGTATGACATAAGCCATTTAATTCATAATCATGTCCAATAATTGAAAACACATTTAATAACACGTTAAATGAGAGACCTCACACAACCAATCATATTAATATAGGTATCCTTGTTGTTAATGAATATAATAACAATCAAATAGTGCCAAAATTTCAACCTAACCATAAAGACACATAAGGAAACTCATTCATCGTTAACATACAATGAACTCAGTAACCTTCCATGAGTAGTGTTGAACCATAATTTTTCCAACAATATATCAGAAAATTTCATCATCCATAGTTCAAATAGGCATAAGTTATTATACTTATCTAAATAATTTGAAGCGGTTGGCAACTAAAGGGGGGACTTCAACTCTCCACCCAACCATATTCCAACTACGCAACAAACTTTCTTGCAACTGAACACTCCTGAGCGAGATTCAAAGTGTGATGAGATACATGCTCAAGGGAAATCCACACTAATTTTTAGTCAAACACTCAAGGGAAGAAGTCCACTGTCTAGGTGGTTTGCTCTGGCAGTAGGCACCATGGTGATTTTCTTCCTCTCTAAGATCAATCATAGGGATTCACTCGAGCCCCATCTGGAGTACTTCTTAGTTTCAAGAGATTGAACATACTATATAGGTGGTTTATCAATTGTATTTTCAAGGCACACACTGTAGGAGTCTGTAGCCCATTGTATCGATGGTTTATCATCTTACTTAACAAGAACTAAGTGGATTATCAACTTCCTCATCAAGAAATTAGTAGTTTATCAACTCTTTTTAGCAAGCACCATAGTGGATCAACTTAATTTCCTAGTGGTTTATTAGCCTTCCAACAAGCACCAAAGTGGTTTATCAACCCATTCAACAAGCACTAAGTTGTTTATCAAATTATCCAACAAACACTTACTATTTTATCAGCCTACTCAGTAAGCACTAAGTGGCTCTTCTCTCCATTGATCTATCCATTGTCCAATCATACACAAACACAAATTTTAGGCCTCCACATAGTCACAGGGAGTGCTTTCCCTAACCACGGAGCACTATCTTAGGGATGTTCTTCTTCTAAAACTGCTTGAGCATTTTCCTCTTCCACATTTTTTTCTAGTTTCTTCTCATTCTACTCTCTCCTTTGTTCATTCTCTTTCATCCTCTCTTACGCTCTATGTTATGCTCTCTTCTATTATTTTTCTCTTTTTTGTTGACTTCCCTTCCTTTCTGGATAATCGTCCTCTCTCCATCATCTCCCACGAGGAAGGGATATTATGGGAATCATCCTCCACTCAAGATGCCCACACCAAAACTTTATTGCATGTTGGTGTAGGATCTTAAATCCATTAGGGTGATGGGTAATGGAAGTAAATCAGGTGTATGTGGCATGATTTCAACACATCACAAGCAACCTTTCCTCCCTAGAACTATGAATCCATGTCCTCCCCTTCAACTCAGTCATCAATTGAATTTTCACATAAATTTACATATCAATTTTACAAAGTGACATTTATGTGGGGTGCAACAAAAAGGGTTGTTGCACCCAATTTTTTTATTATATCAATATTAGCTTCATCCCTGTTCCTACTGGGTGTTTGGAAGAAGTAGATCAAGAATCAACAACTTTTAGAGGGAGAAGAGAAGGAGGCTTTGTGGTTTTTGGATGTAGAAGAAGAAGGCATCACCATCGAAGAAAGCATAGCAGTAGGGACAATCAAATATAAGGAATTATATCATGGAAGTTGGTATGTATTGTATAATATATTTGGAAACCTCTTCAAGGTCTCCTCTAAGTACATTTCTCATGTATGACTTATCAACCAAGGTGCTTCTGGCATTATTTGGTAAGTAAGCTCTCTAAACGACCCTAGATTGTTGTTTTTAATTTCCTTGTAAAGTTGTTTGGGTGCCTATGGGAATTGAACTCGTGATTGCTTGCTTAACCTTATTCTTTGTTATAATAAATTCATGGCTTACATTTATACCCAAATCAAAACCTTAATCGGGTGCCTTTGAACTAATTCCCTTAACGACGGACTAGAACTTGATTTCAAGTCCATAGAGCACTCAAGCATCCTGAAAGAAGAAAAAGTTGAGAACTGTATTTGAACCCCACACCCTCAACAGAGGACCAAAACTTAATTCTGGGGCCTTACACCATTTGGCCATAATGAAACTCATTTGAACTAGAACACAAACCAAAACCTTAATCTAATGCCTTTGAACCCGCGCCCTCAATTTAGGAGTAGAACTTGAGTTTGGGGCCTTATATCACTTGAAAATCATGGCAATGTATCGTACCAACAAAAGAAACACCGAGAATGGGATTTGAACCCACACCCTTTTGGTCTAGAACGCAAACCAAAACATTAATTTGGCACCTTTGAACCCACACACCTAATAAAACTTTAGATCACTTGGCTATAATTTGAACCTATACAAATTTGGACTGGAACTTGAACCAAAAGCTCAATCTTGTGTCTTAGACCAAGTTGTCCATCTCAATAGCTAGAAAATTAAATGGTAGCATAATTATTTGGAAATTGATAATCTACTCCCCAACATATCTTTTCACATCTTAATCATACAAGCACTTAAAGAAGGAAAAAAGAATGTTATTGGTAAAAAACATTGAACCAGTTTTTAGACTATAGGCAATTATGGTCATGACCTAGAAAAATACCTGCTTGCAACTCTTATAGCAAGGAGGAAGGGAGTACCTACATTTTCATTAAAAAAATAAAAGTTGAAAGAAGGGGTGTTGCAAGAATCAATTTAGTTGGCCAAGTAGGTGTGCTCAATTTCTTTCTTCCCCAAGCTACAATAGAAGCTATTACAAAAACTCACACTTGTTGTGAGTCTTGGCCTTGGTATGTTATTATCCTCCTAACCTCAAATTGAATTTTTCAATATAATAGCACCATAATCCTTTTAATCTAATTTCAAAATTAATCTCTACTCCATACATGTTGATTACCGATTTAATTTTGTGAGCCATAGATGTACCCCACACGTCTTTGATTACATTAAAGTACAGGTATCATAATTGTCGTCTCTTTCCTTTATCTTGAAATCGAAAGGTGAGGAAAGCTATCCTTCTCTGATTAAGATGAATTAGGCAAAGTGGGATATAACTTCCCTCCATAATTCAAAAAAAGACCTAAAGGAGGAGAGGTTGTGGCTCTTGGTCATGTCAAGACTATTGGGAAAACATAACTTGGGCTTTCAATTCACGTACACATCCATCTTTATTGCATTCTTAATAAATTTGAAGACTTGTGGTTGCAAGTCACAAACCATGACGCTATGTTGTTTATAGAGTATTTAGAAGTCACAAAGAAACTTAATTAAAACCTTTGTGAGCATAGGTGGTGGTGGGCCCATAGTGGATTGCTTAGAGGATGATGTTGTAAGTGTATTGATTATAATGTCAACATATCCTCAAATGCAATTATATTGTTAGAACATCCTTTAGTATTGAACCTATAACCTCTTAGGAGGAAACATACGCTCTTAATCATTAGACCTACACAAACTATAACAAACCAACCTTGCTTAATTTATTTAAAATAAAAATAAAAATTTAATAATAAATTGAAAAATCCCATAAAAATAGACAACACTGAACTCATAGATCGAAGTATGAGATCCCTCTCATTTATATTAAAAATTAAAACTAAAAATTCATTTTACTTTCTCATACTGATTTGAGGGAGAGGGTTAAAAACATCTATCATCCCTTTAATGATCATTAAAATACCTTGCTCCTATTTAGGAGTTCAGAGAGATCATTGCATCTATTTCAGCTATTTAAGAGTTGAGCGAGAACATTGGATCCGTGTCCCTTGCAGCAAGATGCCTTGCTGGTGAATAAAAGCACCTGACGACACACTGCTCTCATTATCCATCACATTAGGCCAAGTTCTACCACGAGATGCTATTTTGATAGCTTCATTTTCAAGTTAGTTTATATTTATTTATTTTTTCAATAACGAAAATGGGTAGAGACTTTGAGTCAAGTTAATGGATTGTTTTTATACATTGAGCTTAATACAATTTCTTAATTCAATTAAGAAATTGTATTAAGCTCAATGTATAAAAACAATCCATTAACTTGACTCAAAGTCATTAAGAAATTATATTAAGCTCAATGTATAAAAACAATCCATTAACTTGACTCAAAGTCTCTACCCATATATATGTGCTTTCCTTACTCTACCAATATATATGTGCTCTCTTTATCTTTGTTGCGCTGGGTTACTGGGCTATATAGAAATATGGGCATTTTCATAAATGCAAATATTGTTATCATTTTTGCTCAGGTTTACTTGGCTATATAGAAATATGGCCGTTTTCATAAATGCAAATATGGTTATCAGTCTTCAATTTTTCAAAATCACTTTTTCTTTTTTCTAGGAATATCTCTCTAGAATTCTATAATTTGGAGAAGAATCAAGATCTAGAGCTCTATAATTTGGAGAGGAGTCAAGATTTGCATGTAGGGTTTTCTAGAACTCTATAATTTAGAGAGGAGTCAAGATCTCCATGTAGGGTTTTCTGATGGAGGAGTTAGGGGCTCTTTGATGGTGGAATTCAAGACAATATTTGTGGAGAATGGGACTAATAAAGGTGTCATGAATTGGTCTGGGTTTTGGGTTTTGGCATTGACACCAAAGTAGGGTTGGCGTTTTTTATTTTAGCTAAACTAAAAATTATTAGATGTATTCGAATTTTTGGTGACTCCAAATGTGTCATCCACTAGTTGACAGGTTATGCATAGTTAGAAGCCCTAAATCTAAAAGCATGGAAGCTCATAACAAAAGAAACAAAAAATCATTTTCAAGATATCAAATTCCAACCTTTTTACAAAGAATATAGCACGGACAAGCTATCAAATAATGCTATAACTCTAGATCAAGGTTATAAGAAAAACTTATCACAACTTTATCCAAAAAATACACTCCATTCCCTAAGCACTTGTGAACTAAATTAGAGCTAGTTAACATGCTGACTTTACAAATTCACAGAGTAAAGAGTAAAATTGGTTCAACTCTACACTACCAACCTACATGTCAACGCTTCAAGTCACGAGAATTGTTTTTTAGGTTGGCTCATTTCATTCCAAAACAATCAATCACTTTATGATTTGATACTAATATATCCCTCCTCACTATACAATTTTATACTAGTTGTACATAATTTTAATTTTAATGTATCATCAATGTAGTAATTAATTTTGAATGTTTGTTAAGAGTAAATTTATATATCAATTTTAATTATAATGTATCATCAATATTGTAATTAATTTTGAATGGCTTTTCAGAGAGTAATGTAGTAATTAATTTTGAATGCTTTTCTAGAGGGTAAATTTATATATTAATTTTACTTTTAATGTATCATCAATGTTGTAATTAATTTTGAATGGCTTTTAAGTGAGTAAATTATTTGGTAGATAGGTTTTTTTTTTTAGGAAAAGGTTTGTTAATTAAAGGTGATTAAAAATTCAATTAAGTTATCTATTTTTTTTATTGTAATTGTTTTATTTTTTTGTTATTCATAGAATAAAAAGAATACAATGTACAATGATGAATACTGTTTTTTAGTTTTTTACACTTACAAATAACTAATAATTCTTATGCCAGATAATAAAATTATTTTTTTTATTGTAATTGTTTTATTTTTTTTATTGTAATTGTTTTATTTTTTAATTTTATGCCAGATAATTTTATTATCTGGCATAAGAATTATTAGTTATTTGTAAGTGTAAAAAACTAAAAAACAGTATTCATCATTGTACATTCTATTCTTTTTATTCTATGAATAACAAAAAAATAAAACAATTACAATAAAAAAAATAGATAACTTAATTGAATTTTTAATCACCTTTAATTAACAAACCTTTTCCTAAAAAAAAAAACCTATCTACCAAATAATTTACTCACTTAAAAGCCATTCAAAATTAATTACAACATTGATGATACATTAAAAGTAAAATTAATATATAAATTTACCCTCTAGAAAAGCATTCAAAATTAATTACTACATTACTCTCTGAAAAGCCATTCAAAATTAATTACAATATTGATGATACATTATAATTAAAATTAATATATAAATTTACTCTTAACAAACATTCAAAATTAATTACTACATTGATGATACATTAAAATTAAAATTAAAATTGATATATAAATTTTTCTTTTAAAAAGCATTCAAAATTAATATAAATTAGAATATATATATATATATAAAGTGTAAACACCTGATTGCACCCTCTCCGTATCCATTGTGGTTGGTTTCACTCGGCAAAAGTGATGCACGGTTTTCAAAGCAACGACGCGTCTCATTCAAATCTTGAAGTGCGTGAATTTCCCTATCTTTACTTTCTCTGCGTTTCCACACTCATACTTTTGTAAGCCAAAGCCACTAGAACGTGTCAGCACCGACGACTTTATTGTTCTGAGTGCTCGTTTCTTCCTGCACACACCTTTTAATTAAGACGCTTAAAATGATACCAGAAATTTTGCAGTGAATGCACGGAGGCATCAACAGGTTGGATCAATAAATCTCATTATGTAATAGTTGTCCAATAGTCGTCCATGGAGGCAGGAGGAATTTGATGGGTAATTTGGATGAAATTTGATGAGTAAATTAATTGTTTGATTTGTTTCTAAAGGAGTTGTTTTTAGTGTGACTTTTTGAAGGCTTTTCTGGTGGATTTTTCTGGTCTAATTTCTTTAAAATCTGACAAAAAATTATTGAAAACAAAAACAATTGAAGTGTCCTAGAGGTTTTTTAGGGTGCTAAATCTATATTTACAGTAAAAAACCTAGTTTAAATAACAGAAATCAAGATTTTACCTCAATTTTTTTCACCAGATTCTGGCACCAGAAACTCCAAAAAGTCTCACTAAAAACTACTTCGTTGTTAAATATAATTACAATTTTTGTAAAATTATTAAGATATTTTTTTAAAAAAAATGTAAAACTATCAAAATTTTTCTTTAAAACTGTGAAAATAGTTTGAGAAATGTGGAACAGTGAGTCTGTTTTGAAATTCCAATTCTACAAAGAAAAAGAGTTGTATTTAGTGGAACTTTTTGAAGTTTCACGTGTTACAAACAAATTTAACTTGAAATGTTCATTTGTGTTATTTAAACTGGTTTTCTGATTGTATATATATATATATATATATATATTCATCTCTTTGAAAAATTTACAAGACAGTGATTGTGTAAAGGTTACTCATCAAATTTATGATTTCTGTAAATTCTCGTAAGATTTTAAAGAAAAGAAATTAAACCAAAAATATCTACAAGAAAAACTTCAAAAAATCACACTAACAACTATAACCAATTGACCCAAAAAATAAAAAATAGTAAAATTTGAGTGGTTCCCTCACGTTAAACACAGTAGAGGACAGTTTATAAACGATGAGAGTACTGATAAATCAACACATTTGCAGCAGGTGGGGTTTTAATAACAATGATGACAGTATCATGAAATACTGCGATCCTGCAAATGTAACGTGATGCATTTTTTATCTTTTGCAGAAACAACTGGGTTATCGGTATGTTGAAGCAGATTTTTGTGCTTGCACAGTGCTGGTAAGTAAGTTTATGACCCGATTTTTGAAATATTCGGACATTTGCAATCAAATCACATAAAGATGACGATTTTAATATACTTGACTTTTAACTTTTCTGAGAAACACCAAAAAAACCCATTATATAACTGGTAAAACTTGTGGAGTAATATGTAACACTGAAGGAATAGAGATCTGAGAAATTCATCTCACCGTGAATAGACTTCGTTACTTCTATTCATATTCAAAGTTCTTAAATAATTTAGCTCAAATAAAGATAATTTAAAGTCTTCAAATCTAATAAGAATAACAAAGTTATGAAATAACCTTTAAAATCCAAAGGTGTAATGAATATAAAATAAATTTATTAACTCACAGATGTACTACATATATACTAAATAGCTATTTCTTAACCCTAAGGTGCAAGAGTGGTTCTCATATATAACCTTACATTTACATACTAAAATCACCACCCACTCCATTACATTTGACGTTTAAGGTTTCATTGCTATTCATGAGTTAAATGTTGCTTTGATGGTTGAAATAACACACTGTGTTATAAATATAATATGGAAATGATAAATTTCTTAAACACATTCTTAAACCTAAATACAACTCAAGAAAAATGTTATATTTCAAGGTTTTATCATTTTCCCTTGCCATCACATTTGGATGGTTCTCATTTACTTTTTATGATCACACAATACACTTAGAATCACAAAATTTTGTCTTACATTTGGCATCATACGATTTTATTATAATGGTTCCAGAAATGTAGATTCAGAAGTGTCTTTAGACACATAACTTTATTGATCATGAAAGAAGATTACATCACAAATTGCAGGAGTTTACAAACGTAAACTCTCACTCTCACATTACACAATGAAATTAGGAAACTAACCTATTTATAAGCTCTATGTTCTAACTTAATCTAGTTATGGATCACTTGGAAAACCAAAAGTGTCCATTTACAATAAATGACCTTCTAACCATTCTACTAACTTTATTCCTATTTTAGAGCCTAGGAAACGACTCTATTCTAGGGTCCTACTTTTACTAACAAAATACTATTTCTAAGTATCTCAAATATTTATTAAATATTCTAATTTAATAGATATATTTATCCTAACTTTACATTATTTAATTTATGTATTTTTTTATTTATAATTGTCTTTATGAAAGAGGCTAACATTCCCCCCTTCAAGGATAAATCCAAAATAAGAACGAGGAACCATCTTCCAAGTTCTTAAGTTGATGCTGAAAAAATCTTCAATCTCAAGAGACCATGAGCCAGCTGTATGTCTGATTCATCTCTGAATGTTGTTTGACAACTCCATCAAGTGCCAAGTTGCAAAATGATCCATCTATCATTTGCATGAAATCAACATCAAAATCTGTTCAAAGCCCACTGGATGATGATGTCAAAAACAACTCACTATTGCTTTTGCTGTGCTGAAAAACTGTTCATTGCTTCTTTGTTGTTTACTGCACACTGGTAAATTTGTTGATGCCCACTGGAAAATTTGTTGATGATGCCCACTAGATGTTGAAGATGCCCACTGGATGCTTTTGCTGGTTTTGTTGAGACTTTCAGTCTGACAACCACTGTCAATTTCATTGACCTTTTCCCTCCTTTGTCAGCTGAAAGGAGAGACACTGCTCTGGAAAGTTTCCGAAACTCCCCCCTTTAGGTGTAGGAGTTTTACACTGGTGTACTCCCTCGTTCAACTACATGAGAGTACCATCATGTTTTCACTGTTGGCTGCACTATGTGTGATTGTATGCGATTGTAGAACTGAGACAATCATTTCACTGTGGATGACCATTTCCAAGGGTCGATCCATTCATAATGTATCTTCAAGCTGGCTGATTTTTGTTGGTTGCGACATTTTTCTGAGGAATGATTAGGCTTGCCACAATGGCGACAAGGATGGAGATCAAAACATTGATCTTCCATATGACCGGTTCTTTGACAATGAGAACATTTCGGTTGGACTTCAACTTCAGGTGGCGTGCAATTCTGTTTCTCTACAACTTTAGGTTGCGTGCATTGCTGGTTGTCTGCAACTTTCTCAGAACTTGCTGAAGTGAGTGGTACAAGAAATCCTCCACTGAAAAAATTAATGGACTTGGAATAATATGGGATATGCAGGTTGGTGTCATTTTTGACATATCCTAAGCCTCGTCGATTCTTGTTATTCTGAATTTCTTCCCAGGGCTTGATGATGGGCTTGGAAGAATTTGGAGCTGGAACAACTTCGACACTTGAAGCTGTTCCAGTTCCAGATTCCAACTCTGATACCACATGTAGATTCAGAAGTGTCTTCAGACACATAAATTTATTGATCATGAAAAGATATTACATCACAAATTGCAGGAGTTTACAAACGTAAACTCTCACTCTCACACTACACAATGAAATTAGGAAACTAACCTATTTATAAGCTCTATGTTCTAACTTAATCTAGTTATGGATCACTTAGAAAACCAACAAGTGTCCATTTACAATAAATGACCTTCTAACCATTCTACTAACTTTATTCCTATTCTAGAGCCTAGGAAACGACTCTATTCTAGAGTCCTATTTTGACTAACAAAATACTATTTCTAAGTATCTCAAATATTTATTAAATATTCTAATTTAATAAATATATTAATCCTAACTTTATATTATTTAATTTATGTATTTTTGGATTTATAATTGCATTTGTGAAAGAGGCTAACAAGAAAGTGGTTGCATTATTTGCATTATTTCTTAATATTGTTATTTCTTGAGTTAATAACACTTTGTATCTTGGTCTTTTAATGTTTATTATTGAATTTATGCAAATTTTGACATTATAATTTTCTTAATTAAATCTATGGGTGAATTTTAAAGTGTTATCCATGATCTATTTTTTAAGCAAGCCACATAATTAGAAAATATGTAATCAACGTCAAATAACAAAAACATAGCTAGAGAAGTTAGCTATCAATGGTGAAATGAATAGTAGCTACCAGTGAAAAGAGAAGCTAGTGTCACCATAAAACAACCTTGGCAGAGTAAGCATGTTCCACATTGTACTGCAAAGTGACAAGTTTTATATTTTTTTTATATACTACATGCATTAAATTAAACACGCAAGAGAAGGACCCCATGTGACAACTCCCTTTTTAGACATGCAAGGGAAGGATGCCATGTGACAACTCTCCTTCTGCACTCTGAATCTGTGTTACTCACAAAAAAATAAATAAGTGGATTCATCTCTGGAGAACATTGACGTTGCCATCCACCTCATCTTCCATCATGTCACCTCATCTTCCATCATGTTAGAAGTCCACTCGGAGGAGTTGAATTCTCCTAGAGATCTGTTAATGAAAAATTACCTTATTATCTACCAGATCGAACAATATTTCCTTACATTGAATAGGTTGAGAGGAATTCCCAGTTCAACTCAAAGCGATATTAATATGAAAGCGTCAGTTGTCTTATAAGGTTGAACAACCTTCACCGAAAAGCATAAAAAATGGCGCAGGAGTGCATGATACTTAGTCATGACTTCTTTTAGCACTATCGAAACAGTAGAAGAATCCCCGTCTCAATAGAGAAATCACACACCATCTCAAATCGGTTAATTTGATGGGCTCGGAAAGCGTCCTAGAGGGACTTTGTCAGATTAAAGAAAGCATCGAATCAATGGCAGTTTTTTCTTCAGCCAACACCTCCACAAACACATCCGAACTTGTAGCTTCAATGAACACCATCATCAACAAACCCCTTGTAGTGGGACAAAACAATGCTTTTGAAAAGCTGGAGAAGTTATTGACCTATACAGAGGCTAACTCTCCCTTCTTTCGAATTGGCATGGTTGGTTATGGGAAAACTTTGCTTCTGAATACACTCTTCAACAACCAAAAGGCAAGGGATCTCTTCTGCGATGGTTTCTTGCTTTGGCTCGTCGTTTCTCAGTGGCTTGCATTTTCAAGTCTTCGAATAGAACTCTCCACACAAATAACCATGCAAAGAAAGGTTATAGATCAGAATACAAATATGAATGGAGAAGCTGTAAACATACCGTTGAATGAGTCTATCCAGGGAAAGAGGTTCATCGTGAGAAGAGGGTGCTGAATTGTTGGAGGATTTGGGTGTATTCCGTCTAATTCACCGCTGCAACTCCAAAACTATTATGAGCTCCAGGAATTACAAAGCACTCTTGGAAATAGGAATTAAAAAACACTCTTGGAAATGGGAGTTGGAAAGGAGTCCACAATCACAGTGGGAAATTTGATAGAGGAAGATAGTTGGAAATTGTTCTGTTCTTATGCTTTTCCATATAATAATGGAAATGTGGAAGTAGGAAGTAGATGCACAATCAATAGAAGATCCTGTGATTGATGATTTCAGCTGAGATTGACAAGACTATCAACATCTCTCTGGAGGGAGCATCAAATTTCCCATGGAAATTAAATTAAATTTGTTCTTCAAAATAAAATATTCAAGTGTGAATCACATAATCACGATGTTATAAATAAATTTGTGATGATTTGGAATCAATTCGAGTAAAATATTCAATTAATAATCAATCTTCCTTAATATTCAATTAGCTGGTTAAGAAAGTTTGCGCATTCCTGAGGGAACAATGTCCTCGAGCAAGCCCTGGTCGGTTGGATTGGGTACGAACGATGCAGTTTGAGGTTGAGAACGTTGTTGCAGCAATGCCGGTTAAGGCGGGGGCACTGCAATAATCATGGACACTGTTGTGACTGCAAATCGGTTTCGTTTTCTTGCTGTTGTTGCTGAAGCATGTGGGGGTCAAATGAGGCAGCGCCAATGGTGGGGAGCGCCATCATTTACAATGAGAATCCGAAGGAATATTGAGTGAAGGGAGACAATGAATAATTTGTAGTACTACTCCTCTCTGCCATGTGGGTAGCAACACCGCCTTCCCCTCTCGAACTGCACAACAATGCGGGGCTTGTCTTGAGATTCCTGATCTCCTAGAGCCTGTGACATGACAGGCCCCCTTCTACACCGCTTGTGGACGCCACAGTCGCAAGGCGGCTCCGTTCGATCTTCGATTTCTTCTGTAAAAGACGGATGAAGATATGGAAGAGACTGGTGTTGTGGGCACATTAGGGGTATCGCCAAGATGACCTGATCCAGCTCTGACTTCGGCTTCCGCCCGTTCTTACCGCTGTTAATGGATATGAGAAGTCGAATGGGGTCCCTCCACTGGTTGTTTGACAGACCTTGATTAATCCACAACATCCATTTGCATCACGGCCTGTAATCATTTCTTGAGGCTCAAGTAGGGGAATCGAGCCCCTTAACTGTCTGAACTTCCCATCCCTGAACCCTTCATGAGATGTATGGGGTTGTGAAGGAGAGAAGGAGATGGGAATGAGAGAATGTAGTAGAGATAAGAAGGAGAGTACCACATCCTCCAATCCACTATGTAAAGGAGCTTAACTTTTGTTAAGGAGGCGTCCCTATAGATAAACTTCCCTGTTCATGAGCGCCTTCTTCGTATAATAAGGAGACTGCGAGGCCAGTGCAGATTATGGGTATGGGCATGCATGCTTGCCTATTTGATTCTTCCACGCAACTCCACAATCTGGAAGATGACTCAAAGAACCCACCATGGATCGACGACTCAGGGAGAAGCCCAACCTTTCCACTTGGCAATTTTTAATTGGTTAGAAGGACGAAAATGAGGCTTCAGGATTGGCTAGGGAAAACAGTGTTTTCCCAGCCAACTTCATATAATAACACCTTTGGTGTAATTATGGACCAAGATCGAAATTTTCCACTGTTACAATAGAATTAAAAGTTCATATAACAAACCTGCACTAATAACTTAGCAAGAGTTAAGTTAGAAAAATCTTAGATGCTTTGACATTATCAAAGTGTTAAGTTAAATTAGAAAGACCCCAAAAGCTTTGACATTATCAAAGTGGACTCTATTTTAGGGGTGGATACTATTGAGGTGTTCAAATTTCTAGCTTTATTACAATAAGTTAACATGTTTTTATTTTTTGACTTTTGAAATCACATAGAAAGAATAACAAATTGTTTTCTTATAAAATTGAATTCATTATTGAACATATTTATCTATAATAATTTTTGAAATCTAATTCATAATGTTATATGTGTGTTTGACGTAGTCTAATTTATAGAGAAAATAGTCTTTTTTTCAAACTTGATGTAATATCCCAAAAGAGAGAATGTAGTAATACTCAAACACAATATGAGAATTGCAGCAAGATAAAAAATAAATCTAAAGGCAACAACAGAATATACAGAGAAGTTGAGCCTTTTTATTACGTGAAGGAGATTACAGTTACAACTGTGTAAAAATAGAGGTACTCTAGCCAAAGAAGTGGCCTAGAATGACCCTGCAAACATGCCACAACTAGCACTACGTAACTGGTGAGCTACATGAAGCAATAATGCACTATCCCTTTTTCTGAAGATGTACATATAGTTGTTGCAAAGGGAAATGTAGATCTATGGAGCTCAAGAGCTCTGATGATGCCAAGATTCAAGATCTGGCCAATGTGATGGGAACCCAAGATAACCCAGAAAGGATTTTCCAGATCTATGGGTTTGGAAAATCACCCTCCTAGTGTTTGATCCTTTGACTGCTGGGTTATGAAAATATGAAGCTAGATCTGATCCAAAGATGGCTGCAATACGTTATATAAAGAGATCTGAACTTTGAGGGCTGATCCCTCCTTCAGATCTCCAAGCTAGGAGCTTGAGATCTTGTCTCTTCTTCCTCCTCCTTCAAGATGGAGCAACTGGAGATGCAACTGCTGGAAAAACTATGTTGTACAAGAGGGAGAGACTCAATTCCTGCTGAAATATGCTACAATAAGCTCTAGACTGATGGAAATTCTGATGGAAATGGTGATGGCAAGATGAGGAGACGATCCCTCATAGGATTACTAGCTGAAATGCTAGTAACTTTCTTCCTCCTTTGGATCTGCAATGATGGACTGCGCAATCCTTGATGGGACTGCTGCTGATAGGAGGTCAATAAAGTTTGGATTGATGCCAAATCTGAAATGAAGCCCTGGGAATGCTAATCTTCAAGCCCAAGGTGATAGTAATAATCCTTCACCAGTTCTCCAACTGAAATATTGAAGACAACCTCCACCTCCCAAACTGATCTTCAGAAATTGCGTAATTCCTGAAGGTAGGTGTTCTGCAGAGAATGAAAAGAGTGTGGCACCAATGTCTGATGATGAATGGCAGCTCAGAATAACCTTCCCAAAGTAGGCACACAAGTCCCCTATGGGTAAGGGTGGGATTTCCGCTCGGGAACACCCTGTGCTAAACAGCACTGCAAACTTAGCTAAACAACATCAGAATGCATGGAAATGTCACTTGAAAAATCCTGATCTAAACATACCTTCAAATCATACACTGAGGCATGCATCCAATGTTGCCTTCATCTCCTTTATATACAAAGTGAGCCTTCCCAAGCCTTGGCCTACCTCTAAACTGCGTTGTTCATGTGGACACAATCCTCCATGGTTGATTGCAATGTCTCTCCAAGTCCTCCATCATGTCTACATGAAATGTGCACCCTCTCCATCATGTGTGCATTAAATGCACTACTTCCTCCATCACTTCTGATCCAGGTGAATATCGGGGGCCACCCACCTATTCCATTTGGACCAGCACCATCAATTCTTGCAGCTTTTCACATTCAACACAAATTACTATTTTTAACAGGTTTTCAGGTCCTTAACTCCCGGAGCCATTTTGAGGCCTTAATGATCCAGGTGGATATTGGTGGCCACCCACCTATTCCATTTGAACCCCCACCATCAGTTCTTTTAGTTTTTAAGTTGCAACACAACTTACTATTTTTAGCAGTTTTTCGGGTCTTGAACTTCTGGAGCCGTTTTGAGGCCCTAAACGACGTTTTTTGGGCATTGTTGCTCCGGAGAATATGATTTTGTTTTGAAATTGATATTCACAACAATAGCTGTAGTCCTCAGATAGATATTTATAACGATGTATCATATGCGTCAAACGGAGATCGTATGCCGAAGTTACGTCCCTGGGAAGTTGAAACACCAATTTACCCAAACGGGGCCCATAGTTTTGGCGCTTCATCTCCTAGAGTTAGGTTTTTGGACGTTTAGATTTCTCCATTGTTTCTCAATAATAAATAGGCCCTCAAGCTTCATTGTAGCACAGTTCAGAGGTTTCTAGCTGCCACATCTCTTCTCAAAGATTCGCTACCAACACCCTAGCTATTTTATTTCCATTATGTCTGTAAGCATATTTATGTTATTTGGTATTAATGAAATGAAGCATTATTTCCGCTGCATCTCTATGTTTATGGTTATTTCTGTATTTTGTTGCGTTCCTGCATAAATATTGATCAGTGGTATCAGAGCGGTCTTCTCTTTCTTTGTTTTTCTTTGCATGTCCCCAATGTGGTTAGGGTATAAGGAGTTAGGGCTCGATCTAGTTGAACCCTTGCAAGATCAGCCTCGCAAGCCCCGATGACCTCCCATGGAAGAAGAAAAGAAAGACGAGGGAGCAAGAGATCCTATCAAAATATTGCTCGAGGAGGCCCTCGAGAAACAAAGGAACGCGATGATGGATAAATTTGCTCAGATCCTTCAACGACTGCCAACCTACGGCACATCCGCATCCAACAGCGACTCTGGAGGCACCACTCCCTTCAAGGTATAGGTAAAATTTGAAATTCCTGTATTTGAAGGCCAAATAGATGCAGACATCGTAGATAGATGACTGAATTTGCTGGAAGGGTATTTCTTGGTCCTTGATTTCTCTAACCGAGAAAATATTATTTTCGCACTTCTCAAAGCCACCCCCCATGTCAAACACTGGTGGGAAACCTACTGTGAGAAAGAGGACGAAGGGGAACCCTCTCTATTCTTAGCCACACCCACTTGGAATTCATTCCGAGATGGCATCAAGGAAAAATATTACCCCGTGGGGAGCTATGAGGACAAATACATCCAATGGACCACGCTGCGGCAACAAAGGGATCAAGATGTGCACGAACTGACGAATATGTTCCATACCCTACGCACAAAGTTGGATATTAAAGATTTAGAGAGACATTTGGTGCTTAAGTACTGCGGCTGTCTGCACAAACACATTCAGGAGGAAATGGAGTTCCTCGAAATTACATCGTTTGGCACAGCGTATTGCTATGCCGCCAAGATCGAGCATAAATTTAAGTAGAAGAAGCAAGACTTTGGATCTGCGAATTCGAAAGCTTCCCCCAAAACGAAGAACAAGGGGCAAGGCCAAAGTAGTGCGACTTAGAACAACACCAAAAATCCAAAGAAGGACACAGGGAAGTGGTGTGAATTTCATAACAGCCCCACTCACAGCACAAACGAGTGTCGGGCCAAACAGTCATTGGTGGCCGAACTAAAGGCACCCGAATCAGATGCATTTTCTGATCCTGAGTCAGAACCAGGCAAAGGCAATGACAAAGGGAAGCAGATCATTGATGCAGATCCTAGTGCCATTGTTGCCACCACCAAGATATAGAGGGAGGATCCAGATGATCTAGAGGAGGGGGAGCGCCTCTTCCATTCGCAAATGTGGGTGAAGGTTTCTCCGCTGCAATTTCTTGTCGATAGTAGAAGCCAAAAGGACCTCATTTCAGCAGAGGCCGTGAAGCGACTCGACCTATTGACCATAGCACATCCGCAACCGTATACCATCGGGTGGCTCTACCTAGGGAGAGATCACCACATCCGATAATAGTGCTGCCTTTCGTATAGTATCAAACCATTCACGGATGAGGTATTGTGTGATGTTTCTCCTCTTGATGTAGCTGATGTATTATTGGGCCAACCATACTTGTGGAGGCGACATGTTGTGTATGAGTCTAGGCCTCATGCTATTGTTATTACTTTGGGCAATAACTTGTACAGGATACCTGAGGTAGTGCCGCCTCCTGTCATCTCTTTGACTACTGCAAAACAACGTAGTAAGATTGTTTCCCAAACCAAGAAATTTATTTTCCTTACAACTTTCTCATAGGGAAAGAAGAATATTGTGGCCACAACCTCGAAACAGGGCTTCCCTGCATGGCTGCAGCGGACAGACAAAGTCATGGAGGAATACGCGGAAATTTTCTCCTCACTCACAAAGGTTTCTCTACACTGTCAAGACAAGCACTACATTGATCTGAACCTTGACGCACCGCTGCCTGATGTTTCCATACTTCATGCGACTACACAGACAGAATCCACACTTGTACTATTTGAGGTTGATAAAGAAATCAAATTTACTAATTGCATCCAGCATGTCCGCCCGCAGGTCCATGACATCTTCGACAATAGAACATGCCTCATCTCATGGAGGATCTCAACGAAGTGGGGACCATTTCTTCTTAAGGAGGGAGGAATGATCCAGGTGGATATCGGGGGCCACCCACCTATTCCATTTGAACCAGCACCATCAATTCTTGCAGCTTTTCACATTTAGCACAACTTACTATTTTTAGCAGGTTTTCGGGTCCTTCACTCCCGAAGCCGTTTTGGAGCCTTAATGATCTAGGTGGATATTGATGGCCACACACCTATTCCATTTGAACCCCCACCATTAGTTCTTTCAGTTTTTAAGTTGCAACAAAACTTACTATTTTTAGCAGTTTTTCGGGTCATGAACTTCTGGAGCCGTTTTGAGGCCCTAAATGACGTTTTTTGGGCATCATTTCTCCGACTAATATGATTCTGTTTTGGAATTGATATTTGCAGCAATAATTGTATTCCTTGGATAGATATTTCTAACGATGTATCATACGCGTCAAACGAAGAACATATGCCGAAATTACATCCCTAGGAAGTTGAAACACCAATTTACCCAAACATGGCCTATAGTTTTGGCGCTTCATCTCCTAGAGTTAGGTTTTTGGACGTTTAGAGTTCTCCATTGTTTCTCAATAATAAATAGCCCCTCGAGCCTCATTGTAACACAATTCAAAGGTCTATAGCTGCCACATCTCTTCTCAGAGATTCACTACCAGCACCCTAGCTATTTTATTTCCATTATGTCTGTAAGCATATTTCTGTTATTTGGTATTAATGAAATGAAGCATTATTTCCACTGCATCTCTATGTTTATGGTTATTTTTGTATTCTGTTGCGTTCCTGCAAAAATCTAGATCAGTGGTATTAGAGCAGTCTGCTCTTTTTTTGTTTTTCTTTGCATGTCCCCAACGCGGTCAGGGTATAAGGAGTTAGGGCTTGATCTAGTTGAACCCTTGCAAGCCCCGACGACCTCCCATGGCGGAAGAAAAGAAAGACGAGGGAGAAGGAGATCTTATCAAAATATTTCTCGAGGAGGCCCTTGAGAAACAAAGAACGCGATGATGGATAAATTTTCTCAGATCCTTCAACGACTGCCAACCTACGACACATCTGCATCCAACAGCCACTCTGGAGGCACCACTCCCTTCAAGGTACAGGTAAACTTTTACATTCCTGTATTTGAAGGAAAAATAGATGCAGATGCCATAGATAGATGGCTGAATTTGCTGGAAGGGTATTTCTCGGTCCATGATTTCTCTGACCGAGAAAATATTATTTTTTCACTCCTCAAAGCCGTCCCCCATGTCAAAGACTGGTGGGAAACCTACTGTGAGAAAGAGGACGAAGGGGAACCCTCTCTATTCTTGGCCACACCCACTTGGAATTCATTCCGAGATGACATCAAGGAACAATATTACCCCGTGGGGAGCTATGAGGACAAATACATCCAATGGACCACGCTGCGGCAACAAAGGGATAAAGATGTGCACGAACTGACGAATATGTTCCATACCCTGCGCACAAAGTTGGATATTAAAGATTCAGAGATACATTTGGTGCTCAAGTACCATGGCTATCTGCACAAACACATTCAGGAGGAAATGGAGTTCCTCGACATTACATCACTTGGCATGGGGTATCACTATGCCGCCAATATCGAGCATAAATTTAAGTAGCTGAAGCGATACTTTGGATTTGCGAATCTGAAAGGTGCCCCCGAACCGAAGAAAAAGGGGCAAGGCCAAAGTAGTGCGACTCAGAACAACACCAAAAATCCAAAGAAGGACATAGGGAAGTGGTGTGAATTTCATAACAGCCCCACTCACAACACAAACGAGTGTCAGGCCAAACAGTCATTTGTGGACGAACTAAAGGCACCTGAATCAGATGCATTTTCTGATCCTGAGTCAGAACAAGACAAAGGCAATGACAAAGGGAAGCAGATCATTGATGCGGATCCCAGTGCCATTGTTGCCACCACCAAGATCCAGAGGGAGGATCCAGAGGATCCGGAGGAGGGGGAGCACCTCTTCCATTCGCAGATGTGGGTGAAGGGTTCTCCGCTGCAATTTCTTGTCGATAGCAGAAGCCAAAAGAACCTTATTTCAGTAGAGATTGTGAAGCAGCTCAGCCTACTGACCATAGCACACCCGCAGCCGTATACCATCGGGTGGCTCCACCTAGGGAGAGATCTCCGCATCCACCAGTAGTGCCGCCTTCCGTACAATATCAAGCCATTCATGGATGAGGTATTGTGTGATGTTGTTCCTCTTGATGTAGCTGATGTATTATTGGGCCAACCATACTTGTGGAGGCGACATGTTGTGTATGAGTCTAGGCCTCGTGCTATTGTTATTACTTTGGGAAATAACTTGTACAGGATATCGGAGGTAGTACAACCTTCTGTTATCCCTTTGACTACTGCAAAACAACGTAGTAAGATTGTTTCCCAAACCAGGAAATTTATTTTCCTTACAAATTTCTCACAAGGAAAGAAGAATATTGTGGCCACAACCTCGAAATAGGGCTTCCCTGCACAGCTGCAGCAAACGGACAAAGTCATGGAGGAATACGCGGAAATTTTCTCCTCACTCACAGAGGTTCCTCTACATTGTCAAGACAAGCACTACATTGATCTGACCCCCGACGCATCGTTGCCTGATGTTTCCATACTTCATGTGACTACAAAGACAAAATCCACACATGTACTGTTTGAGGCTGATAAAGAAACCAAATTTACTAATTGCATCCAGCATGTCCGCCCGCAGGTCCATGACATCTTCGACAACAGAATGTGCCTCATCTCATGGAGGATCTCAACGCAATGGCGACCATTGCTAATTAAGAGGAGGAATGATCGGTGGATAAAGGGCCACCCACCTATTCCATTTGGACCGGCACCATCAATTCTTGACTTTCACATTCAACACAACTTACTATTTTGTGAGTTTTGGTCTCCACTCAAGATAGTTTAGAACATAATGATCGATTGGATATTGGTGTACATATATTCCATTTGAACTACATTAGTTCTTTCAATTTTTAAGTTACGCTGGCTTACTATTTTTTAAACGATTTTGGATCTAAACTTCGGAAGCCGTTTTGAGGCCCTAAACAACGCTTTTGGGCATCATTCTTTGACAAATGTGATTTCATTTCGAATTGAATTCCTCGAGATAGATATTTCTAACCTGCTGATGTATCATACGCGTGGCGAGATCGCAGCAAGAGATTCTCGTCCCAGGAAATTGAAACACTGGTGCCCCACTTAGCAGGGCCTGGTTTTGGCGCTTCATCTCCTAGAGTTAGGTTTTTGGACGTTTTAGTTTTTCCATTGTTTCTCAATAATAAATAGGCCCTTGAGCTTCATTGTAACCGGTTGGAAGTGCAGCTGTATCTTCTCAGAGATTCGCTACCAGCACCCTAGCTATTTTATTTCCATTATGTCTGTAAGCATATTTCTGTTATTTGGTATTAATGAAATGAAGCATTATTTCCACTACATCTCTATGTTTATGGTTATTTATGTATTCTGTTGTGTTCCTGCATAAATCCGGATCAAATTCATATGAATTCTTTATGATCTTTCATTAGATTCCCTCCATGATCTCAGTTGACTGCTTCAACCTCCATTATCTATCTCATTAATGAGACATGATCACCACTCCATTCATATTAGTAGCTGCTCCACTACTCCATTATGTAGATCTATGCTTAATTAATCCACATTCACACATTAAAGTGGTTTTTTATTCATTTCGAGGATTATGGGTCCCTCCACCCTTTTATTTACTTAAAATTAATTAAGAAAATTAAGAACTCTAATATTCCAAATATCATGAGAAAATTTCGGAATATTACAGTCCTCCCCAGAAAAATGTTGCTTGTCCTCAAGCAACTGCAAAAGTAAATGCAAATCTATCCATTCCCCTCCAAATGGCATCCACATAAGGAAGGCATCCTCCATTTGCTGCAATGTGTTATGCATGTTTGGTTCCAAAGTTGTCTCTCAAGAATGCAGAGAATGACCTCCAAATGTATAGTTAGATGCCCTTATTTCTCCAATAAGTGCCAAGTGACAACCATATGCTATCCAACATCATCATCAATACATGAGATACATAAAATAAAGTGGTTCTTCCCACAAAGGAAAATTCCCATCTCACAAAGCATCTCTTCATCCCATGTTTCATGAAGTATATTGAGCATTGACATGCCCTCATCTTTAGCCATGTTGGCCTTGTTGGATCCAGGCATCATTCCAACATCATGCAAAAGAATAAATAGAGACATATGGGTAGAAAAGGATGTCAAACCATATTCTCTCAATAGTAACTGTTACACAGTATTTTGTCACTGTCCCTGAAATCCCCATATCGCCCATTGGAGGGTTGTTTCTGTGATTTATAAGAAGTTTCATGCTTTGAAAAAACCATCATTGCATTCCTTTGTATGAGAGTAACATTCCTCTTGCTGAAAATTTCCTGAGAAAGACTACAAAAACCCTTTTTTTTTCCTTGGCGCGAGTAGCCAGTTACACTCTCGTGTCGAGCTGGAAAATTAACACCGAGCCCGCGCCAGTTGGTGCTCTGTCCTAGTTAAGTACCCGCGCCAAGCTGTTTATGGAATGTTTTTTAAAAATAGAGGCGGAGGTTCTATTCGAACCACCTCGAGCATGAGTCATTGGAAGTGGTTGAACTGAAACAACCATAAACTCCCCCCTTTAGTTAGTAGTTTCCACCTCCCTTGGAACTCTCCTAAAGGATAGGACTCCTTCCCACCTTTGTAGGGATCCCAACCTCCTCCTTTTCCTCTCTAAAAGAAGTTATCTCTCTTAGTACAAGCTAGCTGAACTTGGAGAACTGATACTATAGCTAAATGACTAGAGAAGATAGTAGAAGGAATTATGTTGAGGAGAGCTTGAGTCCATGCCTTCAACCCGTCCGAATTCCCTGACGAGCATCTGAGACACGCTTCGCCTAAACCCCGCTAGAGGAGACTGCGACGTCAAAGCATCGGGTGTAACTCTTCCTTCTATTCATTTATATACATGACTACTGTTTAGTTCCACTATTGTGTTATAATGTTTGTTTAACGCAATATGTTTAGCCCTCTTTGACTGGTTAATAGTTATGAATGGAATGTTGTCATCCTATACATTGTTCTTGTTTCCTTGTTCTTTGTGCAGGTATCCAAGCGTAATGGCAAACGGATTGTGACTTGCCGAAGCAAGAGAGAGAGGCCACCACTAGTACAACGACAGTGTTGGATTCCAGGTAGGTCGATCTATCGTTTCCCTTGTTCATTCAATAATTAGGAAGCAACTCTTTAGCGTGTCCCTTTGTTTCTAGACCCACTCTAGGGCTAGAGGGATCGTCTCTGTCCATAGAGAGGATTTACCTGCATAACAAATTAGCGACTCTGTTGGGGAATAGTGTGAGTTTGTCATTTCATTCTTGTTGGTTCAGTTTCAATTATTGCTTTAGTTATCTGTTTTTTCTGGTTTCCTTGTTTAGTCTTCATCCTCTGTTAAGCTCCAGAGTGTCAAGATTGACCTCTGCTCATTAGGTTTTGGTTTTTCATTTTTTTTCCATAGTTGCCTGGATTGGCACAGTTTTTCTCTGAACAGTCGCGCCAATTAACGCAAGTTGCTCTTTTCGCAGTTGCGCCAACTCTTGTAGGAATTGGTTTGACCTCCTTGATGAGTCTTTTGGTCAGTTGTGCTTTCTTCTGGGTTATTTTATATACATGATTTTGCCTTTGGGATTGTGCTATTTGTTGTCGGCTTTCTTTTATCAGTTGTTTGTCCATCTTCCTATCAGTTTCAGTTGAGGCCTTAGGTTTTTTAGGTGTCCTTGTGCACTGAGATTTCTGTTCGAAAATCAAGTCGGTTTGATTGTTGTCAGCCCATTTGTGGCTTGATTGCACTCAGTTTTCCTGATATTTTGAGTGATTGTCTTGGTTGCAGAGTCATTTCATTTTCTTGATTGGTTCTTCGCCCTTTTGCTCCAAGCATAGATACATTGCTTGTTTTGGATCATTTTGAAAATTGTCTCTTGGTTTGAAATATTGCGACATTAGTTTGAGAGATTTCTTGTGTTTGTTTCGTGATCTATTGAGTCATTCAATTTCGGTTCCTACGCAACACTTAAGCTAGTGTTTGTTTTTGTTTTTCATATAATTAGTGCATCATGTACTTCTTTTCATTGAAAAAAAAAAAAAAACATGTTTTGCATTCTTTCTTGCATTGAAAGTGAAATACTCTTTTGCATAACTAGCATCAGATTATCTAGGAAAGAGTTTCATTTTTGTATTCTGTTAGATGCATTAGTGGATTTTTCTGCATAACTTCCTTGTTTGTTTTTTGTTTGAAAGATCTCTATCTTTCTCATAACTAGCATTCATTGAATCGGAAATGATGTTCATTTGCATATAGCTTTCATTTAGGATTTTTTGAGATCCAACATAGATGAGACCTTAAAACTGAAACATAATTCAAGATCAACTTTAAAACTTATTTAATTAACCTAAGGAAGCATTGAAACCTAACGAAAATTTTTTAGTGGTCTAGGCTAGAGACGTGTTCCGACGTCTTAAAACCTAGTAGCCATCGTTCACCATTTGGCTTTAGACAGCGCTGGTACAGACTTGTGCTCCTCGTACCATTGAGTATATAAAGGGAGACACTTATAGGTTGCAATCCTTTTATCCATAGGAAGCCAAATCTGCCGCCTTGTAACCGTGATACACTGAACAC
The DNA here is from genome assembly GCA_034641835.2 of Pinus albicaulis. Lineage (NCBI taxonomy): Eukaryota > Viridiplantae > Streptophyta > Pinopsida > Pinales > Pinaceae > Pinus > Pinus albicaulis. The sequence continues at coordinate 114,387 of JAXQQM020065804.1, read as the reverse complement.
AACATTCAGGGAGACTACCTGCACGTACGTCAAGTCCTTGGTCATTTCTGTTTCATTTGATCACCAAGGTGTATATGGAAGTTCATGGAAACCTGGTATACCCTCTTGCTTAGTCTTCTAGAGTAGTCATTTTGATCTTTTCATGACTCTTTAAAAAGAGAAGAGATCATCGAGCACTTGTCCTTTCATGTTAATTTAAAATTGAAAGTGACTAGAGTCATCTTTGTCCTATTTCTCGACTCTTTAAAAATGAAACAACAAAATATGGTTTCAGTGTCATAAAATTAATCACCTACGATCACACACCTGTTAAAGTTTTATTACTTGGCCTGTTGTTTTTCCTTGGTTTTGATCTTGGAGTCCTCGATTGGTTTTCTTTTTCCCTTTTTTTTTGATATACCATCACAGTGGCGGAATCACCGGTTTCGTTGTCTTCACTACCTCCTAGTGGTAGTTATTTCCTGGAAATTTCTTTCAAAACTCCTCAGCCCACTAGGTCTGCCGAGGTCTCGCAGCCTATTCTCCTATCTATCCTGCCTCTTGCTACTCGATCTCCTCCTGAAGAGCCAGTTGAGTTCAATTGGCCCCCTTCTGGTGCTTGGTCTGGTTTTGGGGAAGAAGGAGATTTTCCTCCTCTTACGTCGGGCTCGCCATTTTTTGCTACTGATTTGCCTCCTAGTCCCCGTAGTATTTTTGAAGATCTTACGACGGAGTCAGATATGGATTCATCTAGTCCTGTTGGTAGTGAAGGAATGACTATTTCCACAAGAGAATATCAACATTTTCTAGAAGATGTCCCTTATGTTTCTACTCAGCCTTCTCCACCATTGGTGTCACTTGTGACCTGGCTATCAGTCATTGAGTCAGATTATTTCTGGAGTTTCCCCCAGTGTGCAATCTAGTACAGTAACTCCGAGTTTGGTCTTACCTTCATTAGGACTATCGCCTTCGACACCTGGTTTGTCGATTACTATTACATATGTTCCAGTTCCATCGACGGTCTGTGTGGATTCATCCACACCTGTTGTTGCCTATCAGTCGTCGGTATCTTTTCACACTCGCAGGTATATTTTCCTCAATCCAACGTGGCCTGTTAATCTCAGTCCTAGTAGATCACAATCTAGTGCCGCAGAGGCCCCACCTGCTTCTAGTGTTGTTTCCATTACTCCTGTGATTCCTGGTGGTAGTAATTTTGAAGACTATCTGTTGGCTATTCAACAATAGAGTTCTCAGGGTTCTCAGCAGTCTCAGGCTCCTGGTAATCCTCGATTCCATCGCTATGATGCTGTTGGTAATCCCGTATATATATATATATCTACACCATTATGATGTGTATGGTAATCCAGTCTATTTTCCTCCTATTGATCCTTATCACGCTGTTTATGATCCTTATCAGACTGTTACTCGTTTGGGACCTACCCTGCCTGCGCAACCCTCTGGCTTGCAAGGACAACCCTCATCGGGACAACCTTTAGCTCAGCAGGGCCCTACTTCTGGTCCACAGGGACAACCATATTGTCCACAAGGCCAACCTTCACAAGGTCAACCTTTGGTCCAACATGGAAAACCCTCCGGTCTGTTTGGTCAACCTCAGAATCAACCAGGGCTATCTCAGACTCCTGGGGGACAAATCTACCCACCACAGGGAGAACTTGTTGCACCACAACCGCGGTCACATGTTCAGTATGGCCAACATGTTGTGCAACAAGGAAAACCCTATGGTCCTTCTTCGAGTCAACCTAGTCATCAGGGACAACCTAGTCCATCACAACCATCGGGCCAACCTTTCCCACAAGGCCAACCTGGTGGCCCTTAGTACTCGGTTCAACCTGCTCAGCAACCAATTCAACCTGTTTCTCAGTCGGTTCCATCGTTTCAACATTCTGTTTTATTTGTTTATAGTCAGCCAGGTTTACCCGCTCAGCTAGGTCCACCTGCTCAACCACAAGGTGCTTACTACCCTCAAGGTTCATATCAACCGGTATAGACTGCACCTTAGGTTCCTTACCCTCAAAATAAACCTGTCTATCATCAACCTCAAAGTCATGCTTACATTCCACAAAAAACTCCATACACTGCTCAGCAAGGACCTCAGTGGTCTACTCCGACCCAGTATCCTGGTCCTCAACCCCAGTATCAACCGACTTATCCTGCTTCTAATCCCTATGATCCAAATCCTCTGGGACTGAATGCATGGGGACATAATCCTGCTTGGACTAGGTGGAATGTACATGCAGGTCCCTATCAAAGACCTCCGATGACTTTCAATACCCAATTACCATTTCTTGCTACGTTGGAATTACCTGATGTGTCAAAGTTGAAGAACGATCCTATTCTTCATAACCCATATTGGCCTCCGGTTCCAACCAAGATTCCTGGTGATTATCCTAAATTTGAGGGCAAGTCTGGTGAAGACCCCCATGCGCATGTTATGAATTACCATTTGTGGTGTTCCTCTAACTCTTAGGTTGACGATTCTATTAGACTCCGTCTTTTCCAGCGAACTCTTACTGGTGCCATTGCAAAGTGGTACATTGAGCTATCTCGTGGCATCTTCCAAGATTTCAACTCTTTAGCCATGGCATTCCTTACACATTTTCAGTTACTAGTCTGTTATGAGATCGGGACGCACCTCCTCACTTCATTGAAATGGGACCGAGATACTCATATCTCGGATCATATTCATGAGTGGAGGCACCATCGTCGCATGATCAAATTTGAAATTCCTGATCAAATTCTAACTCATTGTTTCACCACCTCCTTTGTCAATCAGATTGCCAAAGAAATAGCTATGGGGGCATGTGTAACCGAGGAACAAGAAATTTCTTACGCCCAGTACCTTGATCTTGTGTACTCTTAGTCTGGTGCATTATATGATATCTTGCTTGATGCTCCCTAACCTGGAACTTCTAAACCACCAGCGACTCCATCGGTCGATGGTATTATTGGTTCTGTGTCTCAGACTTCTCAGAAGTCTTCATCTTCAAACTCTAGGAAGCCGAAGTCCACTCCTTCCAATAATGTTGCTTCTCATTCTACTCTGAATTTTGGTAAACCCGCAGAAGTTAATGCCATTTAGGCCAATCCTACGGATAATACTTCTAAAGGTAAAAATAAAGGTAAAGGTAAGGCCAAACCCGATACCCCGAAACAGGATTCTCAGAAATCTCGTGCTGGTGATGGTTCTCAACGCAAACCAAAGTATCCTTATTTAATCTGTGTCAGAGAGCACTTCACCAAAGATTGTCCTTGACAGTCCGAAGTGAGCTGATTACTCAAAGGAACCCAGAGAACTCTAGTCATTCTTAAGGAACCTTTCCCATCTCAGTAAACTCAGATGGTAGAGAAACCTCAGTCCTATGCCCTGTTTGGCTCTCAGGTGTTCATGATGAACGGTTCGAGTACTGTTTCTATTGCTACTCAGTTGAAAGATTACACTGGATCCCGTCAGGCTACGAGGAAGGAGATCGCTGATGGTCCTCCTCTTCCTCGTCCTGTTACTGGTCCTCTTGAGATTGAAAGGCCCAATGCTGAATCCGTTGTGCGACCACCTTCCAAAGATGTTCTCCATAAGTCTTCTTATAAACCCAATACCCGTGCCACTCACCATTACAATATTGTTGAAGATCTGGCTCAGGCGCCATCCATGATGTCTGTGTTAGAAGTACTTCAGAGCTATCCGTCACAGCAAAGAGCTTTGTTATCTACAATTGGCGGGATTGATCCTGTCGATGCTAACCTTCTTGCTTTCGATCTAGAGAATTTCGTTCCATGACTTCCGCATCAGATTGTGCTCATTATTCAAGTTGCTATTAATGGTCTCTATATTCATCGAGCAGTTGTGGACGAAGGTGCATCAACCTGTACCATGTCATATTCATGTTGGAAAGCCATTGGTTCTCCAGCTCTGAATTCATCACCAAATGCCTTAGAAGCATTTGATGGGAGAGAATCAAAGCCTTTAGGTGTTCTCGCTAGTTTACCGATTACTTTGAAAGGGAAGACAATCAATGTCGAGGTTGAAGTTGTCAATGCTAAGCTCAATTATAATATTCTCCTCGGTCGCAGTTGGACTCATGCCATGTTGTGTGTTTCGTCCACTCTCTTCCGTGTTTTGAAATTTCCACATGAAGGAAAGATAGTTACTGTTTATCAATTGTCTTTCTTCACCTCTTCTTCTGAGAACAACGTTCCGTATGTGGATAATATTCCCACTCCCTACGAGAGCGTAGGGCCAAATATTTCTAAAGATGCTGCCCTCAAGGGTATTTTTCCTCTTCCTCCTCCTAATACTGTTCAGATTCATATGATCTCTCGGCCTGATGACCCATGGATTATTCATTCGGCTGAACAGATTGATTCCTTTGGAGATCCAATGCCTTTGAGTCTAATTGAGATTTATTATTGTGAACTCATTGCTGCTTCGGAACCTTTTTCCTCTGATTGTGCTCCTTTGAGCATGTCTCTTGACATTTATTCTCAATCCCCTTGGCTTGGTGATTCAGATTTGCTTGATCCGTTGACAGAGTTGTTTCCTTCCGATGAAGCCATTGTGGAAACCATGTCTCTTGAGGATCTGCCGTTGGATGATGGGCATCCTCGTTCCTCATTTATGCTCGTCCATGGGGCCATGTCTACTTGTCTCGAGTGTTTTGTAGCTCAGGTTCCTTCTCCTCCACTTCAATTACCTGTTTTGACACATGATGTCTTTATGGAAGGTAACTTGAGTAACATTACACAGACGATGCCTATTTCCATTTCCATTAAACTGGGAATTGTCGAGAACATCCATATTGGGGTTACTTGTTCTTCTGATGAAGTCCAGGTTTATACTATCCTTTTTCGCAAGTTCCGTGATGTCTTTGCATGGTCCTACGAAGAAATTCCCGCCATTGATCCTAGTATAGTGGTGCATGAAATTCCTACTTATCCCGGTTCGAAACCTGTTCGCCAGCGTCTTCGTCCAATGCACCCTAGAAAAGCTACCTTTATTAAGGCTGAAGTTGAAAAACTTCTATGAGATGGTTTTATTTATCCGATTCCTTTGACAGAATAGGTCTCTAATATTGTTCCTGTAGATAAGAAGCAGGGAACTATTCGTGTTTGTGTTGATTATTGTGATATTAATCGAGCTTGTCCTAAGGATAATTAGCCCACTCCCTTTATTGATCAGATCATTGATCACTGTGCCGGGAGTGAGATCTTTTCCTTAATGGATGGTTTTTCTGGTTACAATCAGATTAACATTCTTCCGACTGATCAACATAAGACTACCTTTATCTGTCCTTGGGGTACTTTCGCCTATAAAAAGCTCCCTTTTGGCTTAAAGAATGTTGGGGCTACATTTCAGCGAGCGATGTCGTATGCTTTTCATGATATTCAACACATCGTTCAGCCTTATCTGGATGACCTTCCTGCTTATTCATCTAAGCGTCTATACCATCCTGACCATCTTCGTTAGATTTAATTTGTTGTCGAAGTTACAATATTCGGCTTAATCTGCACTAGTGCATCTTCTACGTTGATTCTGGTAGACGTTTAGGGTTTATCATATCTAAAGACGGAATTCACCTCGATCCTTTGAAGGTTGAGGCTATTACTAATCTCCCCTCTCCATCCTCATTACATTAGTTGCAGAGTTTGCAAGGTAAGGCTAATTTTATACGTCGTTTTATACCTAACTATGCAGAAGTGGCTCAGGGATACATGCATTTATTAAAGCAGGGCATCCCATTCTGTTGGGATGATATTGCTCAAAAGTCTTTTGAGGCCCTGGAGATGTTGCTTGCCAATGCTCTCTGTTGCATCCTCCTAACTATCATCGTGATTTTTCCCTTTATTTAGCTACCACTTTTAGTATGATTGCCATGGTTCTGGTACAAGACGATGATGATGGTAACGAGCATGTTATTTATTACCTATCTCGTAACCTTCTCGACCCTGAGATGCACTATGCCCACGTCGAGAAGTTAGCATTAGCTATGGTTCAAGCTGTTCAACGTTTTCGTCATTATATTCTTTTGCGTATGGTGACTGTGATTTCCGATTCCAACCCCATGACATATATATTATCTCGACAATTGCTGGGGGGCAAGTACTCGAAGTGGATTGTTATCCTCCAAGAGTTCGATTTGGAATTTACTGCGACCAAGTCGAAGAAATCATTAGTCTTTGCTAATTTGATTTGTTCCCTGCCTTCAGACTCTCCTTTGTCTCGTCCTGAGGAATATATACCAGATGATACGCTTTTCTTGATTAGGACAATCGATCCGTGGTATGGTGATATTATTGTTTATTTCCAGACTTCTACTTTCAGATCTGAGTTGATGAAGGATGCTCGCTGACACATCCATCATCAGTCACAACCTTATCATATAGTTAGGGATACCCTCTATCGTGTCGAAGTGGATTCCATTCTCCGTCGGTGTTTGACCCTCAAGGAGGCTAAGAAAGTCCTCAATTGTTGTCACTGTGGTGCCTATGGTGGTCACATGTCTGGTTATGCCACTGCACAGAAGATTCTTTGTGCTGGTTATTTCTGGACTTCTATCTTCAAAGGCTACATTGTCACGGTTCGTAAATGTCATGATTGCTAGGTTTATCAACGCAAGATGCATGTGCCACCTGTACCTCTTCATCCTATCATTACCTTTGGTCCCTTTGCAAAGTGGGGCATCGATTTTATGACATGTAACCCTCACTCGGCTAGGGGGCATGCTTACATTATCGTAACTGTGGACTACTTCACCAAATGAGCTGAAGCAATGCCTACACTTGTCGCCAACGATAAGACAACTGCTCAATTCATATTCAATCATATCATTGCTAGGTTTGGTGTCCCTCAAGCCATCGTCACCGATCATGGTTTCCATTTTCGGCATTACATGATGGCCAAGTTGACTTTTAAGTTGGGTCTGCGTCACGACAACTCAACGTCGTAATATCCTCAGGCCAATGGCCAGGTTGAAGCCGTGAATAAAGTTCTTGTTACTATGCTTCAACGTACGATTGGGATCCATAAATCCAATTGGCATCTCATGTTATTTTCATCTCTTTGGGCATACCCAACGTCAGTTAAGAGTGCAACCGGATTCACCCATTTTTATTTGGTTTATGGGTTGGAAGCCACTCTTCCGATTGGATGTGAAATACCTTCACTCAAGTTGGTTGTTGAATTACTGCCGAACACTTCAGCCGAAGAAGAGCGTCTCCTTTATCTCTAAAGGTTAGATGAAACCCACCGATTTGCTGCTTTGGTTATTGAAGCACATAAAAAGTGGGTCAAAGCTCATTTTGACCAATCAGTTTCCCCTTGTGCTTTCGTTGAAGGAGACCTCGTCCTCCTGTCTGACCAAGCTCATGATAAGTTGGGGGCAGGTAAATTTCAACCCATGTGGCATGGGCCTTACATTGTTAAACACGTATTACAAAATGGGGCCTATGAGCTCATTGATTACGAAGGTCATCTGTTACAACAACCCAGAAATGGGTTGCATCTCAAAAATTATTATGCATGAGTCATTCATGCATGATTTGTTTACATAGGTGTTTTTTTCATATTTTGTACATGATTTGACTTGGTGTGCTTTGTGAGCATTTTCCTGCTTATTTGGGTCTTGATTTTTTGTGCAGATGTCTATTACCCCTTATGTCATTTTCGTGGATGGTGCTTCCCGCAGTACCAGGAATTTGTCTTCAGCAGCCTGGGTAATCTATGATCTTGTGGGTGAATTGATAGAACTGCAAGGTATTTGTCTAGGACAAACTACAAACAATGTCGTTGAATATAGTGTTGTTCTTGAACTATTAACTGAGGCGATCAATCTTGGCATACGCACATTGCTTGTAAATCTAGATTCACAGCTTGTTGTTCTACAACTCAATGGTCATTATTCAGTTAGAAACCCGCACATTTTGATATTGTATTTACGTATTCATTTGTTGGAAAGACATTTTGATTTTATCACATATCAACATATTCCTAGACAAATGAATGCATTAACTGATACAGTGGCTAACATTGTATTAGATATACATTTACATAATTTGTGAAATCATCATCATGTGAAAAAGATCCATATAGGAAATCAACTGTGTGTATATATATATATATATATCGTATGTTTGCATCAGTGTGCATCATACATTCAAAAAATATATGTGTTTATGTTACATCCTGAGACCCCATGTCTCTCAAAAATACAGATATAAAGCCTAATTGCCTAATCAGCGTGATGCTCATGATAGCATGTCACTGCCTGTACAAGCCGCCTCAGCAAGGGGTGAATATGGCTTGACACCCCGATGGTATGTCTCTGGTAGGAGCAAGGAACATCGTCAAATCGTGCATAATCTGGGACTCCATGAGTGATCCCCTCTAGGTTGCGCACGAGCTCCTCTTCCTCGCTACCCTCACCATGAGGGTCGAAATCACGAGGAATACGCCTCGCTATCAAAGACATGCCCGCAGGTCTCTCTAGGCTGACATCTAGGAATTCACGGATTTAAAGTCAGAACATACATAAACAAAAAAAAATTCTTAATACTCATGAAAATTAAAAATGAATCTTACCCAAATCTTCATCCCAATCCTCTTCCTCCAGGAATGGGAGGTCCAGATCACCAGTAAAATCTGTACCAGAGTAGGGCTAGTCCTCCACGACGACCAATTGTCGGTGGAGCCAATCAAAGAACTTTGGTCTCTAGGATATCTGTTGACTACCCTTGCCCTTGGCATCAGAGCCACCCATCGGGCCAACTGTGGTTCTCTCGCTGGTGGTGTCGGGAATATGAACTCCTGACGCTGAAAGATTGGTAGTCGTTCCAGGAAGAACTATACCAAGATAGACCCATAACCAAACTACTTCAATTTGGTCTTCTTGCATTTTGTTAGCTGGCGTTTCATGTTCATTGTCACAGCCTCTTCCCAGTTGTAGATGGTCGGTGACAAGCAGTCTACAGCAAGAAGCAACTGTGTTTTTGTTGCTTCATGTGGTGCTTGCAATCTCGCAGCTCGTGTGATGGTATGCAACACTACTTTTAGTGCTAGGTCTGGGATAGTTTGGATGTCAACTTTCCTGCTCCCTATTCCCTTTCGTGCCCATGGACATACACTGTCCATCACCATGGACATGCTCTCTATGCAAGGCCTGGTACCGGTTAGGATCGGTGCTACTACCCTTCACGACAATCCTGTGATAAAATAGACGTCAGAAACATCAATCTCAAGTTCTTGATGTCGAAGGATGAAATTTTCCTGGTTCTCGTCCCATATACTGATCAAATATTGTAATAGCTCTAGTTGAGCATGGAGACAACATGTCAAGAAGAACTTCTTCAGTCCACAGTCCCTGAGAGGTTCCATGCATCTCTCATTTTCCATGGCAAGCTCATCTTCTTCGTTGTGTTCTCGTTCTTTCCATTCTATCACCATTTTGTTGTGTTTTACCTGTAAACATATTCATATGAGTGATATTAGCCTTTTTAGAGATTGGATTTGTGAGTATATGAGGTTTGTGTCTTAAATTCATATGTGCGCCCTAGTACAAACAATTGGGCGGTTGGTGCGACTCCGTGCCTGAAACCCGCACCAACCGTCGTGCCCTAATTTTCATACTTCCTCCCCCATATTTCAAAATTAGAAGTTGCAGGTAGTAAGAAATGACTCAAAATGAAAGGAAAGATCTTAGCTCTTACCTAGAACTGACGGATTTGAAATTGATCAGCTGGATTGTTCGCTATCTTCGCTGCAAAATCACACTGTAAAATGGGTAACTATTTTCTCCACAAGAGGTAAAAAGTGAAAGTAATTGTTTTTTACCATTTTTGGCATTTTATAACTTTTTACAAACCTAATTAGGTTTTAAGACATGTTTTTTGATTATTTTATTATATTATTTTTCAAAAAATGGGTTTTACACGTGTCTCTTATGCAGCAACAGGTTTTTCAAGATGTAGTGATGAAGTAATGAGTTAAATTTTATACCTTTTTCGGACTCGGTAAAAACACGAAAAAGTCACTACTAGAGTCATCTTTCAGCGCTTTTCTGACTCTCTAAAACTGAAAAGATTTTCGAGACTCTTGTCGTTTCGAACTAGTTAAATGGCTGCGAAGCAGTATCTACCTAGTATACATTTACCCCTTTTTCGGGCTGAGATAGATTATTTACGAAAAAGGAATACCTTAGCCTATCGTAGCTAAGAGGTTCTTTCAAATATTGTTTTCTACCTTTTCTTTTCTGAGAGACTATTTACGAAAAAGGCCATGATGGAGTTTTATTTTATGCCCTCTTTTCAAACTTTCTAAACATGAAAATATGCCGAGTTCTCCCTTTGTCAGACTCGTTAAACCCTGATCACATCGGATTTCGTCACCATGACGTTACTCGAGTTCCTCCTTCCTAGGGCTCGTAAAATGTACTAGGATGGATTTTTCCGAAGGACAAACTTACAACACAAGCATATCCTTCAAGCTTGTTTTAAAAAATAGTTGGGGTACTCTCCAAAAATGGTGTGGGAAAATGGAACCAAGTTTTAGCTATGTTGGCAGTATGTCACTCTTGAACATGGCACTTGTCTGCATTCGTGTCGGGTTGGGGACATCTCATTTCGTCATTTTTTGCCTCCATGGGTTTGGGTAATATCTTTTGACCACTCATCTACTCTTTTCCATGTCGTCATGACCTCAAATCCTTTGATGTCAAATACTGCCAAATCCAGTGTTGTGCTGCTGACTCTGTTCAAGAGAAGTTTGTCTCTGCAATTTTCAACCTCCCTCTAATTCTCTGTTGGTCCTAATTCACTATTATCATGTTCCTATGTCTCATATCGATGATGTGGGAAACATTATGAACCACCTTTGATCAGGTCACTTCCTGTCAACTTCAGCTCGTTATCTAGGAATTTGATCGAGAGACTCTATTCTGGTACCTTAGAGCCTACATGCCTTAATGGCAAGTTTTTTTCACATTCGACGCAAGGTCCACATCATTGGCCTTCGATCGAGTGATTTTGCGGATGTTCGATGCCAGATCAATGTTCACATCTCGTGGATTGTACGGGTTGTACCTGGAGATCCATTGTCATTATTGGTGGTTTCTCTCGTGCCTGTTAACAACTTTCATCATTGGCTGGTAATCAGGTGATTTTCTTGCATGTTCGACTTCATCTCATATATTCGCATGCCCGAAATTGTACTTGTTCGGGTCGAGATGGAGAGAAAGACCCTGGATTTTGTCTGATAAAGTCCAGGCTACATATTTTGGTGGATTGTTATAACTTATTACATGACTCTTTTGATTGGATGGATGTGACCATACCTAAGTCTATTTTTTGATCCTTACTGCTGGATGGTTGCGATCTCAGTTTTTATATATACTCTATTATGGATGGCTATGCCCATGCCACATGTTCATGTATCAAAGATATCAGTTGTATTTGTAATTGCAGGTTTTCTGACAACGGTGTTTGGTTCGAACCCGTTCTCATAAAGCATTTCTCCCCTTCCTCTCCCTCAGACCTCATGCTTTAGGGGGCATATGTTACACATCATTTTTTCATTGTCCCTACAATCCCCATATCGCCCATTGGAGGGTCGTTTTTATGACCAATAAGCAGTGTCATGCCTTGAAAAAACCATCATTGTGTCCCTTTACATGAGAGTAACATTCCTCTTGTTGACAATTCCCTGAGCAGGACTGTAAAAACCCTTTTTTTTTTCCTTTGCACGAGTAGCCAGTTACACTCCCACACCGAGCTGGAAAATTAAAACTGAGCCTACACCAGTTAGCGCTCTGTACCAGTTAAGCGCCCATGCTAAGCTGTTTATGGAATGTTTTTTAAAAATAGAGGCGGAGGTTCCATTCCAACCACCTCGAGGATGAGTCATTGGGAGTGGTTGAACTAAAATAACCATGGACTCCCTCATTTAGTTAGTGGTTTCCATATCCCTTGGAAATATCCTAAAGGATAGGACTCCCTCCCACCTTTGTAGGGATCCCAACCTCCTCCTTTTCCTCTATAAAGGAAGTTATCTCTCTTAGTACAAGCTAGATGAACTTGGAGAATTAGACATATTATAGCTGAATGACTAGAGAAGATAGATAGAAGGAATTACATTGAGGAGAGCTTGAGTCCATGCCTTCACCCCGTCCGAATTCCCTGACGAGCATCTGAGACGCATTTCGCCTGAACCCCGCTGGAGGAGACTGCGACGTCAAAGCATCAGTTGTAACTCTTCCTTCTATTCATTTATATACATGACTACTGTTTGGTTCCATTGTTGTGTTATAATATTTGTTTAACGCAATATGTTTAGCCCTCTTTGACTGGTTAATAGATATGAATGGAATGTTGTCATCTTGTATGATGTTCTTGTTTCCTTGTTCTTTGTGCAGGTATCCAAGTGTAATGGCTAACGAATTGTGATTTGTCGAAGCAGTAGCGAGAGGCCACCACTACAACAGAAACAACAAAAACATTGGATTCCAGGTAGGTTGATCTACCATTTCCCTTGTTCATTCAATAATTAGGAAGCAACACTTTAGCATGTCCCTTTGTTTCTAGACCCACTCCAGGGCTAGAGGGATCGTCTCTGTCCGTAGAGAGGATTTACCTGCATAACAATCATAGCTTTTCCAAATTAATATTTCCTAATCACTCCCTTTATATAAAAATTCCACAAGTTCACTCCTCCTTGTTAGTTCACCTTTAAAAGCCAAACACGACATGAAATAAATTAAATTCAACCTCTTTATCATAAATTCGACCTCAACTCTTTTAGTTTGTGTCGATTTCGCTCCATAAAGTACATATAAATAAAAGGAGAGTCAAATCTATTTGAAATATAAATGGTGGTCAAAAAATAAAATTAAAAAGGATTTAGATAAGTGAAAATCTAAAGTTGACATCTCGTGAACGTAAAGAACGAAATATGAAGAAAATGTGAAGGTTATTTGAAGAGCTAATGTGGAAAACTGTCGAATCTGTACAATGACTCTTTATCAATGATGTGTGTAATGAATTTAACCTTTATCTAGAGTGCGAACCGAGGCATATTATGACATTTCTTTTTGTTAGTCATCAGTAATTTTCACCTGTTTTGATGACTAAATGCTTTGCCCAAGATTTCTAGAAACAAAATTCAAGAATCATGTGAGTTCTATAAATCCCCTCAAAGAGAAATTTTTTCACTACCCCACCTCCTTGTCAAAGAATGGCCAGTCTATCACCCAAAAAAGACAAATGTACCTCACTCTCACTATGTTTTCCATCTCTGCCTATAACACTCTGTCTCTTTTTGCCTAAGCCCTCTACTTTCACACATTGTTTAACCAAGTAAACCAAACTTTTCTCCTTGCTCACCAAGTGCCTCAAGCAATGGTGTTGTCAAAAATCCCTGTCTAAAAGCTCTTTGAAGTAAATACAAGGTCTTATAGTTGTCTAGGATGGTAGAGCATAATAGAGTGTCAAAAACCAGGTCTCCTCATCCAAACCTTGATTCAAGTTTTCAGTCAAAAACCTATTCCAAAAGCATTACAATAAGTCAAATAGGGTCACCTAGGTTATGCACTATCATGTTTCTAAATTCAATATTTCCATAGGTATTCAAAGGTGAAATCAAGTGAACTTAAGGATGAGGCCATATCATTGGTCAAAGAACATCAAAGACATATCCTCTTCATCAAGCAGTAAGTCTGCAAAGGAATAATTTACAATGCCCAAGCATTTCTGTAGAAATGTTTTGTAAATGGTCAAACAACAGAAAAAAGGCAAATAAGGAGACCTAAAAGGCTTATAAAGGCATCCATAGCAGGTGGTAAGATACAAATAGGCTTAAAGTTTACAAGGAAGAAACATGATCTTATGAGGGAGTGTTATGAAGTGCTTCCCATCAAAAGGTCCATGCAAGTCATAAAAGAAACTGGCACATAAGCAACCCTGTACCTCAAATAAAAAAGATCATTTAAAAGGTTGTTTGGTTTCAAGCATGAAACTTGTAGAGGGATAGCTACCCTTTGCTTATATTCCTACAAAAAATACCAAAGGACATCATATTAGCCATGAGGTAAGGTAAAGTAAGGAAGGTCATCATATGAGGAGACCATTCACAACCTAGAAGAAAGCAGCAAGGTATTTGTTTGTTGGGAATCAAGATTGATTAACTGTTTTGACCAAGCAATAGAGCAAGTATGAACTCAGAAACATGGGAAGGTAGACAAAGAGGGTCAAAATAGTGACCAAGAAACCTCCTTCATCACAACAGATGGTTTCAAGGGTTTTTTAGTTACCCTAGGGTTTGGCAGACAAGCACTAACTCCCAGTTCAAAGGTCTTTTTCTCTAAAAATAGTTAAAGACATATTCAAATGGCCAAAGACAGTAACTATGATAAGCAGGGGCCATTATGTGACAAAGCAAGTTGTCCAAGTTCAAAAGAGACAGTGATCAAAGTGACCTAAAAAACAAACAGATATACCCCTGGTTTATAGCAGAACAATGAAACTCCCAACAAGGACCTCTTTGTCAAAGGACTATTCTGCAAAAATATGTCTAAGACACAAACAACACTTCACAGAGCTGCAAAGGTGTTTTTTCCATAGCAGATGGTTTTAAGGTCAAAGGAAAATAATGGTTCAAACACAAAATATCAGTCAAAGGAGAAATGGAAAAAAGAGATGAGTTTGTTGTGTGTAGGTGTTAAAAGTTCAAAACAGATATTTTTCCAAAGGATAAGCTGAGAGGCATGGGCTTGGTATCTTCAGGAAGATTTCCAAAATTAAGGAGAACCTTGAGAGGCCTCCAACAATGAAAAAAGAACAATGTTTTAATCAAAACATCACCTATAGGACCATAAAAGGCTAAAAACACAGTGAGAAAAAAGTGAAAGGAAATGAACATTATAAAAGTGGGTTTGGTTTCAAAGTTATTTGGCAAAGAAGGTTATAAAGGCCTTTTGTATTTCCCTCCTGCACCATTTGTCATCTCCAAACCAAAGGAAGCCATTGAGAGAAGGTTTTGAAAGTTTCTGAGCAAATCGGTGAAGTTTACAGGTGCTACGCTCCTAGGCCAGTGTTACGCACTTGGATCTCAGTGTTACGCACAGGAGGGGTGGCCGCAGTGTTATTTAACACTGCGTTACGCACCCAGGGCCCGGCGCTACGCACCGGGGCCAGTGTTATGCACAGACATAGCAAGTGCCCGAAACTGGCTTGTTGCGCACCTGTGTTACGCTCCTGAGAGCCCGATTGGCCCAAATCCTGCCTGTTACGCACCTGCGTTACGTCCTTGGAGCCCGACTAGCTTATCTCCTGCCTGTTAAGCAATAGTGTTACGCACCTATGTTACGCACAGGAAAAGTTTGCCCAAAATTGCTAAAAGGAGTCAAATTTCGAATTTTTCACCTTCAAAGCTTCTGCAAAGGTCAAGACACAAGGTTGGTGATTTGTTTTCATTACCTCCCAAGCTTTCATTTTCCTAAGCAAAGTCATATTTAAAGGCTTAATAGAACCAAACCCTAGGCTGCATAAAAATCAATTTTAAATACCTTTGGTTAGGGTTTGAAGGGGGAAATTGTTATATGTGCCAGAGGAGAGTGAGTGACATCAAAAAAACCTCTAAAAAACTGAGTGCACTCTTGAAGAGTTTCATCTTGCCTTCATTTGCACAAATTTGCCCTCACTTCACTCATTGTAGCCCTTTGACCCAAATGCCCTCAAATAACTTTCAAAAATATTTATGTGCTAGAGAACCAGCCACAATGTCTGAAGTAGATATTCACACCAGCAGTGATGAAAGTCAAAGACCTACCGAGCCTCAGCAAAAATATGTAATATCCCCAAATTGGGACTGCTAGCAAGACATGCCTGAAAAACACATTTTTCAGGAATGTGTGCTATAGAAAACCAAGATCAGCCCTTGGATCCCTTAGATCTGATAATATAAGACCCAAATCCAAGAGGAAATCAGAAGCCAAGCAAACTAGGTGAGGTAAACAAGCCTCTCACACCTAGAATGGCTGGAAAATGCCCAAGAATGAGACTACAAAAATATGTAAACACAATTATAGAGCAGCAGCAAGCTATTAACTCATAGTATATGTTAAGAAACACATAGCCATCAATGGATGCTTCAGCACCAAAAATATGCCTCACTATTCTCTCCCAAAATGAGGAAATGCAACATTCTGGACCATAAATACGTCATTTTCAGAAAATAACGCAATAAATATGAGAATTGGGACTTGGATCCCCTATTTTATACATTATACATCTCACATACCATATTTGAGCAAAAAAAAATCACTCTAGCTAAGTTAAACAGATCTCCCCAAGCCGATATGGTCTAAAAATGCCCAAATCCCATGACTTGACCTCTACAGAATTTTCTGAAGCATACACAGCGTAACTTAGAGAGGGTTCTGACAAAAATTATGTTCCTCAACATATCATGGGTTTATATTATGCAAAATTTAAGAAAAATGGAGGTCTAACCCCTTTTATACATCAAAGAGACAACCCGACAAGGGCTTCATGAGAGTACATGTATGAAATGACAAGATATGCAGATCCAGATCTGAAATAATGCATTTTTACTATAGCTCTACATAATGAGGCGGAATACTACAAGGAGAAGAAGAATATGCTTAATACAAGAGTTTCAGGAGAAGGGTTGGCCCTTCCTCCAAGAAACAAGCTCACAAGCAAGGGTTCAAACCCTGCTACTGCAACACTCTGAAAAAGGACGCAGTTTCTGCAAATGACTGTGCTGCAAAAGATGGGAAATGCTTTGGCCACATGCCAAGATGTAAAATATGCTCCAAGATCTTCCTCACAGATCTTGCAAAGAAAGGGAAGCTCCCTCCTCTAAAAGATAAGCTCAGAAAGTGGTGTTGTGATCTTTCCATTGCAACACCCTACAACACAGTGTTTCCTTCTACAAGAATAACACTGTAGAGAAAGGAGGATGCTTGTCCTCAATCTTGAATGTAGAAAACTAAATTACAATGCTCCTCTAAGAGGCCTCTCAAGGAAGGATAATGAATCCCTAAGCAGGAATGCCTTGTGCTAAACAACACTGCATACTCAACTCAACAGTTGAAGAATGCTCAATAGTCTAAGCAGACCAAAATCAATAATCAATAAGATAACCCCAAATGGCTGCCATCTCTTCCCTTATAAGCTTTGTGAGCCTCCTCACCTTGGGTCCCACCCATTAGGGTTTCCAACATCACATGATCACTTTCCCTCCAAAACTGCGTTGTAGCTCCATCAAGGCTACTCCTCCATATTGCGTTGTTGACTTAGTCAACTTGACTGAATCAACATGGTTCTCTTCTTGTTCACACATAGAAAGTGAAAAATACAACTACTAGGATGTCCCATTTTCATACCAAGAGGCTTTTTATGCTAATACAAGACAAGTATGGGTCTTTTTCCCCCATTTATTCATCTACTAGGTGCAAAGATCAAAATTTAATATTGCTATTAGTTGCATGTTAACTTAGGAATATTACAGTCCTCCCCTCCCAAATGTTTCTTGTCCTCAAGCAACTGCAAGGATAGAACTGGAAAGTATCCTTCCCTCTTCCTATATCATCCTCATATGATGAGCTCTCCAAAGAATAAGATGTTGTCTCAACAATGAAACTCCATAGTGCCTCTCCCAAGCATACAAGTTAGCATTTGGTGTACATCCCAAATGGCTATCATCATGCAAAAGTAAAATACTCAAGGAGACAACTATGTGCTATCTAGAGGTCCTCTCAAGGCATGGAGTTTGAAGTGCATGGGAGACTATCATTCCCAAGTGAAACCTCCACCCCCAAGCTATCATCCATATAAAATGAGCCACCCTCCAACTTGGAAACTCATGAAAGATCCCCTCCACATTTGGCTCATGATGTGTAGGTGGGCTAAATAGATGAACATGATAGGCAAGAGGGCCTATCCCACTCTGTCCTCCTCTCCACTTATGATAAGTGTAGACTGCATGTTGATCTTGGGCAGCAATAAGGTTGCCCTCAAGTGGCAAGAAGAAGATTGGATCTTCAAAGATCCTTTCTCCAATGTCATGAGCCATGCTAACCCAAACCATTCCATACAAGATGAATGGCACATCATCACCATATGGCATCCAAATCAGAAAAATGCTGAAGTTTGTGTGCAAGTTTGGATGGTACAAATGGTTCCTCAAGTGGATATTGCACAGTCTTTCCAACTGTTGTTTTAGAATATCATGTGGCAAGTGGTTCTCCAATAAGTTACAAGCTGTGCATGTTTGCTCCCCCACCATGGGGTAGTAAGCAACAATGTATATCAGTTGTACATAATAAAAAATAACAATACACTTGCCCAAATTCATGTATAGATGGGCTAGTAGCATCACAAAAATTTGCCCTAAAGTGACCATGGAACCCAAAAATACTCTTGCTCTCTTGTGGAGCAATGCACCGTTCATATATGGTGAGAAGATACAAATGCTCAATGGAGTAATCAACAAGTATAGAAATTTATTTCTTACCATGCATGGTGAGTAAACTGAAAGTGAGGTCCATGAATGAGCCCTCCCGTGAGAATCTTCTCATAAAAGTCTGTAGAATGAGAGGATGCATACTCCCCTTGGAACACTCCATCAATAAAAGCATACTCCCAAGTGACAGCGCTGCGGGCCTTGATAACAAGGCTCTAGTCATTCCATGAATTCTCCCTTTGACATTCCATATGCCAAATCCATCCACTATCATGCTACTATGTGAGAGGATCTCCTTCCTATATGGAAGTCCCTCCTGATCCTCCAATGTTGAAGGGTAGCCTCCTTGCACCTTGAATGTGCCTCCCTTCTCTCTGGAAATATCATGATAAGTATGGGAAAAATTCTACCCATACTCTCCCAAGTGTAACCACAACAACAAAAACTCTTGTTGTTGCCTCATATCTCCCTCATACAAGCCATAGAGTAAGATCATGATGGTTGTCTTGTATGATGCCCCATACAAACAATTATTCTTCTTTCCTAGCATATGGGTGCCATGCAATGCCTCCATCCACCACATACCTCCTGACAAAGGGTATGTCCCAAGATGGCCAAACTCTCTCAAGAGTAGCCATCACATCTTTGTTTCTTGTTACGTGGTGTCATAGATCTGCAAGTGGCTCACCAACCTCTTGCTCTCCATCCACCCCCATTTATCCAAATTTGGATGCCTCTGATCATTCTCCCCCTTGGTATCTTCCCCATGAAGACTACCAATCTCCTCAAGTCTTTGAAGAACTTTGCACTCCATGAAATGTTGAAGCACACCTCCACTAGGATCTCCTGATGAGACATCCTCGTCATGCATGGCCCTCCAAGACTAAAGAGGCCTTAGTTATGCTGCAAGTAGAAGTCTCTCTTTGAGATGAGGCATGCTCATTGAGAGAGTGTCATCTAGAGGGGAGAAAATGTTTCTCATCTCAAGATGTATACCCCTTCTTACTGCTCCTTTCATTGCTTCCTGAATGAAGCTGACTTCTGTATGCTCCCATGAGGAATGGGTCCTCCTTCCTTCACTGCTACTCTTGGACAGCGTAGTGCAATCTTGCTGCTCTAAACTAGCAGTAAGTGGTGATCCTGGGTTATACAACAGCAGATTTCCACAATCTTCTGAAAGATTTGCTGCAACAATAGAAGGTGGAAATGCAATCATACCTTGCTGGCCTTTGGGAACACCTTGCATGGCTGCAAGAGTTCTTTCTTCCACTGTGTTGGCTCCCTCAACTGATGATGTTGAAGGCTGCTCCTCCAAGGTTGTGACAACACTAATATAAGTCTTCTCAAGAGGTGGTGAGGGCTCCTCCCTCTCTAATTGTTCTTCATCAAATCTCTTGATCACCCTTTGAGTGAAATCTACAAGAGTAGATACTCTTGCATGACTTATGTGACTGAACCACCAAGTGCTTTCTTTTCCCTTCATGTGCAGCGCTGCAATCTCTACTGATTCTCTTTCTACCACTGGATGTAGTAGGAAGAATGCTGCAAGTCTTCTTGTCCAAGTCCTTACTAAAGATGATCCATCAAAAGTAGACAATAGAAACATATTGCCCTTCATTCTTCTTGTGCTGCAGGGTCTCCTTTCTTCCTCCAGTTGAATGAACTGTGGGAAGGCTAGAGTCTCCTTGAAGTCTCTAGGTTGAGACTTTTACTCAACAAGGTATTCACTTAGGATCATGTGATCCAAGTGTCCTTCATGCTTCTTGTCTTCTCCTTTTTTAGAATAGGAAGTGCATGGTCCTTCCTCTTCTCCTTCTTCTATCTGCTTAACCTCCTTGGAGAGGTCCTTCCTAGATCTAAAAATTGATGAGAGTAATCTCATTCTCTCCATCATTCTAGTCTTGCTCCTTCAGATAGCTGGATCTCACAGGCTGAGCCAAGAAAGATGCTTTGATACCACTGTAATATCCCCAAATTGGGACTGCTAGACATGCATGAAAAACACATTTTTCAGGAATGTGTGCTACAAAAAACCAAGATCAGCCCTTGGATCCCTTAGATCTGATAATCTAAGACCCAAATCCAAGAGAAAATTAGAAGCCAAGCAAACTAGGTGAGGTAAAAAAGCGTCTCACACTTAGAATGGCTAGAAAATGCCCAAGAATGGGACTGCAGCAATATGTAAACACAATTATGGATCAGAAACAATCTATTAACTCATAATATGTGTTAAGAAACACATAGCCATCAATGGATGCTTCACCAACAAAAATATTCCTGTCTATTCTCTCCCAAAATGAGGAAATGCAACATTCTGTACCATAAAAATGTCATTTTCAGAAAATAACGCAATAAATATGAGAATTGGGACTTGGATCTCATAGTTTATACATTATACATCTCACATACCAAATTTGAGCAAAACAAAATCACTCTAGCTAAGTTAAACAAATCTCCCCAAGCCGATATGGTCTAAAAATGCCCAAATCCCATGACTTGACTTCTGCAGAATTTTATGAAGCATACAAAGCGTAACTTAGAGAGGGTTCTGACACAAATAACAGTCCTCAACAGATCAGGGGTTTATATTATGCAAAATTTAAGAAAAATGGAGGTCTAACCCCTTTTATACATCAAAGAGACAACCAGGCAAGGGCTTCATGAGAGTACATGTATGAAATGACAAGATATGCAGATCCAGATCTTAAATAACGCAGTTGTACTGAAGCTATACCTAAATGAGGCTGAATAATACAAGGAGAAGAATAATATGCTTAATACAAGAGTTTCGGGAGAAGGGTTGGCCCTTCCTCCAAGAAACAAGCTCACAAGCAAGGGTTCAAACCCTGCTACTACAACACTCTGAAAAAGGACGCAGTTTTTGTAAATGACTGCACTGTAGAATATGGGAAATGATTTGGCCACATGCCAAGATGTAAAATATGCTCCAAGATCTTCCTCACAGTTCTTTCAAAGAAAGGGAAGCTCCCTCCTCTGAAAGATAAGCTCAGAAAGTGGTGTTGTGATCTTTCCACTACAACACCCTACAACACAGCGTTTTGTGCTACAAGAATAACACTGTAGTTGAAGGAGGATGCTTGGCCTCAAGCCTGAATGTGGAAAACTGAAGGACGATGCTCCTCCAAGAGGCCTCTCAAGGAAAGAGAAGTAATCCCTAAGCATGAATGCCTTGTGCTAAACAACACTGCATACTCAACTCAACAGTCGAAGAATGCTCAATAGTCTAAGCAGACCAAAATCAATAATCAATAAGCTAACCCCAAATGGCTGCCATATCTTCCCTTATAAGATTTGTGAGCCTCCTCACCTTGGGCCCCACCCATTAGGGTTTCCAACATCACATGATCACTTTCCCTCCAAAACTGCGTTGTAGCTCCATCAAGGCTACTCCTCCATACTGCACTATTGACTTAGTCAACTTGACTGAATCAACATGGTTCTCGTCCTGTTCACACATGGAAAGTGCAAAATCCAGCTACTAGGATGTTCCCTTTTCATACCAAGAGGGTTTTTATGCTAATACAAGACAAGTATGGGTCTTTTTCCCCCATTTATTCATCTACTAGGTGCAAAGATCAAAATTTAATATTCCTATTAGCTGCATGCTAACTTAGGAATATTAAAAAATATAAGGGAGGAAGGGAAAATAGGTTTGAACCCTTGGACACAGTTCAGATTACTTCCTCTCCCATGATCCTTTCATGCTTTTAGGATGTTGGGTGTTATCAGTTTTGTGAAAAGGTCAAACAAGTCAAAAGCCACTCCGACTTGACTAGATTGCTTTTCATTGGCTTGTAAAATCACCGAGTTAGCCTAGCAGGAGTGGAGTTTGAACTCTCATCTGAATCCATTTCCAAAGCAAAAGGTATACCAGACATTGGCGAGATATTTTTTAAACAAAAGAAGTTGGGGTTGTGCTATTATGAACCCTACCTAAAACCAAGCTGTCAAGAAGGTTGCAAGGCTATTTTTCCTTTTTCTCACTTGCTAAAGAGGTATGCCTTGCTGATGAAGCAAATTATCAGATACTTCACCCATGAGGGGAGATACAGGATTTACTCATATCATATAAGGTTACTAATGCACTTCACCAAAGTCAAATTGATGAATCTACCATACTATCTTTTCCGGAGCATTGACAAGATGGACTCACTTGTCAAGAAAAGAAGCTATGATCACCAAATTCCGAGCCTTTTCACCACTCCTTGATCAAAATCATTGTCTTACATCAGCTATAGTAGCAAGGAATCCCTTGGGATGTCTTCATCTCACATGATGTGTTTACAAACCCCCAAGCCTTCATTTAGCAGAATTTACCCTCCACTTCACAACCACCTACCTCCACTCCTCCATCATCTCTCCATATGCCTACTCCATGAATAAATTCAACCCCTATCCCTTCTCCTAATGTGCCAAGTGAAGAAGCTAACAGTGGATCTAATGATGAGCAAACATATGAAGAAAATGAAGAAGAGGACAGTAAGGTAGAAGCTGAGGAAGATGAAGAAAATGAAGAAGAAAACAGTGAGGTAGAAGTTGAGGAAGATGAAGAAAATGAAGAAGAGGACAGTGAGGTAGAAGCTGAGGAAGATGGATAAGACAAGGAAGAGGACAGTGATGAGAAGGGAAGTAATAATAGCCACAACAAACAAGAAATTGATGACAACAAAAATCAAGAGACAAATGCAAGTAAGACAAAGGTTGAAAACATTGAGGCAAATGCAGAGCTTGATAAAGATGATGAAAGTGGTGAAAATAATGAAGATTATGGGACAAAAACATAGTATGAAGGAGAGGGACAACAGAGTGATGATGACCAAGAAGAGGCATCCTCTCAAGAAGGAAACAGTGAGAAAGAAAACAGAGTTAAAATCAGTGAGCCTCATGATGAGCAAAAGGGCCAAAACAATGAATCTTATGATGAAGAAGATGACAAGGCTTGTGGCACCTCCGAAGGTAGATACACCATCATAAAACCTCTCACATGCACCTATCACAGAGGCAGAAGAGATGTGTTTGTTTCCTCAAAAAGGTAAGGGGCCATCTATCCTCTAGTGATCAAGCATCAGGACAAGGGAAAAGGAAAGGTGGAAAAAGGTGAGCAAAAGGTACAGGTAAGAATGAACAAAAGGATCAAGAATACTTCTCAAGGATCTCAATTCATTGATCTAGAGGGACCAAGAGATGAAAACTAGGTTGCTCCTCTTGGAAAAACATGCACAACTTCAGGAGTGGGAAAGGGATTTTGAGATGGCTCAAAGGGTCATGTACTACTACAAAGAGGAACATAAGCATTTCAAGGAGGTTAAGAGGGGCCTTGCCCTACAAAAGAAAATGACCAAACATTATGCAAGGAAAAGCATGCTTGCTAGCGCCAATCTAAAGAAGGCCCTCATTGAACTAGAAGACCTAAAAAGAGCCAAAGTGCATGACAGCCTTGGAGTCTTGGATGAGGCTTCTCAATAAGTATCCAAAAACTCTTGAGGGGTCTACCTACCAATTTTGAGGCAAATTGGACAACTTTTTGTTTTTTCCAAATTTTGACCCCTAGGAGCGCAGCACCCTAGGTGTTACGCACAAAATTGGTGCATCCTCAGCTCTCAAAGTTTACATTATTGGATTTTTCACATCACCAACAGTCTACTCACCAATTTTCAGATCATTTGGAGCAGTTGTACCCCCTCAAAAGGTCAAAAAACATCAAAAATTTGACCTTTCTCCCTCCTTTTCAGACCAGGTGTTACGCACAGAGCAGTGTTGGGAGATTTGATTTTTGAGTAGGTAAATGGCATACATTTAGCACAAATCAAACATTTTTGGAAATCAGAATCATCAGGATTTCCACTGAGCCATCACGGAGCCAAATCCGGTGTCGGGAATACCTCCAAAAGATTGTTGCAACAGGGCCTATTTCTGTGTTACGCACCTGGAAAATTTTCACTGTTTGACACATGTGTTACGCTCCTATGGCTGAATGGAAAAAATGTGCGTTTGGAAAGTTTTCTTAGGCATGTCAGGCCTAAAATTCAATTTTATTTCCTCTTATAGTTGGAAAATATATTTCATTTAGATATTTTTGTGCCTTGGGTTTTGCAAAGCCTCAAGGACAAGTTAGGATATTTCTCTTTGGCCAATAGGCTTCTAGATGCTCTAGTAGGCTCTCTTCTCCTTGTTTGTTATATAAGACATGAGGATTCATTGTAATCAGTTGGGACTTGATGTGTTTAAGAGCAATACATGGTTTTATGAGATTGGACAAGATATTGGTTTTATGAAGTGAATGAATGGCTTGTGTGGCTTGATGTTGGAGAAGCTTGCTTGCAGGATTCCATAGCTTGGTGAATGGTGATGTTTTCCTAACTTGTTAATGTTTTCTTGTCCTCATATTTTTTCAGTCTACTTGGTTGCTATAGATCAGAAAAGTATAGGTTGAGATATGCTCATGGAAGCACCTCAAACCTCCTGTTTGCTATAGTCTTGATGTTTTCTTCTTTTAGTCATCTTAAGGAATTCTTGATTTCTCAGGCCCACTAAAACTTGTTTTTATTTCATGAATGGTTAATATGTTAGCTTATAAATATGATTCATGGTATGCCCTGCCTATTTAAAGTTTTCAAAACCCTATTGTGAAGCTTTTATATAAAATACTGATTGATTAGGTCAAGACACAGAGGCCTTGTTTCGATCTTGCCCTTTACCCATGCTTACCAACTTGTTTCAAAGTTTCCGATAGTTTGATATGTGCTATTTAGGAGTTCCCTCCTCATATATTGAGTTTTTTTTTTTTTATCTTATGTGTTTTCTCAAAAAGCTAAAGGTGAATTTCTAAAGTTAGGGGTTCTAATGCTTCTATGTCTCACCGGAATGTTCATCTTACATGTTTATCAGTTTGAGTATTTTTCATAGAGATTAATGGTTTTCCCTATCTCGTAAGTTATTTCTTTCGGACTATATATGTTTAAATCTCTTAGTTTTTCCCAAAATTAATGTTCATTACACCTCATCATCACCTAAGGATCCATTAACCTTGCTAAATCGGCCCTGCAATACACTCTGATTCATCATTTAGACACCCTCGACTTCATCTGACCCCATATCCCTATTGATTTGACAACCTCTCATTCCACCTATCCTACTTAGTCATCTTACACCAACCCAAAACAAACAAACAAATTACACTTAACAACTAGCCTAAAATCAATCATCCGAAGCGAACAATTTCACATCCTTTGCACAATAGAGAGAGCCCTATATAAGTCCAAGAAGGCTAGGTCCTAGAACTCCAAAGACTGGTCTGATGTTACCCCGTCATTTGGTTTAGACAATCTGTCAAATCACGAGACCCTAACATAATGGTGATCACTGTAGCACCCTGTGGGTTCATAAAAATCTAAATACCCCTTAGGAATCCAGAATCCCTTCATCAAACAGTATCCTATGATGTATAGCTACCTCATCACTATCACTAACACAATGGTGATTATGGTGCAACCTTTGATGTCGGTGACAAACTAAGTATCCCTTCAGACTTCAGAAACCTTCATCAAATCATAGAGAACTTAACTGATAGCCTAAGAGTAGAATCTAGCTGTTTCACCATCTTAGAAAATTGATGACTCAGCTATAGGACACTCTTACATACCTTAAGAGCTGCACATATAAAACTCAGAAAACCCAAAAAAATTTCTAGATTAGCTTTTTGTCAGTATTGGTGGTGGAACATAGACAACATATCTTCAAAACAACTAAAAATATCCACCTAGTGACTCCACTAGCCTCCAGTAGGCCTTCTAAGTTTTGCTAAGTATCTATAGACTCCTGCAGGACTGCATCAAACCAGCCTTGAGATGTCTAGAAACCTAGTCACACACTGTGCGAGTTTGATATCACCTAGAGAGGTCAGCCTTCCGAAAGCAGTCATAAACTTTCAGCCTCTCTAAATTTTGAATTTGAAATCTGGCTCCATGAATAATCAATACCAGATCTCATCCAGATCCAAACCATCCTACTATAGTTGATGACCCAGAAAATATTTTGTGGCAAATTTCTGAAATTGGAAACTTAGCTACTAAAAGGACCATTCATAAAGCAAGCTTTGTACCTGAACAACTTACAGCCTTGCAAGATCCCCAGTTTGACTTGCGCCATACCAAAAACCTTTTCAGAACCAAGTCACAAAGTAGAATCGACTATACCAATCTTGAGCCCATAGACTTGCAGCAGAGTCTTAGCAGAGAAGCTTCTCCTTCCACACCACCTGATCTACAACTTCTCCATCACTTTGGCTCTTTTCACCCCAAGTCTACTCAGAATCAGTTTACTGGTCCAAGTACTTCTGCCACACCCTTTCACACCGCCACTGTGCAAACCACTCCATCTCATAGCACAAATCCTCCACTTGTAAATCCACCATTAGCTCCCACCATGGCAGCATGGTATGCGCCCCTTGTGTTACCACAACCATTGGTACCTTTTCCAAATGATTATCAATCCAAAATCCCACACTTCACCGGGGTTGAATCCACTACTGGCCAACAGCATGTAGATAGAATGATTGATGCTTTTGACTACATGGAATTAGAAGAAGAAACCATGAAAATGAGAATGTTTGCCCAAAGCCTAGGAGGAGAAGCTAAGAAATGGTTCAAAATCCTAACTCCCAACAGCATACATGATCTCCCTTCCCTTTACCAAACTTTCATAAACAAATGGGAAATCAAGAAAAACCCTCTTCAAATCCTCTCAGAATATAGCAACCTCAAAAGAAACAGGGGGGAAAGTGTCCAAGACTATTGCACTAGGTTAAATAGTGTTTACAACGTGCTACCGCCGAACATGAAACCCCCATTAGGCCTAGCCTTAGCTAAATTCCCGGATGGTTTTGACCCCGACATGGCCTATCAACTAAGAGAAAGAGAGCCCCTAACTCTAGAAGACATGAAAAAAGGAGCTATAAGTGTAGAGGCCAACTTAATTGAAAAAACAGCTAGGCTAAGATCGGAAAAGAGGGTAACATACAAAGATGACACCATGCCCTCCACCTCCTCATCTGATTCCAAGATGGAAAACCTTCTTAGGACCATGGAAAGAATGATGGAAAGAATAAGCATAAATGAAAGAACACCCCCTAGGGACAACCAAACAAATCCCCAAAACAGAAACCGGAATCAAAACTTTAGAAGAAACCCGCCCCAAAATAGACCAAGGGAAAATGATCAACAAATCAGGCCACCCTTCCAAGATAAATATGTGGACGAAGGGGAAAGAGATATTGAACAACCAGATGAGAATTATCTAAACTTAATAGGCTCTGATAGTGAGGGTGAGGTTTTTCTCACAGAAGAAGAACAAGGATTCTCTCCTCAAACCAAGATGAAACAAGCTATGAAGATTCCGAAGACCATGAATTCGGATTAGAAAATTCCATAATGGAAGTCCATAGGCAATATGATCTTAGGAGTAAGAAAAACCAAGACAACTACAGGAAAAACAACTCAGACATTGTTGTTAATAAAACACTCGAGAAAATTCTTAAAAGAACAACTGACAATAACAACACCATGGTTAAGAAAACTAATCCCAACAAGGATAAAACTAGCCAACCAAGAGTTGACACAAGTTATCCTAGCACCTCTGCTAGTGGCCCTAAGAAAACTCTAATGACCAAAGCCCTGAACCAAAATCAGCGAATTAAAAATGTGGAGAAATTTATGGCTGATAAAACTGATGTAAATATGTCTAAAACTCAAGTACCTTTAAGTTTTGAAGGAGATATCACTAAAATCAAAATAACCATCCCTCTCACTGAATTGGTAGCTCAGGATATGTACTGCTCCCAAGTACTAAAAATCTTGAACATAGGAAATGATACCAACACTTTGAATCTGATGGATGATAAACCAGAGCTGTTGTTTGGACCCGAAGTAGATGGAAAATACCAAGAAGGAGCCATTCCCCCATTCTATGTTAGCCTAAACATACACGACAAAATCCTACATAATTCCATGCTAGAATTTGGTGCCTCTCACAACCTCATGCCGAAGTTAGTGATGGAAATATTGGGCCTAGAAATAACCAAGCCCTACAAAGATCTGTATTCTTTCGATTCAAGCAGAGTTAAATGATTGGGCCTAATCAAGGACTTATGTGTCAATCTAGCACAAATCCCTGCTAAGAGCCTGGTCATGGACATAGTCGTGGCTGACATTCCCCCCAAATATGGCATGCTTTTGTCCTGATCTTGGGGAGCTAAGCTTTTGGGAAACCTCCAACTTGACATGTCTTATGCTACCATCCTGATTTTTAACCAAACTAGGAGACTCTATTAGGAATCTCATATTAAGTATATGGTAAGCAACCTAGATAGACCCAACAACACCCCTATCTATTTAATTCATTCAGTCTTGGACTCATTCATATTGTATAATGAAAATGACCTTGATGAGCAAGTAAATGAAGATTGTGATGATATAAGCACATTACAACAATCATATCACTTCCTCTATGATGAGTTCGACAGTAAAAACTATCACGATCCTAAAACACCACAAGATAATAAAATTGAAACTGATTTCCTGCAAATTGAAAATGAAATATCAGAAACAAGAATCAGTTTAGAAAAGGGAACAAGTTGCTCAAAAGAAAGACAAATCACAAGAACACAACCTCTTCCTTTTGCTAATCCAAAAAAAATGAAACACCCTCACAAAACACAAATCTTTGGGAATCTGGAACAAGACAGTCTAATGTTTCTACCTTACTTAGATACT
The DNA here is from genome assembly GCA_034641835.2 of Pinus albicaulis. Taxonomy (NCBI): domain Eukaryota; kingdom Viridiplantae; phylum Streptophyta; class Pinopsida; order Pinales; family Pinaceae; genus Pinus; species Pinus albicaulis. The sequence continues at coordinate 85,131 of JAXQQM020065804.1, read as the reverse complement.
TCAACATCCAAGAAATTTTCCCTTTCAGAAAAATTATCAATTTTCAACAACATTATTTCAAATCCTGAAAGACATTTTTGTTGAAGCTAATATAGAAGAAGATAGCATGGGTAAACTTAAGAAGCCTCAAATAATTAAGGTGTTTAAAATTTTATTGCTACACACAAAAAAAAGGAATACAAGATTGTGCAAAATTTCGTAATGCTTATGTGTGTAGTAAGTGTATCAGCCCAAAACCTTGTAACACAAGCATTATTCTAAAAAGCCTTCCTTTCCGTAGGAATCAGGAAAATTTTGAGCACCGAGGTTCACTTAGAAATAAGGCAAGGACATAGGCTTTGTATGATTTTTAGGTACCAGAGCAATCCTTCCAAAAGAACAAATACCTTTTCACCAAAAAAGATCATACTTTACAAAGGGTATGGTTTTCTAACCAAATCTCATTGCATGATATAGTTTTTCGTGTTACCATCGATGATACCACTTCAGATCAATCAGCTCAAATATTTTTTAAAATTTCCTTTGGCCGCATGTTTAAACAAATACCTCCCTAAGCAGAAAGGTCGGAGATACCGCAAAAAATCAGGCCTTCAGCTTTAAATTTCTCTCCTATGGTGTACATATTAGATGACTTCATCATTTGTTTTAAATATGGTAGAGAGTACCTTGCCTACTTGAAGATGATCTTTGACCCAAACATATTTGAAGAGAAAAGGTCAAAGAAGAAGCACCAATATCATGGATTTTGAAAACTCTTGGACTAATCCTTTCTACCATGTTGTCAAATAGAGGTAACTATGTTTTCTATTTTCAAGAGTTGAATGAAAAAAATATGTTAGGACATCCTTTTTGAAGACAAGAGTGCTCAAACAATACATTTCTCAAGATGTCAGTTTTAAAATTTTCACTCATTGTACATACCATCAGGCGAAGAAATAGTAAAAAGAGGAAAAAATACAAAAACATATAAGAAATAGAAAAGATATGAAAGATTCAAAACAAGGTACAACCCCATACCCAAAAAATAGTGATACTCAGTGTGCAAGCCTAAATGCCACTACTCAGAAAAAGAATGTCTTGTTCGCCTATCTAGCCTAATCATGATCAACATAATATATGTGCTTCTTGAATTGTCAAATAAAATAGATTAGGAAAGAAAGATATTGTTTCCACATGCTCAAAATAGAACCAAGGAGAAAAACGGGGATGAATAGGAAACTATGTATCTAGCCTTGATTTTTCTAGTATTATTTTGTACAAAAATAACATTTGTGCAGCCTTGTTTTTATGCCACAAACCCATGATAAATTAGATTGTCTAATCCCGATCTAGTCATGTTTTAAATTTCATGTTTTTAGCTTAGTGAATAAATGTTGTCAAAACAAACTTAACCTTGACGGTTGAGTAGAATAGGTGGAATCAAAGGAGTTCAATAGCCTAATTTGAACTCCTAGAAAAGATAAGTGTAGAAGTAGATAGTTTGCTTTCACTTTCAAAATAAAAAATGTTAATGGGTTTTCCAGCTCAAGTGCACCAAATGAAGAAATTTTTTAGAAGGAAAAAAGTAGTAGGTTAAAGTGAAGTTGATCTAATCATGCTTCCATATTTTCAAAATCACTACTCAGTGGAAAGCAACAAAGAAGAAAAGAGAAAATTTGCCCAATGGATGAGGCATCTGGCTCTTCATAAACCAAGAGACCTCGAAATTTCGGACACCTCCTAAAAGGAGCTACCCTCCCCCAAGTGGAACCACACTGCTAGGCATCAATAATTTTCACCTATATTTAGATGACTAAATGCTTTTGTCCAAGATTTTCTAGAAACAAAATTCAAGAATCATGTGAGTTCTAGAAATTTCTTCAAAGAGAAAATTTTTCATTATCTCACTTCCCCGTCAAAGCATGGCCAATCTATCGCCCAAACAAGACCAATGTCTCTCACTCTCACTATGTTTGCCATCTCATCTTATAACACACTCTCTCTATTTATCTAAGCCCCTCTACTTTCACACCTTTTTTCTCCAAGTAAAACCAAACTTTTTTCCTACCCACCAAATGCCTCAAGCAATGGTGATTTCAAAACTCCCTTTTCTAAAGCCCCTCTAAAGTAAACAAGTTTTCTAGTTGTCTAGGATGATAGTGCATAATAGAGTGTCAAAAACCCTCGTCTCTATCCAAACCCCGTTTGAAGTTTTCAATCAAAAACCTATTCCAAGAGCATTACAATAAGTCAAAAAGGGTCACCTAGGTTATGCACTATCATGTTTCTAAATTCACTATTTCCACAAATATTCAAAGGTGAAGTCAAGAGAACACAAGAATGAGGAATATCATTGGCCAAAGAACATCAAAGACCTCCAAAGGTATCCTCTTGATCAAGCAAGAAGTTCCCCGCAAAGGAGAAACTTAGCATATCAAAGCATTCGCAAGAAGATTTTTTATTTTTTTAAATGGTCACCGTAGAAAAAGAGGCAAAGAAGGAGACCTAAAAGCTCATAAGGGCATCGATAGTTGGTAGCAAGATACAAACAAGCTTAAATTTTACAAGGAAGAACATGATCTCATGAGAGTGTTATGAAGTACCCCATCAAAAGGTCCATGTAGGTCATAAAAGATGTTGGCACATAAGCAACACCGTACCTCAAATAAAAATATCATTTAAAATTTGTTTGGATTCAATCATGAAACTTGTAGAGGGACAACCGACGATTTCTTATTCCCGCAAAAGAAGATCAAAATCCATCAGATCAGCCATGAGATAAGGTAAAAAAGGAGGGTCATCTTGAGAAGACCATTCACAACCTAGAAGAAAGCAAATAAGGTGTGTTTGTTGGGAATTAAGGCACCATGACTGCTTTGACCCAAGTAATAGAGCAATTCTAAGGCTACAAAGGAAAAGAACACCTAAAACCCTTCAATAGATCATCGAAGGCTTTAGGCATAAAATAGTGAGTTTGATAAGTGTCTTTTTGACAAGTCAGAAGATAGCATTATTTGTTTTTCTGAAGTATCCCTAAAACTGTGGCTTGGGACAATAGACAAAGAGGGTCAAAATAGTGACCAAGAAACCTCTTCATCATAGCATACGGTTTCAAGGGTTTTTCAATTACCCTATGGTTTGGCAACAAGCACTAACTCCACCTCAACAAAAGGTAAACAAAGTTTTTTTAAAAAGAAGAGGCAAGAAATGTCAGCTCAAAGGTCTTTTTTTCTAAAAATAGTTAAAGACATCTTCAAATGGCCAAAGGAGACAAACATGGGTGGAAATTTCCAAAGATATCAATCGCGATAAGCATGGGCCATTATGTGATAAAGCAGCATCTGTTCAAAGAGATGTTGATCAAAGTGACCTAAAAACAAATAGATATACCCTTGGTTTATAGCATAACAAAGAAAATCCCAACAATTACCTCTTTTCAAAATACTATTGTGTAAAAATATGACTAAGACATAAAAAACACCAAGGCCGTATCCGGCAAAGGTGTTTTTCCCACAAAAATAATGACAACGTACAAGGGAAATAATTTTTCAAATACAGAATATCGTCAAAAGGAGAAATGGAAAAATGATGAGTTTGTCAGTGGAAGAAATGTTAAAGTCAAAAAGGTTCTTTTTCTCCAAAGTATAGGCTAAGAGGCATGGACTTGGTGTCTTAGGTATGGTTTCAAATTAAAAGAGCCTTAAGAGGCCTAAACAATGAAGAAAAGAAAAATTATCAATCAAATATGCCACCGCAACACCAAAATAGTCAAAGACACAAAGGAGGAAAATTAAATAAACATGAACATTACAAAAGTGGGTTTTGATTCAAATTTATTTTCAAAAAGAGTTATAAAAGTCTTTTGGGTGTTCCCCCACATGATTTGTCATCTCCAAGCCAAAGAAGGCCATTGGGAAGAGATTTCCTGGGTGAGCTTCGTGCAAATCGCTGAATGTATGTAGGCACTTACGCACCGAGGCCGATGCTACGCACTCCGGCCTTCAGTACACATAGGGAGACAAGGCCGTAGCATTATTTAACACTATGCTATGCGCCGCAGCCTCGGCTATGCGCACTGCTGGGTGTTACGCATAGACACAACAAAGTGCATAAAACTACCCGTTACACACCAATGCTACACTCCGAAGCCCGATTGGCCCATCTCCGTCCGTTATGAACCCGTGCTACCTCCTATGAGCTCAATCCGCGAGCTGACTGCATCACGCATTGTGCTATGCATCGGTGTTACAGTGCGTACAAGTTTTGTCTAAAATTGCCAGTGAGTCAAAACTTTAGTTTTTCTCGCTCCAAGCTTCGCAATCAAGGACACAAGGTTAGTGGTTTATTTTCTCGCTCCAAAGCTTTCATTTTTTCTAGCAAAGAGATATTTAAAGGCTTAATTAAACCAAACTCCCTATTACCTAAGAAATTATTTTAAATATCTTTGGTTAGGGTTTGCAAAAGAAAAGTTGTTGTGTATGCCGCAGGAGACTAAGTGATAGCAAGAAACCCCAAAACACCGAGTTCACTCTTGGAGAGTTTAATCTTGACCCCCATTTGAAAATTTACCCATTACCTCACTCATGGCAGCTTTTTTTACCTAAAAAAACCCTCAAACAAAATCTAAAAGTCTTGTCATGGCTAAAACCGCCACCATAAATCAAGGAGAAGTTCATAGCAAATGTTGATGAAAGCCAAATACCTTCCAAGCCTAAACACAAGGGAGGAAGAGAAAATAGGTTTGAGCCCCTAGACACCATCCAAATTACTTCCTTTCCCATGATCCTTTCATGCTTTCGGGATGTTGGGTGCTTTGGTCAGGTTGCAGTGTCAGAAGTCAAAAGCCACTAGACCTTGACTAGAATTTTCATCCTTGGCTTACAAAATCATCAAGTTAGCCTAGAAGGAGTGGAGTTTGAGTTTCATCTCGAATCCATTTCTAAAGAAACAGATATACCAAACATTGGCGAGATATGGTTTAAACAAAATAAGTTGGAGTTCAGTTATTATGAGCCCCATGTAAAACCAAGCTATCAACAAGGTCGTAGGGATATTTTCCTTTCTCCCACTTGCTAGAGAGGTATGCTTTACTGATGAAGCAAATTATCATATATTTCACCTCCGAGGGGAGATACCCAGGATTTAATCATATCATATAAGGTTACTCGGATGTACTTCACCAAAGTCAAAATGACGAACTTACAATACTACCTTTTCCTAGAGAACACAAGATGGCCTTTATTGTCAAGGAAAGAAGCTATGATCGCCAAATGTTGGAGCATGTGCCCCACCTCACTCATTGATCAAAATGATTGTCTTACACAAGTTGGAGTAGCAAGGAATCCCATGGGAAGTCTTCATCTCACATAATGTATTTACAAACCCCCAAGCCTTTCATTCAGAGGAATTTACCCTCCAGCTTCATAGCCACCTACCTCCACTCCTCCATAATCTCTCCATATGCCTTCTCCACAAAGCAACCACCCCCATCCCTTCTCCTAATGTACCAAGTGAAAAAAGTCAGATAATGGCTCTAATGAAGAGAAAACATATGTGAAAATAATGAGGAAGAGGACAAGGAGGTAGAACGTAGATAGATGAAGATAATGAGGAAGAGGACAAGGAGGTAGAAGCCGAGGGAAGATAAAGAAGACAAGGAAGAGGACAATAGTGAGTAGGAAAGTGATAATACCCACAAAAAATAGAAAAATGATGACAGCAGTAAATCAAGAGAAAGATGCAAGTGAAGTAAAGGTTTAAAACATTGAGGCAAATGCAAATCTGATAAAGATGATGAAAGTGGGAGAATGATGAGGATTATGAGACAAAAAAAGATTGTAAAGAAGAGGAACAACAGATCGATGATGACCAAGAAGAGGTAGCCTCTCAAGAAGGAAACGGTGAGCAAGAAAAAAGAGTTGAAATCATGAGCTCCGTGATGAGAAAAGGACAAAAACTAGAGGTCTTATGATGAAGAGGATGACAAGGCTTGTGGCACCTCCAAAGCTAGAGACACCATCATAAACCTCTCACATGCACCTATCACAGAGACGAAGAGATGTGTTTGCTGCCTAAAAAAGGCAAAGGGCCATCTCTCCTCTAGCAATCAAGCATCAAGACAAAGGAAAGGGAAAGGTGGACAAAGGTGAGCAGAAGGTACAAGTAAGAAGGAGAAAAAGGATCAAGAAGACTTCCTCAAGGATCTCAATTCATTGATCTAGACAAGAAAATGAAGAACAAGAGATGAAAACTAGGTTGTTCCTCTTGGAAAAGGATGCACAGAATTTCTTCAGAGTGGGAAAGGGATTTTAATATGGCTCAAAGGGTCATATACTATTACAAAAGAGGAACATAAGCATTTCAAGGAGGTTAATAGGGCCTTTCCCTACAAAGAAAATGGCCAAACATTATGCAAGGAAAATCATGCTTGCTAGCACCAAGCTAAAGAAGGCCTCATTGAACTAGAAAACCTATAAAGAACTAAAGTGCATTACAGCCTTGGAGTCTTGGTTGAGGCTTCTGCAGGCATCCAAACCTCCTTGAGGGGTCTCTCCAAAAATTTGGAGGCAGTTTGAACAATTTTTTGTTTAACTGCCTAAGAAGTTTAAAACAACATCTCAAACTAATATCCACGCCGATACGCTAATACATTCAAGATCTCGAGAACATTAAAAATGCGAGCTCCAATGGATCGACAGATGACCTCTACCTCATAGACGTAACGTCATGCGTATAACACCACCGGAATTGCTGATAAGAATGCTCACGCAAATCGGTTGAATTCCACTTCAAACGGTTGCATTAATTATGAAGATGGGCTTTATCTTATGAAGATAACACCACAAGTTATGCAAAAACAATGACCGTGTAGATCCGTTGAATTCAACATCGATGGTTGTACTAAACATCTCAAAAAAAAAGCCGACATCTCCTCTCCATTAAACCCCGCCCCATTCTCTTCCATTCAACCCATAAACTCCGCCTCCGTCAATTTCGACTCTCGACCTAGAAACCTCACCTCTCAACATACAAATCACCCTATTGTACCTTTAAACTCCCCCACCATCTCTCCCGCTCACAACGCATGCTCGAAAACACTAACCCATCCCTTAACAACCAAGGTTTTAATAATTCTACCGTAATAAAACTATCTAGCATTAACTTAGATAGAGCCTCTTTGTCCCTTCATAAAGGCTTAAACTTTGCCATTACCCCTAATAAAATTCCCGTGGAAAATATAATTAGCAACATAGAAATTTCCATAAGAGATCTTAACACATGGAAGCCGAGGAAATAAGACAAGAGACGGTCAAACCTTAAAACGTTAAGCCACCTCCGTGCAACTTATCCAAAGAAGAAAAACTGCTCTAAAAAACCCAAGAAATAATAAAAATATAATAATCCTTAAATTTATTAAAGGAAACGCAACCGTAATTATGGATATAATGGAATACGACAAGAAATGAAGATCACCTAAACAATGTTGGTTACAGAATTAAATAAAGATCCGAGTGTTAAAATTCTTAAAGAAGTAACCAAGAAAATTAAAGACTCTTCACTTGGACACTACTCATAAAAAATAAAATCTCACTCCCTCTAGCTCCATCACCCTAGAATTATGGTGCTCCTAAGGTTCATAAAGTAGGCATTCCCCAAGACCCATAGTCAACACCATTGGCTCTCCTACCACATCCTCGCACAATATCTTTATGGAAAGCTTCGCCCTCCTGCCGAGAACACTTCATCACATATCAAAGACTCGCCCTTTTGTTCAATAGACCAAAACTGAAATGCAAGACGATGATCTCATGGTAAGTTTTGACATCGTCTCCTTTACACTATGATTCCTATAGATGAGTTTTTACCGAAATTTTAAAAGCTATCACAGATTATGAGATCGTAGGACTCTAAAATTATGTGTAAAATATTCTTTCTTCAGCTTCAATGGAACTATTTATGAACAAACTCATGGAGTGGCTATGGGTCTACCTATATCTCCCATTATCGCCAACATATACATGGAGCATTTTGAGTAAATAGCTCCTCAAATCCTTTCCATTCAATTCCCGAATAATGGAAAATATATGTGGATGATATCTTCGCAAAATGGACCCATGGTTTATTAAAATTAAATGATTTCTTAGCCCACTTTAACAGCCTCTCAAGCACATAAAGTTTACCTTGGAAATTGAAAAGGACAACCAATTACCTTTCCTAAACATCCTTCTAACAAAAAAATAAGGAAAACTCAAAGACCAAAGTTTATAGAAAGAAGACTCACACGGATGTATACCTTCATGCTAATTCACATCACCACCCCAATCAAAAAATCGCATCATCAAAACCCTAACGACTGTGGCTTCCAAAATTTTAGACTCCTTCCACCTAGGGCATGAGTTAGACTATATCCGCTATGTTTTTCAACAAAAATGGGTACAATAAAATGTGCCTCTATCAACAAAACTATTCACCAAACCCTTACTGAAAATAGCTCAAAAAGAACCTTGACATTCCTAAAATCTCTTTTTTTGCCTTATATAAAAGGAACAACTAGATAAAATTTCTCTAGAATTCTTAACAAACACAACATTAAGATTGCCTTCACTCCCCTAAGACTGCCTTAAATATGGTAGACTCACGAAGAACCCCTATAAACCCTAGGCTACAAAAATGGGTTTACATTATACCCTCGCTTCTTGTGGTAAAGAATACATTGGGGAAACAAGTAGATCCCTTTAACATTAGACTAAAAGAACACACCGCCGACTTATCCCGAATAGGACAACAACCGCCTAGTCGAACATGCCCTCTCATCCGCACATTACATACAAATGGAGAATGCCAAACTTGTCTCTAAGGAGGACCATTACCTAAAGAGGAAAAAATCAAGGAAGCCATAGAAATTGAGAAGAGAAAAAACAACATAAATCGTGATGATGGACTCATTATTAGCGACACACTGAAACCCTTAATTCATCAAACCCTTTAGCCCTTAAAACCTATAATAAAATGCTATATAATTATCACTATTTTAAAAAAGAAAAGAAAATAAAATAATAAATAAATAAAACCTATAATAACATGCGATAGAATTATCACTAAAATAATAATAATAATAATAATAATAATAATAAAATTAAATATAATATAATAAAAAAATTAAAATTAAATCATGAAATTAAATACAAATAAATAAATACATAAATTAACTAATTAATATAAATAAATACACCAAATAAGTATAAATAATGACCTATAATTCAAAAAGATTCAAACTCCACTTAACACTCTTAAAAAAATAAATAAGTAAAAATTAATTAATTAATTAGTTAATTAAAAATAAATAATAATAATAATAATAATAATAATAATAATAATAATAAATAAATAAATAAATAATAATAATAAATAAATTAAACAAAACTAATTATATTAAAATAAACAATTGATATGGTAGATAAGCTAGTTTAGATGTATTAACTTAAAATGTAACAAAAGGTTAATTAAATACTCTATAATCTTCTTAAAAAATTAATTACATTAAATTTAGACACAAAAATAAATTAGGACTTGAATTATTTTTAACAAAACTTAATAGATTAATTATTAAAATTAATTTAAAAAGACATAATTCCATATTAAATTCATAATCCGACAAATTATTAACATCAATTAAAAAATAATATTAACGTTTATCAAAACCGACCTTGTTAAAAAATCCCTATCATTCACTATTTATTCTCCACATTTGCCCTATCTTCCCCAACTTTTCAAAATACTTTGATGTCTACCTCCGATAATGGACTCACTTGGGAAGTCCGAAACATTGGGTTAAATAAACCGTAAACAAAGTTATTCCTCTCCTCTAAAAACTATTTTGACTCCGTATGGATTCTCTCTTTAAAAAAAAATTGTTTTTTCCAAATTTTGACCCCTGTGAGCGCAACACACTAGGTGTACGCACAAATTTGGTGCATCTTCAGCTCTCAAATTTTACATCTTTTGGATTTTTCACATCATCAACAGTCTACTCACCTATTTTTAGATCATTTGGAGTATTTTTACCCTCAAAAGGTCAAAAATAAACAATTTGACCTTTTCTCGCTCCTTTTCGTACTAGTGTGTTACGCACAGACAAGTGCTAGGAGATTTGATTTTTGAGCAGCTAAATGGAAAACAATCAACACCAATCAAATATTTTTGGAAAGTAGACTCATCAGAATTTCCAACGAGCCATCACGAGCTAAACCCGTGTTGGGAAGACCTCCAGCCACCGCCGCAACAACGCCAATTTCAGTGCTACGCACTCCGGCATTTTTCACCGTTTGAGACATGTGCTACGCTCTTGTGGTTGAGTGAAAAAATGTCTGTTTGGAAAGTTTTCTTAGGCATGTCAAGCCTAAAAGTCAATTTTATTTCCATTTATATTCGAAAAGACATTTATTTAGATATTTTTGTGCCTTGGGGTAAAGCCTCAAGGAGTACATTGCTAGATATTTCTCTTTTGGCCAATAGGCTTCTAGATGCCTAGTAGGCTCTCCTCTCCTCATTTTCTATATAAGACATGAGGATTCATGTGTTTAAGAGAAATACATGGTTTTATGGGCTTGGACAAGATATTGGTTTTATGAAGCGAATGAATGGCTTCGTGGTTTTCGATGTTGGTGAAGCTTGCTTGCAAGATTCCATAACTTGGTGAATGGTGATGTTTTCCTCAACTTCATAATGTTTTCTTGTCCTCATTTTGTTTCGCCCTTACTTGGTTGCTATGTATCAGAAAATTAAAGGTTGAGATATGCTCATGGAAGCACCTCAAACCTCATGTCTTCTATAGTTTTGATGTTTTCTTCTTTAGTCATCTTAAGGAATTCTTGATTTCTCCTTAGGCCCACTAATTATTTTTTTATTTCATTAATGGTTAGTATGTTAGTTTATAAATACGATTCATGGTATGCCCTAATTATTTAAAGTTTTCAAAATGCTATTGTGAAGCTTTTCTATGGAATACCGATTGATTAGGTTAAGACAAAGAGGTCTCGTTTCGATCTTTCACTTTTCCCATGCTTACCGTAACTCTGCTTCTTTCAAAGTTCCCCGATAGTTTGATATATGCAATTTCTTAGAGTTCCTCCATATATTGAGTTTTTTTTTTATCTTAGTCAAGTCAAAAGTTGAAGCAGAATTTATAAAGTTAGGAGTTCTAATGCTTCTATGTATTACCGTAATGTTCATCTTACATGTTTATCAGCTTGAGTATTGTTCATGTAGATTAATGGTTTGCCATAATCTGCGAGTTATCGTTTCTACTCATATATGTTTAATACTCCTTAGTTTTTCCCAAACTTAATGTTCATTACACCTCATACATCACCCAAAGCATCCATTAACCTTGCTAAATCGACCTCATAATACACTCGTTTCATCATTTAGACACCTCGACTTCATCTCGACCCCATAGCCCTATTGATTTGACAACCTCTCATTCCACCTATCCTACTTTAGTCATATTACCCCAACCCAAACAAACTAACTAATTACACTTAAAAATCCAGCCTAAAATTAATCAACCAAGCAAACAAGTTCACATCCTTCACACAATCAAGAGAGTTGTTTCCATCTGTGTGAAGGCTAGGTCCTAGGGACTCCAAAGACTAGTCCGATGTTACTCCGTCATTTGACTTAGCCAATCTACCAAATCACGAGACCCTAACATCAGTAATTATTTTTCTAGGACAACCAAATCTAGATAGAATTTTGGTTTCAAGGATTTTGATAATTACCGACTCGTGCTAGTCCTAGAAGGAATGGTTTATCCACTTGGTAAAATAGTCACTTGTAGTAAGGATCCATTTACGTTTGGGTGAGGGATGCATGATGGATTTCTCCAATAAAATATAGACCCCATTGCTGAAAGGAGCCTCAACAAATATTGGTTGTAATGGAAAAGGTATCAACTTTCTTTTTCCTCAAAAATTTGCGTTTATGATAGGCAACTACCATTTTATGGATGTCTTGAAAAGGGTTGGTCAATAGAAACCAGCCCTCAGATCTTATTAACAATTGTTTTCCAATAAAGGTGGCCTCCACATTATCCTTCATGAAATTCATACATAATCGTATTCCGTATCTCTTTAGGCAAAGATTTGAGAAATACACCACCTCGAATGTTTCCAATATAGAACTTTTTCCTAAAATGCAAAAATTTACTGGCTTTTAATTTCAATAATTTGGCCTTTTATTTTGGACAAACCATGAGGCACATTTAAATTTGCAATCACATATAGCATATCTATGTACTAAAGGAAAATTTAGGAATGCTTCCTTGATAGCCGGAGTTGCCGCCCTTTTGTTCATCCAATGAGTGAATCATATTGATGTCTAGTTCTTGAAAATTTGTTTTAACCATTAGTTTAGTTGCAAATTTCATCTCCTTCGAAAAATTTGGTGGTTTTTATTTCTAAATCATATTCAAATGATAATAATCCATTTTCCTATTTTTCCATCAGATCATGTGTTAGAATGTCTTTAACCACTATATGGGGCACAACAAATGATGTGTGAATGTAGAATGTGTAGACTCAAATCCTTTAGTGGTTTGATTAAGGGAAAGCCCGCTATTCCATGATATTATATTTTACAAAGGTGTGCATCCCTTAAAGCTTCGATGAAGAATTCTATGGGATGCTCATGTCCCTTTTTATTTTTCTCATAGTAATACAACCACAAATGTGTGTTCTCGATGTAAAGAGAATATGAATAAATTCATGAAGTTAGGGCAGACGAACCGGTGCTTGTGTAAGTGATTGCTTCACTAAGTCAAAAATACTATTTTTCTTCCTTGGTCCACTTGACCCCTCGACTTTTTTAGCATGTTGGTGATGTTCCTCAGATTTCTACAAGGTTTGGTATAAACCATCTAAAAATTTATCTTTCGAATGAAAATTGCAACTTTTTGATATTTCTTGGTGGGTTGATCCGAAATATTCCCTCATCATTATTTGAGTCAATATTGATCCCTTATTTACATGATGTGGCATACAATATTTCTTCTTTAAAGCCAAATAAAGATTTCTTAGGATTCATAGATAGACCGTACTTTCTTGATTTCTCAAAAACCTTTTCTTAGATGAGCTAGATGTTCTTCATCGCTTTTCAATAGACTGTGAGGTCATCAAGATATATCACAATGAATAAAAATATTTCTTCGAAAAATCAATATCCATTTCTCTTCGAAAGCTGCTCTAGTATTCATTAACCCAAAAGTCATTTTACATACATAAAGGTGCCCCGGTGTAGCGAATGTTGTTTTGTGTTAATCATCTAGATGTACCAAAGACTCGATTGCACCCTAAAAAGCCATCTAGTAGAGAGATCCTTGGAGCCTAGTACCCTTAGCAATATGTGTTCCATGTTTGGTAAAGGTATTGTCCTTCAGTATTGCTTTATTTAGATTTCTGAAGTCAATGAAGAGTCTAATCTCCCCATCTTCTTCCTCAAAGATACAATATTTGAAACCCATTCCGAGTACCTGAAAGTGGAATTATTATCCCAACATCGTACATTTTCTTTATCTCTTTCTCAATTATTGGCATTTGGACAAGATTTATTCTCCAGGTAGCTTCTCGTTTAAAGGGCTTCGGCTCTCTTTATGTGGATTTATTCCGGATGATATCGCAGATTGCTATGACTTCAAGTCTTCATAACTCAGCAAACACATCAATAAATTCTTTTGAATAACTAAATATATTTCTACTTTATAGGTGCTATCAATGTTTTTGATAGTTTTACCATCTTGGGCTCTTGCTCACCGGCCTACCCCCACTCCTCTATAATTTTCTCTAGTGGATTCCATTTTGCTTTTAGCAACATCATTGAAATCGTATTTCTCTAGAGGGACAAGCCCTCTGGGCAAGGTATTGTATCTAAGTCGAACACTCAAATTCTTCTTTTTCCTCGTATCTTCACACATTTCTATCCTATGTGGTTATTTATTTTATACTCAGATGGTATCGCATCATGAGGGGGCTCTCTTTGTATGTTTGTCTTTAGTAGACTAGTTCTCTTCTATGATTTAGGTATGAATTTGGAATTTCAACTCAGTTTTGGATTTCAGGAATTCTTCAATCTCGTTGGTCATCTTCAAAAACTTCCCAATATCTTATATTATCATGGACCACTCGGTCTATATTTAACTTGTACTATGTATTGTTTGTTAGGAATGAGGGAGTTGAAAAGTGTTGGCTACAAATTCTAGTCCATTGGAAAGGATATTCTGATTTCTTAGGATAAAGGCAAGGTCATATTCTTTGAATTTTTTTGGGAGGTCAAGGGAAACATTTTTTTATACTTTTAATCTAGGATGCTTAGCCGAATAGCCTCCTTTAATTTTCGTAATGACTAGCTCAAAATCCCCATGGAAAAAGATCCTTTTGGCCTCTACTTTCTTCAATAATTGTAACCCTAGAAGGAGGCTCATATTCTACTATATTATTTGTAATAATCGAAAGTTCAATGTGTAGGAGTGACCCTCTCGTGTGGTTGTTCTTAGTGTTGTGCATCCAAACACCTACTCTTGATCCATTTTTGCCACAAGAGCCATCAAAATCATGCTCCAAAGAGGTTCCATTTCAAAAGTTGTGTTTTTTATTTTTCTATTTGTCCGACCGTTCTTACTTTTCTCCTTCTTTTCTTGCCTATTTTTTCATTAACTACTACTTAATTCATTAATTTTTTCATCATTATAAAGGACAATTGTATCAAGGTTTGAGTGGAAAAAGTAGAGAGGGGAGTTATCGTGTTTTTCTTTGATCGCTCACCATGTATTTCATATGAGTTTCCCTATACAATCATCTAGTTGACTAAATATTGGTATGGTAGCATAAGTCATATCCATTCGAGGGTGCCTTGAAGTTTGCTCCCCATGAGCGTGATAGAGCATGCTGCTATCTAGGGGGAATCTCTACCCACTACAATATCCATTACTAGGCTTTTGGCTAGTATTTATGCTAAAGTAACATAGAGATATTTGACTCGCCTAGACATTTAGCTCACTGAGTCAAAAGAGCAGGTGTTTCGTACGGTATGGTTATCTCAAGGCCAAGTTTCTCCATAATTACCGTTGGCATGAGGTTATGATATGCTCATGAATCCTAACATGGCATTATGGGAGGATTTTGTCATGAATATTCAAACTGGCATAAAATGGGGGCATACCTCTTGGAATTTACCTTCTACATCAGGTCCAAACAAAAGTTCAAAGTTTGTCATCATTCAAATTTACAAAAGATCAATATTTTCTCCTATGTTTAGTGCTTTCAAACTTGGGATCTATATACATCTTGGTCTAATAATTTAGTGAGAGGTATGGAAATATTCATCTTGGAAATTTCATTCTCAATACTAAATGGTGTTTTTGTTTTTGCCAGATTTGAATCAGCTTTAATGTGACATTATTTTTGGCAAGAATCTCGATCGTTGACTTACATTAGTATGAGATGGACTTGGCTTTGTTAGGTCGATATTTGATTTACTAGTGCTAATTTCTATACTATTTTTGTTTTTATTTTTATCAAAACCTGAACCATTTTATTTGAACTTTTCGCCGTCTTTTTAGGATCAGCTTCACGAGCTTCCTAGAATAAATTTTAGAACTCTTTTCTCTTGGGAATGTCTTGGGATTCTTTCTTCTCGAGGTCATATTTTCTATGCACCTCCATGATATCATTTTTGAATTTGTTTATAGTCTTCAAATTCTTGGCATTCTTATTCAATTTGAGTTGGGGAAAATATGCTTTTCTCTCTTCTTTAGTGAGGAAAACAATATCCTCATAATTAACTCCCATTAGGTTAATTTGAATTTATTCTAGCTCTTCAACCACCCCTTCATCCTCATCGCCGTAGTTTTCTTGGAAAGGAGGCATGATTTGCCGGCCAGGTCTTCTTTGTTTCTCCTGCCTTTAGTCGGAGGGGGGTTTCTCCCAAATTTTTGGTTTTGGTTTTGGTTTATATTATGAGGAGTCGCTGGGTTTCTTCCGGGGAAGGATCTCTCATTAAGGTTTATTTTCTCCATCATCATCTCGATAGTTCTAATGAGGTTATCAATATTACTATGAAATGTAGAGGCTACAAATTCTTCCCTATATGTGACTCTCTTTTCAGCTTTTCATTCTAGCCCTTTTGGCAAATCATATTTGCTTTTACACTTATCGCACCCCTTCATGTCTTCTAATGTAGGAGGGTTCTCTCCTCTCTTAGTTGATAAGCCATCTCTCGTCAAAACCATCTGGAAATTTCTCATTAGGCTAGGTCTCAGGGGGTTTCATGTGAGGATGAGGCGTTATACACCGTTGAACCTAGTGAAGTAATCTTGGACACTCTCTCGAACATTTATCTTGATTTTTTATATCTTTCGACAAGATCTCGCAGGATTTTTCTTCACTTCCCATTTATTGAGGAACAGCTGATGAAAAGAAGGTAGGTCGTGCATACTATGAGAGGTTAGGACTTTAAACCACTTTTTTGCTTCTCCCCAGTTTTTGTGGGAAATCATTCTTATCTTAATAGTTTCATCATCTATCTCTTTTCTAAAAATAGTAATCCATTCTATCCACATGTTTTTGAGCAAATTGTAGAATGAATTTCATCAAATAGGGGGGATTTGACTCAATAGTCCTCGCGGTAGAGGCACTAAAGGCAATGATAAGACTAATGGGGAATACTGTGTTGCCATGACTGGTGGTTGGGAAACTCCATGGGTCAACAAGTGGAGGGTTGATAAAGGAGTGTGGAGGGTTGAATGGAGGAAGGTGGACAATATATGTATGAATGGGCATTGAGGCTTCTATAACAAGACTCGCTATAAGATGGATGGGTCCAAAATTATCTCTGCATTATCCACCTCTCGATCTACTCTTGAAAAATATTTGTTCAGCGGAGTCAAATTGGATATCTTGCAAGTTTTTAAGGTTTTTAGGTAGGAACTGCCTTTAGAATAGGCTTGCTAATAGTTGGAATCCTTAGAACTAGGAGTTTTCCTCAGATTTTCTAGGATTGTCAACTATTGGGTATGAATGTTCAAGCCGTGATGGTATCTCGGTACAAATTATTCGAGGTGCTAGAATTTAGACTCAAGGCATAGAGAGGTTGAAAGTTTTATAATAACCGTAAAAAAACCAACATGTGAAAGAAAAATACTTTATTCATAGAGTGTTTTGGCCGGGTTTATTTTAGTTTTGATAATATTAAGTTTTTCTCAATATTCTCAAGATGGTCACCATTATGTTGGCTCCCCGTAATTTGTAAGATTGAAAGAAAAATAGCAATTTAACCACATCAAACCACTTTGGAGTCTAGAACTAGCCTTTCCCCGGGCTCGCAGAGGGCCTTCTAGATTTATAATAAACTCGATATAGAGTTATGATTATATATATTTTTTAGGCTAGTCATAATGATTAGGTTGTTTGTTTGATTTTTCTTCCGATGGATAGATAGAAAATGTGGGGAAGCTAATCCATTGGGCTATGGAGTCGTAAAGGGTTGAGTTGTACATCAATTTTTCATGGTTTTCATAGGGAAAGCTAACTATATCAAATGGATCTTTTTACAAAGATGAATATGAGGTGGCAGAAAATTGTGAGTCTGCATAAAGGCTAGTTAAGAATCCTTTAGCTATACTTCAACATAAATGCGTGAATGCAAGTCTCCCGAAATCCGCATTTAAGTTAGGGGAAAATATTCTGCGTAACAATTCAAAGGAAATTAAAGAGCAAATTAAGAATTCTTTAACTAAAATTCGCAGAAAGCTTTAAGACAACAATTGGGTAAAAATAAAACATAATTTAAGAATTATTTAGCTATACTTCACAAAGGAGACCTTAAAACAACAATCCAAAAGAATAATACCAATGAGCATTTAAGAATTCTTTAGTTATACTTTTCAAAGGAAAACATTAAGATAACAAAAATGTATAGAATTAAGGTTCTCAAGAAACATATCTTAGTCTAAATTTCTTTTTTTTTGCTATCGCAGAAATTGATGGACAGTTGGCGAAAAAAGAAGAGAAATTGACATAAAGGGATAACATCACCATTAACATAGCTCAAGGATCATGTGGAAGTGCTGTGTTACCGATGTCTAGCTCAAAAAAAAATTATAGTGCTCCAATTCAAATGATATTTGGCAACTCGAGTCTAAACAAAGTCCAAATAATCCACCAACAACCAACAATAAAAATGCATGCAATATTTAAAACTAAAATTGAGGAGGTTGCCCTAATCTAGGGTGACAGATCGTATTTTCTACAAACATTAAATGAATTTTTGACATTTGAGACCATGCAAGGCCCAAGCCAAAAATATCTCTAACAACTTACTATAATAATATCCTCAAATTAACTTCTAAGTTAACTTTAAAATATATTTGACCCACTTATTGTGAAAAATTAAATTTACAATAACTTTGAATTGATGCTAAAATATCTCTAATTGAAATATTGACATTCGTGTCTTTCTCTATTAAATCAAATTTTGTTAGAGGTGGCCTTTATGTTTTGAGAAGTAGTAAATGCTATTTCGACATCCGATTTTTCCTTCCTTGTTGATTTGTCCTCTCGATTTGTCTTTAAAATTCAAACCATCCTTTATCTTTATACTTCTTTACTGCCTTTTCTATCACTTGTAATTTCTTCTTTTACTTCTTTATTCCGCCTTTCATCTAGTTGCACCTTAACCCTTGAATTCTGAATACTCTCTTTACCTTTCATTGTCAAAGTGAATTTTTTACTTTCACCGTTCCTTTTCCTTAACTCTATTCTCTCTTTAATTTTTGTCTTTTATTTTTAACCTTACTCCTCATATTTACCCTTACTACTCCATTGTTGCTTTTTGCTTATTCTCTTTTTCACTCCTAATCCTCTAGTGAATGAGGCCTTTAAATTGTAATCCATAGAGTTTAGATTTTAAACAACTCTTTTGGAACAAGGACCTAAAGTTTGTTCATCCCATCTATTGGTACACTAATCACTAGAACAATTAAAACAATTGTTAATTTAAACACAAGTCCATAGTGAGGAGAGCGATGAAATGAAGGAACTTGGGAAAACCGTGGAAGGAGTCCGAATAGTGGAGGTTGATTTCCATGATGAAGGTGGCCTCCTGTGTCTTCTAAAAACCTTGTAGGGTTATCATAGAAGCTATGATTTCCGTGTGATAGCACAGGTTTAACAATATTTTAAAGGGTCTGGCTTGGTTTCCATTTTATGGCGCTTTGCAAGTGCTTTCTAGTTTATCGCATGGTGCACAAGTGGTTTGGTGCGTTTATGATGGAGGGATGATAAAGCTGAGAGGTGACCTGGTAGGAAGGGAGTAATATTTAAACCACCCATTTCCCAATAGTCCTAAGGTTTTAAACTTCGGGTGATTCAAGGCGAACATATCATGGGCCATTAGATCAAGGGGTGGGAGATCTGACCGGTGGTCAGGCAATGGTTTGATCATAGGCTGATTTGAAAGGTGGGTTGGCATCTAAAAGGACAACAGTTTAAAATATAAAGTGGGGTTTTATATGTTTAAAGTATGATGCAAAGGGGTTCGGGGATATATTAAAGTTCAAAAGTTATTAAATTAAAAATTTAATATAAAAAGGATTATGTTTTGAACATTACTTGGGTCGGGGCTTAATAAATAGGGTTTATCAAAGTGGGACCCAATAGGCTAAATTTATTTAAAAAAAAATGTAAAATGGGTTTTTACATTGTTTTTAACGAAAGAAAGGGGAATGATAAGGGGTAAGGATTTTTAGTAATGGTAATTAGAGGTTTTTTAAGAAGGGAAAAAGCTAAAATGAGGATTAGGGTTAAAAATTGGAATTCGTAACATGAGAATGTCGAAAAGGGTAAAATGTGAAAGGTAATGGAGATTTTTTAAAGAAATAACCAAGGCAGTTGATATTTCTAAAAATAAATGATAGTCGGGGAATATTATTTTCATCGTAAAAAATATAAGGAATAGACAAATATCTTGTGATATTGAAAAATACATGATTCTAACACCTACTAAGGAGATTTATGGGTCTCCTACCCTCTTATTCATATATCTAAATGAAAAAAGAAAAATTAATATTCCAACTAGTTGAAAGTTTCTTCAATTAGGAACATTATAGTCCTCCCTCATAAATGTTGTTTTTCCTCAAGAAACTTTAAGGATGAATGTTGCAAAACCTCTTCTCCTTCCCTGGTGGTACCCAAATCTGATAGGATACTCCACTTAAATTAGATGTTACCCAATCAATATGCCCCTTTAGCTTCTCCTCTCCTCCCAAGTGTCCAAGTTAGCCAATGGCTCACATCATAAGGAAGTAAGAGATCCATGGTAGAAACTATCTACTTTCCAATGTCTCATCAAGCATGGGACATGAAAAATGTGTTGAGATCTCAATTCCCTAGGAACAACTCCAATCCATGTTCCATCCTCTCCCAGCCATTCCAAAAGTAATGAATAAAACATCATCAATCAATTGAATCAAAATTATAGATACACTAACTACCATATGAAATACCAGAGGGTGATAATAGTCCCTCAAGTGGAACCAAGTTGCCGAACATTGGGCCACTCCTTGTTGCCCTCTAACATAATGTGAGTAGCTTCCCAGCCACTTTCTTGTTACCCTTCTTTTCTTATTTTCTCGTGGGTAGCAACTAATGTTGAGTGTCAACAGATTACACCTCGAATGATATATCATCTCCCAAAGCTCTCCTGTGTAGTGGTCATTCTCATCACCGATTATGGCCTCCAAGAAGACCATGAAGTATAAAGAGAGGCTTTCCTTTTTGAGAAATGTACTCGTAAGTGAATGGAAATGGAATGTGCAAATAATTGGTTAGTTTATAATTAAGTACAAAGATACAACCGTGCTACTATGTACCATTGGCAAGCCGGTGAAGAGGTCCACAGATGAGCTTTCCCATCTCTCTACTCGAAAGGGAAGCTACCGTAACAAACTTGCAGCAGTGGTGTGGTATTCCTCCTCGTTATTCAATAAACCATACATCTCCTAATATGTTGGTGCACATCCTCCTCGAGACCCTCCCATTATAATCTCTCCCCAATGGCCTCGATAGGTCCCAATGAAATTTGGTGACTAGAAAGGAGGATTCATGTGCCGTATGTAGAATCTTCTTCTTGAGTTGATAGTCTATAGTAAAAAATATTTGATCCTCGGTAATAGTTGACTCCACCCATCACCTTATACCTCTCATCTTTCATCTTCCCATCAAGCACTTCACATGTGAAGTGATTCTGGAATACTCCACCAATAGCTTCGGACTCCAAATATCGATCTAGGCTCGACAATGTCAACGATACCTGCCTTTTTTATAAGGTATCCGTCACCTTACGCCTCTCTCTTGATGCTCCATGCCAAAGCCACATGTTGGAACATTGTTATCCCGCTTTTTGCTGCCTCCCTTGCACCGCTCCCTCGCTCAAGTAAGGGTTGAAGTTTATGGAGTTAGTCTTCATTTGGAATTTATTTCCCATCCAAAAATTTCTGACTTTGGCCAAATGTATGCATGAATTCCAACAAACTCTACCATATATGTAAGAATTATTCTATGGAAGTATCTTCTTACTCTCCGGGGCTATGGAGTATCCCCTTTGCACCAATATTGTGCCATCAAATACTCCCGAAACACTTTATCTCAAAGGTAAGATGTTCGTGGAGAGTTGGCAATATTAATACTAAGAGAATATCCATCTCCTCCTTGAGCCTACCAAGGACACTGATTTTTAATAGACGACTCAAGGCTCCCATCTCACCAGTATCTATGAATGGTGCAACTAGTTGTGAGAACTCTTTAACTAACTCGGTGTGGGGGCCTTCCTTGTGGAATGCCTCCAAATAATACAACATCATGGTTTAGAGTCAACTTCATATCTATGTGGACTAAAGTATCCTTTCTCCCATTGTGAAGATCAAGGTCAAAGACATGGAAGGAGGCTATTTGAGGTGGATAAGTGCACATTCCACTAACTATCCGATGCTTAACACTCTTCTTGTCTACCTACACCATCCCGCAAAGTCTCCCAATATGTGGTGAATTTCCCCAATGTAATCAACCGCCGCACACCCAATATCATACCTGTAAGGGATGTTGACCAAAAAGAAGTGATTAGTCAAATTATACATCCCTAAGGTTACCGACAATACTAGAACATACTCTATACACCGCATGGTTCTAGCTCCTACTACCAAAACTTAGAATCCCTCAAAATCATTAATGGGTATTGCTCTCCGTACTAATCAGAGATAAATACCTTTGGGTATCCCCATTGTTAGTCAATACCGATACTCTAAGATCCCGAACTTTACCTTAGACTCTCAAAAGTTAGATACTTGGGTGCTTCGCAAAGATGCAATGACCCCTCCAACTAAAGCAAAGCTACATTCCCACCTCCTCGGTGGTGGTGGATCCTCCCCGCATATCATGGATGCGGTTATCTCCTTCTAACTCCTCTTCTTCCTCCCGAGTCACTATCGTGAGAACACTCCTCTATATAGTGTGCCTTCCCTCGTTGTACACTAATGCCTTAGTGCCCTTGTTCTTGGCATGTGAAGCAAAGTTTCCTCCTCCTCAAGTCTCTCGTACATAATCAAGAGGCATTTATTTTGGTTCTCCCTTTGAAGGAATAACTCACATATTCCATTTTGACCGAAAGGGTGGCCTTTGCTAAAATGGATCTTTTTCCTCTTAGCAAATCATCCTATAAATCTCTATCCCTCTCAATAGCATCTTCAAGAGTAGTTGGTTTTCCGGGTTTCACCAACCCATGCAAAGGTTCGCTAGCCCGTCAATAAAAATATATACTCTCCTAATTTTAGATATATCGAAAACCATAATCGAGAGTTTATAAATTCAGAGATATCAATTCTGATCTCATGTCTCGCTAAGTTTAGTTAGATCAACAAAATGTGCTTATGTATTTTTGCAAATAAATATTTCCACAAACCTCTAGGTAAATTATGCATATCATTGACACTAGCATCACTTAGTGTAGATAGACCATGATACCACCAACTTTTCTGGCTCACCTTCAAGGTGTAGTGCCTCTGCTATCTTAATTGCCTCTATCTCCGAAACTTAGTTCAACTAAAAATAAGTATCCAGCCTTCTCTACCCAAGCCTTGGTTGTGTGCACTTGCGTGACCCAAAAAGAGGGAAGAAATACCCATCATAGTACGCCGGCAGTCATTGTTATACATGTACCCTCCACTTTTATTGTGATTATTTGGTTCTATTATCCTTGGTTTGACATAAATCTTGAAGTTCATGCTCCTTGAACCTCTAAGATTGAGATTCATACTCTAAGAAATAATCACCATAGTTTCTCCTTTGTGACCCTCCCACCTAATTTTCTATTGCTATGATTTTGGGCATGGTGGAGCCTTGTGAAAAAGGTTGTAATGCTGGTTTCTCACACCAAACATGTGAGGTGTCGTAACTTTCCATGTTGAAACCCTCTAGGGATTCCTTTTGTCTTCTAGCCTCATCTCCTTGATTTATTTGGAAATATTTTTCATGGTATGGAGAAGAAATTTGGAAATTATCTTTCCTCCATTTCTATATGTTATAGATGCAAATACTCTCATGTTTCTGAGCTTTCAAGATTATGCTTCCGATACCACTATAATATTCCAAAACAGAAAAAGCATCAATATTGAACATAAACCTGAAATAGCAAGTGAATATCAATACATCAAAACATGAGATGAATCATAGAGCCATTCCATTATATTTAATAGAAAACAATAAGTACAATTCTCCTGAGGGAAAAGGTCAATAAAGCTAGGGAAAACAAGCCTCCATGATCTAATACATCAAAATATGAAATGTTGCTAGTACATAAAAATGTTGAAATGCTATGACTATGCAATTCAAGAGGAATAACTACAGCTAGAAAATATAAATATATATATCTAATAAAATAATATAATTCTCAAAAAATTCATATAGATCTAAGCTCCCCAAGCACACTCCAAGACAACCTGTAAAGGGTTTTCGTGGTAAATACACAAAATAAAAAAATTCTAAAAATGCATCTTTAGGATGAATAACGCTCTACAACTAGATAACTAATAGGAGGTAGTTGATATTATATGGAATTTTTTTTACTCCTCCAATATATCTCTTAGATAAAGGGCTACTTCCCTCAATCGGAAATCTAACTCACAACTTGGGCACTAGGCCTCCACTACAATCGTCTCGAAGAAATAACGCATTTTTTGAAGGAGATCGATTGTAGATGATGGAAGAGACTTGGCCTAATTCCTGATGATGAAATAATGTTCAAGGAACCTCCTTTCTAGCTTCCTGATGAAGGGCTTCTCCCCTCACTTGAAAACAAGCTCGTAATCTGGCCCATCAACCTCCATCGCTACTACCCTACAAACAACACAAGCCCTGAAGGAGACTGTAAGGTGGATAATGGATGAGTTTGGCCTGATTTTGATTTTGGAAATGTATCGCATCTAACCTATCCCGAGTGGGCACTCGAAGTCCCCAAGGATGAGGGTGGGATTTCCACGGGAAACACCCTTCGCTTAAACAACACAACAGACTCCACTAAACAACTCACATGCAAATTCATAAAATACCAAAACATAAAAAATAATAAGAATACCTTCTATGGCTTCCATCCCCTTCCTTATATGCTTTGTGAGGCTCTCACCCTTGGTCCCACTCATTGGGGAATATGCTACTCTCATGGAGACTTCCTCCCTAACTTTGCATTGTCCCTTAATAACTCCCCACTACCTCCATACCGCATTGTTGATTTGGTCAAACTTGACCCAATGAAATGCTTCAACCTCTATTCATATCTAAGAGTGCTTCATACAAAATTGGATAAGATTATCCACATTCACACTAGAAGTGGTTTTATTCCTACTAAAGAGATTTATGGGTCTCAACCTCTTATTCATCTATCTAAATTATCAAAAGAAAAATTAATATTCCAACTCGCCGAAAGCTAATTAGGAATATTACATATGATGACTTTCATTTTGAGCTATTTGAAGGCCACTTCAATTTCTCGATACCTCGCATCATGTGAAATCTGAATTTTGTGTTAACATGATGTAGAATTAAAGGTCTCAATCTATTTAGTAAGCTTGGTATAGCCTGGAAGTAACAATTATATAATCTAGTGGATGTAAATTTGTTTACCATCGTCACTATCTAACTTCCAATTACAATATTAACATTACAAAGTGTAATGTACAAGAGAAAAATTCATATATGACAATCTATTGTTGATTTTATCTTTTTTAGTAAACTTTTCTATTTCACAATTTTAGTGTCCCTTCGTTGAGATAACTTTGATGACACTTGGAGACGGTGATTTTGATGCAATGTTACATAGATTATGCAAGTCAGACTCATGTATATTTTTGTATGCTATAGACCTGGTTTAGGTCACAAGGTTGCTATGTGTTTATGATAAAGACTAGCTTTAGTAAGACTTTATTTTGGTTAGGTATATTATCGATGTTTTATTTTTTGGTATCCTAGTTTTGAGATAGGTGTTGACATGGATGGTGGTCCAATATTGAGACACATAGATCCATGGATGATCATGGTTATGTAAAACATATGTTTACCTATGATTTATGAATGATACATGATTTGTATGGTTATATATGCTTAATCTTATACTAAGCATGATGTGGCAGGGGATTTGGTCATTGCTAACAAGAATGCTCGCAGTTATAAATGGTTGTGGATGTCATTTATCCAAATTAAAAAATGACTATGGAAGTCATGCACAACTTTTGGTAAATTTTGAATAATTTAATTATGAAATTCATTATATTCCTTTGATATATGAAATTGTGGACATGTGTGGATGGAAGTCTTGTAACAAGACCTACTAATGAACCATCATATGGGTATGAGCTCACAATCAGTACCTTAAGGTGAAGCATGTAGTTTGAAAGAAGAGTAGATGAGAAGCCATGAAAATTAGGAGTGTAGTCCTAAATCCATCGAATATAAGATGTGGAGCCTTGATATAGAATAAAAGGATTAAGGTATATATTCCTAACCATGAAAGATAAAGAAATGGATTCTGTATCTATAATAAAATATTTAGGGTGCGTAGTCCTCAACATATAAAAATATCAAGGTGTATAATCTTTTCGATATTTATAGTAGACCTGGGGTACAAAGTTTTCAATCTACTAAGGCACAAAGATGCATGCAATAGGGGTGTAGAATCCCTATTCTTGAGAAGAAAATACTACTCGTGGGTAGCTCAAGGATGAATTTCTAAGAAACCTCTTTTCTAACAATCCTAGAGTGAATCTCTAAAAAATAGAAAGTCACGTCTAGCATTCCAAGCATGTATTTCCAAAAATAGGAAATTTCCTTGCATAAATTGGTAATCAAGTGTAGTCAAGGGAAATTAGTTATCATTAATCAAACTTAGTAGTTAAATATCTACTTAATATTAAATTTTATTATTAATATTATTATTATTATTATTATTATTATTATATTTTATGAGACTATGATATTATTGTTAAAAAGGAATTATAAGTCACCTTCATCTCCTCAATCACTTCACACCTCCTCCTTGATGAATCTCACACATCTATGTAAGTCTCTCTCTCTCTCTCTCTCTCTCTCTCTCTCTCTCTCTTTTAGTAGTAAATTACACTCCTTTATGCACTCATCAAACATTGGCATATTCCTCTTACACCTATTAAATACATGTCATAAAATATTCCTCTTACACTTCCTTTAATTCATATACATAATTTTCTTAACTAAGGCATGCATACCTCTCCTTTATGGAATGAGTTATTACCCTATAAAATGGAATACAAGTAATGCATATTAATCCTCCTTTAGGACATAAATTGCTCTTCATATATATATGTCTCATGTCTTCTCACTTGGAAGAGAGAAGGAGGTCCATTGGAATACCAAGAGTTGAAAGACTTGAAGAGGATTGTGAGAGAGAGAGTCTTGGAGAGTAGCCAAATGTTGTCGAAATAAATATGGAATTTCTAAAGTAAATTACTGACTATTTATACCGGTGGATTTATCCATGAGTGGTATTGAGAGGAAGTTAAACTTATATTCGCTTGCCTTATATATCTCTTACTACTATATTTTGGCATCAAGCCATGTGAGTTTTAGCCCCACACCCCCCCCACCCCCCCCCAGGGTTCCAGGGGGAGAATTTATCCCCGGGATATGTTTGGGTGGAAAAATATATGGTTCACACAATGATTTGGTAAGGATATTGAGCCGGAGCATACTCTCATTGGAGTTGGAACATATTTCCATATTTTTGAAATTCGTACTATGAGGTATGTTCCTCAAATATTCTTGAAAATTTAGTTTATTATTAGTTTAAATGTGTTGTACAACTTTGAGTTCATTGGAAATTGCTACTTGTGAATTTTTATGAGATATTTACGTAGTTAATTATGAGTTATGCAATAATGAATGATAGTTATAGTTGAGGATGTACATGTAGGAGGATTAAAACAAGAATTTGTTTCCAAAGTTTTTTATGTTATACTTATAAAGATTTTTTATCCATAAAAGGTTTCCAAGGAGTTGATTAAAATGCCATGTTAGCATAAATTTGGGTGTCTATTTCTCCCCGTACAACCCAGACATGAAGTTTCCACACTAAGTGTTTGAAAATTTTGATAAATGAGATAGGTAGAATTTTTATGTTGTTTTTAATAAGACATGCATCTCTCGGAATTTTTGTTGCATTTGAGCTCAACATCAGCGGGTATCCATGCCATATGGTCCTGCAACTCCCCATTTGATTCCACAATTCAACACTTTTCTGTATCGCAGATTGTAACCGAGAGATTTTGAATATTAATGATGCCAACTATGTGTGTCTATTATCGAATTTTAGGTGAAGGATTAAGATGGTTTAGTTTGTATTTTAATATGCCAATATTTGAAGTCTTAAGTTATGAATTTTATGGGTTAAATAGGTTGAGTAAAAATTTTATATTCATGTTTGTAATGGTTGTCAAAATTTTCTAAGAGATGATGGTCTCCATCACTTTGACAAAATGCCTCAATGGTTGTATATTTTATGCTTCAAAACTCGTTTCAAAAGGCTCCTCAATGGATGGGGTTCTTATGTGCACATAAATTACTAGAGTAAATGTCTCATTGACTATAGATTTCTATGTAGAATAAATTTATGAATAGATTATTTTAAGGATGTAGCTTCCTATCTCTACAAGTTTTTTTGTATAAATGTGAAAATTAATTTTAGTAAAGTTGTTGGCGGTGAGTAGGTCAATGATGCTGTTACTTCAGATCACATAAATCAGCAAAAAAAAATGGGTGTTGTTTTAAACAATTTTACAATGACAAATTCCTTAGGATTTAATTACTTGTACAAATCATAACAATAAGTCTATCTTAGGTTGCATGTATTCAAGGGTGCAACCTTATGATTTCGTGACTCGTAGCAAACAACTATTTCTACCTAATTTTTCCAACCTCTTTTTTTAATTTTCATGTTTAGTTAATAATTTGTTTTAATTGGTAATAGTAGTTTCTATTGTCGCAACATTAATTATACACTGCATGATTGATAATTGCCTTAATAATTTTTTTTGAGTCACATAAAAGTTATGTTTTTATCCTCATATTAGATTGGTTAATAATTTAATTTTATGTATTTATCTTTCTTTTTGGGATGTCATGCATAACTTTTGGTAAATTTTGAATAATTTAACTATGAAATTCATTATATTCCTTGATCTATGAGATTATGATGTGTGGAGGTCTTGGAATAATACCTTACTAATGAACCATCATATGGGTATCAACTCACATCGCACTTTAAGGTGAATCACGGTTTTAAAGAAGAGGGATGAGGAAGCCAGTGAAAATTAGGGACATAGTCTCCAAATCCATGGAACAGAAAGATGTGGAGCCTTGGATATAGAATAAAAGGATTAAGGCATAGATTCCTAACCATGAAAGATAAAGACATGGAGTCTTGTATCTATAATAAAATATTTAGAGGCAAGAGTTCCAATATTTAAAAATATCAAGGTGTGGAATCTTGGATCATTACAAGATATCGTAGCGCAAAGTTGTCAATCTACTATGCATAGAGATGGATGAAATAAGGGTGCGGAATCCCTATTCTTTAGGAAAAAAATTACCACTGTAAGGTACTTTGGATGAATTTCCTTAATAAAACCTCTTTTCTAACAATTGTAGAGGACTCTATAAAATAGAAAGTCATGTCTAGCATCCCAATCATGTCTTTCCCAAAAATTGGAAATTTCCTTTCATAAATTGGGTAATCAAGCGTAGTTGAAGGGAAATTAGTTATCAT
Organism: Pinus albicaulis; assembly: GCA_034641835.2. Classification (NCBI taxonomy): domain Eukaryota; kingdom Viridiplantae; phylum Streptophyta; class Pinopsida; order Pinales; family Pinaceae; genus Pinus; species Pinus albicaulis. Next base: position 55,761 of record JAXQQM020065804.1, on the reverse strand, counting down.
TAATCAAACCTAATACAACATCTACTTAATGTTAATTATTATTATTATTATTATTATGATATTTTATGAGACTATGATATTACTTTCAAAAAGGAATTATAAGTCACCTTCATCTCCCCAATCACTTTGCACCTCTCTCCTTGATGAATCTCATACCTCTATGTAAGTCTTCTACTCTCTTTTAGTAGTAAATTACACTCCCTTTTATGTACTCATCAAAGAATGGTATTATTCTCTTACACCCATAAATGTATGTCATAAAATATTCCTCTACACTCTCTTTAATACAACATGCTTGTAAGATTCATAACTAAGGCATGCATACCTCCTTAATGGAAATGAGTTACACTGCTAAATGGAATACACATTATGATTACTTCTCCTTTATGAAAAAAATTGAGCACTGTTAGGTCCCTATATTACTACTTCTTCATAGTCCCTTATTGTTGTTAGTGTAACCCCTTATTGTTATTATTGTACCCTTGTAACCCCATTTTGTTATTATTGTGTTCCTTAAATTATTATTGTTAAGTCGGCTAGGATTACATTGTATTCACTAGGATTGCATTATGGCCCCATGACTTCCTATATATAGAAAGAAGGTTTTGTAAATTGTATCATCCAAGAATTGTTCATTTATGTAATGTATTGGAGGTTTCCCCCTCGAAGTGGCTCATTTCTACAAGTGCTTGGTATCTCTTTTCTTCTCTTTTTGGAGTCAAGTTACAGCCAACATTTGGCATCGTAGCTTGGGATTCTAGGGTTTCGCTGCTCCAAACAGGTCATCGTGGAATTTTCGCTATAAATTTTTTTCTACGAAGTTTCGAAGCTGAAATTTTTAGGTGCGAAGCGGAAATTTGGAGGAAGATGTTCTAAAATTTTAGAGCTTGGTTCGCAATATTTTCGGAGATATCATCTGTGGAAGTTAGGTATTTTTTCAAGCTCCTAAACAGGTCATCGTGGCATTTTCGCTATAATTTTTTTTCTACGAAGGTTCAGAATCTGAAATTTGTATAGTGTGAAGCTGAAATCCTAAGTAAATTTTTCAAAACATTTCAGATCTTGGTTCGCAATATTTGTGGAGATATGATCTGTGGAATGTAGTGCTTTTTAGCTCCCCGAATTTCCATCTCAAAGAGGTGATCGTGGGAAAAGTTCAATAACTCTCTCTTCCGGGGGAAGTGATTTCGAGCCGTAAAAAGTGGTCGAATTACCCGGGGACCGGGTAGTTTCTTGGATATCAATTTCATAGACAAAGGACGAAACAGTGACACGTGGCAAGTCCTACAATTTTGCTCTACTGGACCAGTCCAGAATTAGGTCATTGTGGGAGATTGGAAAAAACTTTGTCTTGGGGAATCCAAATTAGATCAGACCTATGGCATTTGAAAGAAGCTTTAGAGGGATACTACAAGGTGGAATTTCAGATATTGAAGATTTTCAATTACAGAGATAATTCAATTTCAATATAGAGCTCCTCAAAGCAAGTAAAAGGTATCAATATTGGATTCTAAAATGGCGCCTAAAAAGAATTCAACACCCATTAAGCCTTCAAAAGGCTCTACCATGACTCATGAAGATGAAGAATTGAAACATGATCTATCAAAATTACAAGAGCAAGTGCAACAAATTTCACTCTCACAAAGAGCAACAAAAAATGAAATGGAAGTTTCGAAGAAAGGCATGGAAGTGAAGATGGACGGTTTGAAGAAAGGAGTGGAAGCTAAGATGGATGGCGTGCAAGCTAAGATGGATGGCGTGGAAGCTAATATGGATGGCATGGAGGCTGGCATGGAATCTAAGATGGATGACATGGAAGCTAAGATCGATGAGAAAATGGAAAACATGAAGAATTTTCAAAAGCAAGATATGGAAGGTTTGACAAAGGATACAAGAAAGGTTTCCTACTGTGAAAAGATAGTAGAATAACCTCATGATGAGAACAAAATAAATGTTAATTGTGATTTCATAAACTCTAATGTTGGCGGGAAGAACCACCATATTCCAAAGATGGATATGAGGAATTTTGATGGAAAGGATCCTCGTAACATGGATACTAGTTGTGATGGAGCAATATTTTGATCTCCATAACGTGCGAAACACACAAAAGGTACGCATTGCAACTTTACATTTAGAACAAAATACATTTGTATGGTATCGATGGCTTTGCTTTCGTAAAAAAATTGTCACTCTCATTGACTTTACTAGAGGAAATGATAGCACATTATGAGGATACAAAGAGCAACACCTTCTTTTAGCCAATTGATAAATCTCAAACAAAAGGGTTTAGTGGGGCAAAGATATCGAGGACTTCCAAAATTGAATATAAGGTTAATTGATATTCCGTAGAACACATGATCGATCTCTTCATAGGTACTCTAAAAGATAACATCCAACATGAAGTTCATGTTTTGCAACCTGATTCATCGGGAGAAGGCATTCAAAGCTGGCAAGAAAAGTTGAATGTAAAATTATGTGACAAGGAAGCCTACCACTCAATTCTCTATAAAGAAGGAAGTGTTGCTACACCTAGATTTCCACAATCCTACAAGGTTGAAACCACAAAATTGGAAGAAAAGAGCAAAAGGGCTTTGCTGTTTACATAGCAAATACACTAAAGGTCATAAGTGGGGCCGAAAATAAATTATTTTAGATAGATTGTGGAAGAAGAAGAAGAAATGAAAAAGAAGAGGATATACACCAGGAAATAGCCATAGAAGAGGAAGAAATGAATCTGACCATATCATGTAATGCACTCGCTGTAATTACCACTCCTCAACTCTCAATATACAGACGTATCAAGAAGAAAAGGGTAATAGTGTTGATTGATTCATGTAGCACCCATAATTTTATTCATTGTAAGGTAGCCATGAATTAAGTTGTTTCCTATACCTAGTACCGTAATGTCAAGAGGATAGTTGCAAATGGAGGAACTATAAATCGCTTTCCGGAAAATGCCATAATATCAAGCTAACCATGGGGAATATGTGTTGACTAGTCCAATGCTTTCCATTCCCATGGGAGGTGTCGATGCTGTACTAGGAGTACACATAATCTTTAGACGGTAGCTTTAATTTTCAAGAATCCTTTCTTGAAATTTTTTTTCAAGGAAAGGAAGTCAATTACGGGTATCAAGGAAGCCGTGAAGGATAATAAGCTCTAATGTCATGACAAAGTTTCTAAAGAAAGAACAACGAGGCGTAATTGTACAATTATTCTCACTAATGCCTCACATCAAAATCATCTATTTCTGCGTACTCAACAAGTCTTGACAATCATTCCAAGGTGTTTGAAACTCCCAAAGGACTCCCACCTATTCATGATCATGATCATGCTATTCATTTGATTCCAGGAAGTGTTCCTCCAAACATCGCCTTATAGATATCCTTACTTCTAAAAGATGAAATTGAACGTATGATTGCAGAATGTTAGAGGCGGGTATAATTCAACCTAGTCAAAGTTCTTTCTCCGCTCCCGTAGTATTGGTACACAAGAAGGATGGATCATGGCGAATGTGTCCAGATTATGTGGAGCTCAATAAGCTCACCATTAAAGACAAATTTTCCATTCCCTTGATTATTGAATTATTGGATGAATTACATGGAGCAATTTATTTCCTACCAAGTTGGATCTTCGTTCGTGATATCATCAAATTAGAATGAAGACCTAAGATATTCCAAAAAACAGCATTTCAACTCATGAGGGTCATTGTTGTTCTTGGTCATGCCTTTGGCCTTACCAATGCACCTTCTACATTTCAAGGGTTGATGAATTTCCATTTTCAAACCCTTCCTTGTAGCACTGTGCTAGTATTTTTTGATGATATACTAATCTACAAGCAGTCTTGGAAGGATCATGTTGAACATGTTGATGTGGTGCTCAAACTATTGCAGGAGACACAATTATATGCAAAAACATCCAAATGTTTCTTTGGAGTACAAGAGGTGGAATATCCGGGTCATATTATATCTCACGACTCAAGTGTTAAAGTAGACCCTAACAAAATTAAAGCCATTAAGGAATGGAAAGTCCCCAAGACAATAAAATCGGTTGTAAGGATTTCTGTTACCAGCTATTATCACAAGTTTGTTAAGAATTATGGGAGAATAGCAACACCTCTAACAAAATTATCAAGGAAAGATGCATTTTCATGGACTCTTGAAACTAAGGCCTTTGAACATCTTAAAGAGGCAATGTTCCTAGCACCGGTCTTAGCTACGCCGTACTTCACAAAACCTTTATCGTGGAATGTGATGCCTCAGAAATGGAATTGGTGCAAACTTTAATCTTCAGAAGGAAGACCCATTGCTTTTGAAAGTCGTCCAATCAAAGGAAATATTTTGCGTAAACCTATTTATGAGAAGGAAATTTTAGCACATCGCATGCACTAAAGAAATGGCGAACTTACCTAATGGGAAGACACTTCAAGGTAAAAATTGATCATGATAGTCTTAAACACTTTTGGAACAAAGGCTATCTTCGAAGAGCAACAAAAATGGGCTTAAAGATGTTGGGTTATGACTTTGAAATAATCTACAAAAAAGGAAAGCTTAATGTTGTTGTAGATGCACTCTCAAGAAAGAATGAAGAGGTGGAGGCATGCTTTGTGCTATCTCTATTATCCAACCAGATTGATAAACGAAGCAAGAGATGAATGGAAGAAGGAAAAAGATGTATGGACACTCATTCAAAAGTTGGCAGAAGCAAGATCCTAGTACATTCGATACATTTAGTTGGAAAAATGGTTCCTTATGGTACAAAGATCGCTTATATCTTTGCAAGAATTCCCAACCGAAACAAAAGATCTTTTTGGAATTGCACACTTCTCCTTTAGGAGGACACTCAGATTTTAAAAACTTACCAGTGGGTGAAGAAATTTTTTTTCTGGGATGGCCTTAAATCTGATATTCAAAAGTTTGTGGCGGAATGTTTGGTTTGCCAAATAGACAAAGTGGAGACAATTAAGACCTCGGGGACTTCTGAAGTAACCTTTATCCATTCCAAGTCAACGTTGGGAGGAGATTTCAATGATTTTATCACAGTTTACCGAAGTCCGAAGGCAAAGAATGTCATCATGGTGGTAGTTGATAGACTTACCAAGTATGCACACTTTTGTGCATTATCTCATCCATTTAAAGCAAGTAAAAAGCTACACACATTTGTGGACACGTAATTCAAAAGCTACATGGAAGCCCAAGGGTTATCAGGAGCTTGGCTGGGGAAGATCCCATTTTTACGGAAATTTTTTAATGTAGTTATTTTCTTGTTTGGGTATTGAATTAGCTCATAGATCATCTTATCATCCTCAATCCGATGGCCGCAGATAGCACATAAATGTTTGGAAGGGTATCTTCGTTGTTTTGTATCCGATAAACAAACACAATGGTTCAAGTGGTTACCTCTCACCGAATGGTGGTATAACACTCTTCCATACCGCAGCAAAAATGACCCCCATTTATGGCACTTTACGGATATCATCCACCATCGATCACATAATATTTAAGTGAAATTTCGAAGGTTCAAGAAGTGGAAGATCACATCGAGCATCAGCAAGAAGTTCTCCAACTCTTAAAGGATAACCCGAATTTGGCACAAAATCGAATGAAACAAGAGGGCAGATCAACATTGCAGCGAGAGAAGTTTTCATGTAGGAGATTGGGTATTTTTTACGGCTACAACCATATAAACAAATGTCCCTCAAGCAAGCTAAGAAGGATAATAAATTATCGCCAAAGTACTATGGTCCTTGCAAGGTGTTGCAAAAGATTGGTACTATGGCACTGGCTAAATCTGAGCTCGCTTCTTCGCGAGTACATCCAAGCTTTTCCATGTTTCGTGCTTAAAGAAGGTTATAGGTGAAAATCTTCCAGTTCAAACAATATTTCCGTAACTTGACGAGGAAGGAAAAATCATATTGGAACCGGAAGCTGGCCACGGTGAAATAAGAACTTGACAACTACTAATCGATCAATTTCAAGGTATCTCATCAAGTGGAAGAACCTACCTGACCGAAGATTCTACATGGGAGGATGAGAATTTTATACAAAAGCACCCGTAGCTACTCAAGCGTTGAGGACAACACTTTTTTGGAAGGAGAGGGGCATGTTATGTCCCTATATTACTAGTATAGTCCCTCATCGTTGTTAGTGTAACCCCCTTGTTGTTATTATTGTACCCTTGTAACCCCCATTTTGTTATTATTGTGCCCTCAAATTATTATTGTTAGGTCAGCTAGGATTACATTGTGTCTTACCAGGGATTATATTATGGCCCCATGGACTCCTATATATATAAAGGAGGTTTTGTAAATTGTATCATCCGAAGAATTGTTCATTTATGTAATGTATTGGAGGTTGCCCCCCAAGTGGCTCATTTCTAAGGCATTTATATCTCTTTTCTTCTCTTTTTGGAGCTGGTTACACAACATCCTCCTATATATATACATCTCATGACTTCTCACTTGGAAGAGAGAGACTGAGGTCCATTGTAATACCAAGAGTTGGAAAGAATTGAAGAGGATTGTGCAGATATATTTTGGCAGTAGTAGCTGGAATGTTGACGAAATAAATATGGAATTCTTAAATTAAATTACTAATTATTTCTACCCTCGGTGGAGTTACCCATGAGTGGTATTGAGAGGAAGTTAAACTTATATTCGTTATCTTGCCTTTTATATCTCTCTATTACTATATTTTGGCACTAATTTGTGAGCCTGCCTCTGGGGTTCGAGGGGGAGAATTTATCCTTGATATGGTTGGGTGGAAAACTATATGATTCACAATGATTTGGTAATGATATTGGAGCTAGAGCATACTCTCATTGGAATTGGTGCATTATTTCCATATTTTTGAATTGTATAGGTAGTCTCACAAGTATGTTCATAAGCATTCTTGAAATTTTATTTTATTATTAGTTTAAAAGTGTTGTATAGCTTTCAATTCATTGGAAATTATTTCTTGTGAATTTTTATGAGATATTTACATAGTTAGTTATGAGTTATCCAATAATGGATGATAGTTATAGTTGAGAATGTACATGTAGGGGGATTAAAACAAGAACTTGTTTCCAAAGTTTTTATTGTTCTATTTATAATGATTCTTTTTCCATAAAAGGTTTCCATGAGTGATTAAAATACCATATTAGCATAAATTTGGGTTATTTTTCTCCCCATAACCATACATGAAGTTTCCACTAAGTGTTTGTAAAAATTGATAAATGAGATAGTAGGAATCTTTTGTGTTGCCAGGGTTAAGAAACTGCATCTATGGGAAATTCGTTGCATTTGAGATCAACATGAGGGGGTATCCATGCGATATGGTCCTATAACTCCCCATTTATTCCACACCAACACTTTTCACAACACAACATCACAACTGAGTGATTTTGAATATTAATGATGCCAACCGTGTGTGTTTTTTATCGAGTTTTAGGTGAAGGATTAAGATAGTTTAGTTTCTATTTTTATATGAAAATAAATGAATTTTTGAGTTATGAATTTTATGGGTTAAATAGGTTGAGTGAAAATATTATATTCATGTTTCATTAGCTAAGCCAAAATTTTCTTACAAACATTATGGTCTCCAAGATTTTGACAAAATGCTAATGGCTGGGATATTTTATGCCTAAAAAAATGTCTCACAAAAGGCTCAATGGATGTAAATTTTTTATGCACATAAATTATTAGAGTAAATGTCTCATTGAATATAGATTTTATGTAGAAGAAAATTATGAATATATTATTTTATGGATGTAACTTCCTTATATCTCAAGTAAGTTTTTTGTATAAATGTGAAAATGAATTTTAGTAAAGTCATGAAGTGTGAATAGATCGCAGGACAAGGTTACTTGTATCACATAAATCTATAAAAAAAATGGGTGTTAAGTTAAAGGAATTTTACAATGAAAAATTCTTTAAGATCTAATTACTTGTGCAACCGAATAATAATTTCACTGAAGTTTCATGTATTCAACAAGGCAACCTTATGCTTTAGTGATTGTATAAACAACTATTTCTCGCCTAATTTTTCCGTGTCCTTTTTTTTACTTTGCATGTTTTGAATAATAATATGCTTTTGAATCGCAATAGTAGTTTCTCTATTGTTAATATTAATTATACAATTCGCATGACCGTGAATTTCCTTAATAATTGCGTTGAGTCACAAAAAATGTATGTTTTTATCCTCATATTAGATTGGTTAATCATTTACTTTTATGTATTTATCTCCATTTTTGGGAAGAATTCAGAATAAACTATTGTGTCATCAAATTGTATGATTTTAGCATAAAAATAACTTTTGCTTGCATTTATGTGCAAAAATCAAAATTGGACAAGCAGTTGTTCAATCGATGGAACAACAACAACCAAAGAAAGAAAGAAGACCACTTCTTGATCATATGGGATAGCGAAAAAAAAAGGATAATCAAGCTAATTTTATAATGAAATTCCATTATTAGTTGTGAAATCCTCTAATCTCCATATCCCGAGGATTCACTCTCATCTATTGGCCTAATAGGTTATATAATGCTGGATAGGTGAAAAGAAAATACTTTAATTTATGAGCTTTAAATCTCATTTTAACATTATTATATTTGTATTGAAGACCTATATTTTCATTATGGTGATGTTGTATCTTACTACTCGATTAATGAGAAATATTGTGCTTAGGTTCGTATTCGTGTTTTGAGTATTTTTAGCAATAATCAGCTTTGGGCCCAATCATCGGGAGATTTGCTACTTCTTTTGTGCCGTAATTATTTCCTTCCTTTCTCGCAATTATTAGTTATTGTATCTTGTATAATTGAGTTATTTCGATTAGTTGTGTGATGTTAGAATTAATTTTCATAATTTACCTTTAAATTTTGGGATAAATATTAGATGCTTTTATTTTTACATTTGCATATTGTTCTTTAATGAATCATGCCTGCATTAGTCCAAGCATTACGTTTAATTGTTGTTCTTTTTGAGTGATTCCATTATAGATATCATGATTAAATTAACGCTTATTCTCAAATGAAGGCTTGAACGCTGATTTTTGTTCATTTAATGTAAGTAGCTTCCTCTTTTCATTAGATAAATTGTTGTTAATATTTGATACTAGTTATTTAAGTCATATTCCCTTCAATACATGTGTTTGGATTTAGTTTCTTTATAAATGAGTTGGAGATAGATCAAGACTTGTGGTTTGGAAATGCTTTAAATTTTTCTTTTCGAATTATTTTAGATTCAACTTCAAGAATTAGATATTGGTTATTGAAAGGATTTAGAATCATTTTGTCTTAACAGCCTCTGATCTCACTTGGAAGTAGATAGTGCCAAAACTCTTGAAATAAAAAAATGTATCTTTGGGGGTGAATCAAGACATCGCATATTCAAACTTTCACTTTTCTCGCTTCTAAAAGCATATCATGCACTTCTTGAACCAGACTTCATATACACGCTAGATACCCCACGAACTACATACACAGATATCTATTATATGTCATTAATTCATCACTCAAATCATTCCTTCATTTATTCATCAGATATTCAATAAGCAGTAAACATGTGCAGTAAGAACAGAATAAATCATGACACAAAGCATCACACATGAACACCAGGATTTTTAGGTGGAAACCCAAGTCGGGAGAAAACCACCGCTGCAGTTGCTCAGCCTTCAATATTTTATTATAGAGAAAACATCTTACAACATATGTGCTGGTGCAGACTCCTACCAGCACGCAGGCACCCACCTGCGCTCGTTTACCAGCCTCTCCTGGAAGGGAGCTACAACCCCCTGACTCGTTTACCAGCCTCTCCTGGAAGGGAGCTACAACCCCCTGATCTCGTTTACCAGCCTCTCCTGGAAGGGAGCTACAACCCCCTGACTGAAGGCTACAACCCTCAGCACCACCTTGGACCACGTTTCATCAATTTTCACACTGGATCCAACCACTTCAATAGAACACAACTTGCAGACCGCACTTCATCATATTTCCAGACGGAACCCTTTCCATATTTTTAAGCACGAACATACATCATCAACAGATACATATCAACACAGATCAGATAGCAGAAACACAGCAGAACAGATCAGATATTTCATACCCCTTGCTTCAGCAAGCCCTAGTTTGCATACGCGCTTTCCCTTCACCGATGTCGCGTGTATACGCGCTTCCGTCCATACAAACCAGCGTATAACTCAGTGTATATTTTATTGCGCATACGCGCTTTCTCTTCGCTGAAGCTGCGTATATACGCGCTTCCTCCGCGTTGAAGTAGCATATAGATCTTCAATTATTATAGAGCAGGATACTTCTTCAGATCAGATATTCAGTTCAGATTTACCCTTTCACTTCAAACAGATGTTCGCCTAGATGTTCGCCTCATCATAGATCTAAGCCTTCCATAAGCAGATCTAGTAGATACATTTCAGATCTAGATCCCTTTCTTCAACATTGGTGCATCATCCATTCAGATTTATCTTCAAGTGTAACCCTTTCATTCAGATCTACTTCAGAGAGAAGTATTCATTCAAGCTCAGACATCTTGCACCCACACTCATGATTTGCACAATGAATTTCTTCTCCTTATATAGGTTTATCCTTTTTCAATACCATGAGCCCCTTTTTTCAATACCATGGACCAAAACAATACCATAAGCCCAAAACTACCTGGACGGGGTCAATTAGGCGGATCATTACCCAATACTATGGGTCAATACCATGGTGGTTACCCTTGGATTTGCACTTTTTGAGCGCTTTAGCCCATACGCGACTTGTAACGTTCCTTTCCGCGCGCATACGCGACTTCCCCTAGGCCAATCCGCGTATACCAAGAGACATGCTCTTTTTCATCATTCTCTGAGTACATTCTGAAATCCTTTCTTCATTGCCTTCTGTAAATACCGTAGATACATCAGATTTCCTTCATCAAGGACATATTCTATCAAACACAACTTCATCAAGTAAGTTGTCATCATCTTCATCAAGTGGGTTTCCTTTCAAGTACAACACTCAACATCATATCATCAACAATCATCATATCACTTCAGATTTACATCATTTAACAAGTCCATCAAGTCAAGTATAACTTCATCAGGTGGAGTGCCATCAAGGACAATACATGTCAACAGTCGCACGTCTTCATCTTCATTCAGTGGGTTGCCATCAAGGACAACACTCTGCATCATCCCTTTGGACTTGATGGCAACCATGATGGTGTTTGGTTACCACAACAGGATACATTAAGAATACAATGACACCATGTCATTCTCCTTATTTTCCATGTCACTCTCTCCATTTTTGGCATCATTCAAACACCATGTCACTCTCCCCCTTTGACATCAAGGGCAAAGGGCACATCATTATCTTCATTCACACACCATGTCACTCTCCCCCTTGGACAAAACCAGCAGATCAAAACCAACACACTCTCCCCCTTTGACATCAAGGGCAACGGGCGGATCAAAACCAACACACTTACCCTTTTCTCCTCATGTGGAAGAAACATTCTTCAGATCTGATATGTGCTGAAGTGGCCAAGCTCCCCCTGAGTTCATGCTGAATCTTCAAACATATTTGTCAATGAAGTACATGACTCTTCCTATCACCAAAGACTCATACTTACATCAATTATTCATCCAAGTGGATTTACATATGAGACTCAACTACCCAACCAAGTGGGTTTACAAATCTGATTCAGCTGCCCAACCAAGTGGGTTTACAAAATTTGACTCAGCTACCCAACCAAGTGGGTTTACAAAATTGACAAGTCCTTACATGACTGAATATTACAATTTTACAACATGAGTCTCAACAAGACCTTTTCATCAAACTACAAATATGACTTTTCATGACCAATACCAAGAAGACCTCAAGAGAGATCATATATCAGAACCACCATAATGCCTGCAATGCATTATACTCAGCAAACCTAATGCTCCCCTTGAATCTGTGTAACCAAGCAATCTTTCCAAATGACTAAGGGTCCCCCTTAGTTTGTGCATCCTGAAAACTTCCACCAACAAATCATCAAGGCATCTTCATCAAAACATTAGAAACAGAATTATGAGAACTGGAGCACCACAGAGATACCAAACAGTATCAGAGATACCAAACAACATTGCAGCTGTGCTGAAGAGAGCTGAACCAACCAAAAATTGCTAGCAACCAACCATACGCGGTTTTCTGTGCAGGAACTCGCGTGTATACGCGACTGTGTTTCAGTAAACCCGCGTATCCAAAGCCATCTTCTAAATTCAACCAGAACTGATCCTCTGTGAGAAAAATGCAGTTTTCAGCTTCTTTCTGAGGTATTTGAATGCTTCCTTGGACTACAGATAGATGGAACAGGGTAGTAGTTTCTTCAAAAGTCATCCAACGGTTGTAGCATAAGCACATTAGTAACCAAGCCTTTAGATTCTTTGCAGCATCAATACAATCTTTCCAAGAAAGTTTAACATATCAAAACAACAACTTCCCATAAGTGTCAAGCAATCATTCATGTGGTCCACCACCATCCTACATCACCATGACCATGAAGTAACATATGTAGGCAAAAGATCTCAACCATAGTAACAAACTATGCATGATCTAATCTTATTTCTGAATCACACGACACCCAACTCATCCATGTGTGAGTACAAAAGATACTTATTAGCAACCAGGGCTCAAAATCTCATCATAATGAGCCATGTACCAAGTCATCTTCATTTGAGCATGAGTATCACAAAAACCAGAGAATAAGCAATCATATTGCCAACAATGCAATCATTAGTATTCAACCTGCTGCTCCCCCTAAACCAGTGCTCTTCCTTAACTTGTGCAATCTGAAACACCTTCAACAGCAAACAATCTTTGCATGATCTGTCCTTCTCTCTGAATTATAAGATTTCAACGAATACTCTTCATCAACAAGCAAACATGACTCAACCATAACCTTCAACATAGGAAACCAAGTATCATGTCATTATAATCATGAATGTAACCAGAATAATGCTAACAGTGCAATCATCAGCAGTCAGACTGATGCTCCCCCTGGACCTCTGCTTCAGATCTTCAGCTATCAGATAAATTTTCTTATCATCAATGCATACGCGACTGCGTCTTCTGGAACTCGCGTGTATACGCGACTTTAGTTAATGGAACCTGCGTGTGGAAAGTGAAGCATAGAAAATTTCCATCTTCCTTCATTTCTTCCAGAGCTTGTACCTCCTGTACCTGTCCTTTCCACATCAGATGCGCGGTCAGAAGTAAACATAACCAGTATAATCAAATCAACCATGAGAGTCATCATGCATTGCTCCTCTTGTGACGATACATTACTAGATCTCATAATGTATCTCACATCATTCCTGCAGTCAACAAGAAAAGTCGGCTTCAGAAGCGGATGACTGCAGTAGGGTCATAATTCCCTACGTTTCTGATCGGTCCTTCATCTTGAATTGAGTGTTTTCTTCAAGAAAATCATTGTTTTCTAGAGCATCAACAAAAACATCCTTTTCTTCTCTAGATTGTTTCTTATTCCATCCCTCCATCTTCTTCCCGATTTGTTTTCTATTTGTGTGCTGAAATTTCTCATATCTGTTCGACCTGCATTCCTTTCTTATATGTCCATACTTGTTACAAGAATAACATCTCATGTGTCCAGAAAAATAAGCATAAGAATCATAATGAGTATTTCTATTCTTCCTTCTTTTACAATCAGCTGCTTTGTGTCCATACTTGTTACATGAAAAACAATATCCCTTGAAGAAACCAGAGTACCTTTCTGTGTAGGAACTGTTTGTTTGAGGCTGAAATGATCTGCTCCTGCAATTTGCTGCAGCATGCCCATAGTTATGACATCTAAAGCATTCAACATTATTGAATGATTTCCTTTGAGAATTCATGACTGTTGGTTGACATTTTGTTTCTTTCAATACTTCAGGTTTTGCATTGTCTTCCTTTGAATCATTAGCATTCCCTTGTGAACTAGATTCTCCTTTGACCGTTTCATGAAAACCAAGACCAAGTTTGATAGAAGGAGATCTTTGATTACTCAGAATATTGTCCAAAATATTAGCACTATCTTGAAACCTCAAAAGTTTAACCTTTTCTTCTAATTTACCTTTGAGAATGTTTACCTCAACCTCCAAGGCTTGACATTGCTTTGTCATGCTTTCTTCTTTTCTTCTTCCATCTTCAACTTGATCCTTCAGATTTAGGATCTCTTCTTTCAGCCAATTTCCATTGTCTTCACATGTTTGCTGCAGCTCTTCATTCTTCTTGTTTGATGCTATGAGATCTTCTTTGAGGGAGACAATTTCTGCTTCAAGTCTTGCATTCTTCTTATTTGATTTATCCAAGTCTTCTTTGAGGGAATCGATTTCTGCTTCAAGTCCTTCCTTATCAAATGATGGTAGATGTTCCTCACTCTTCTTGCTTGATGCTTCAAGTTTTGCTTGTAGAGAGATGATTCCAGCTTCAAGACCTTCATTCTTCCTTTTTGATTTTTCCAGATCTGTTTTTAGAGAAACGTTTTCCGCTTCAAGTCCTTCATTCTTCTCATTTGATTCTTCAAGTTCTGCTTGCAGAGAGATGATTCCAGCTTGATATCCTTTACTTCGATTGTATACATCATCGAACATCCTTTTCAGTTTAAAGCACAAAGCTTTGGAGGCAGCGTCCTTCTCATTAAATATTCTTTGTTGATCTTTGATAACTTCTTTTAAATCCTCAACATCATTGCTTGCATAGATAAGATTACAAGGATCACAATAAGATTCATCTTTGTCAACTTCTGCTGTACCGGTTTTCTGAGACATCTCCTTACCTTGAGTATTTTGCTTCTTTGCCATGAGTACTTGTAGAGCTTGGTCAGAATCTTTTTCGGCTTCTTCTAGGTTGACAGCATATTCTTCACTATTGTTTGTACCACTAAGATCTTTCAAAGGATGATCCCAATTACTATCAGATTCATCTCCTTTGATTTCTGGTATCCATGTTCTCTGAAATATCTCCTTTCTTCGAATAGGCTTCTTCTTTTGCTTCTTTCCCATTGCGACGGATCTCCTTCAAGCGATCAAGCTTCTGCAGAAGGACCATGCTCCGATACCAATTGTTGGGAAAAATACTGAGAGGGGGGGGTGAATCAGTATTTACTGCATATTCAAAACTTTCACTTTTTCTGCTTCTAAAACGCATACACTACTTTCCTGAACCAGACTTGCGTATATACGCGGATACCCTTTACGAAACTAGCGTATACACAGATATCTATATATGTCATTAATTCATCACTCAAATCATTCCTTCATTTATTCATCAGATATTCAATAAGCAGTAAAAATGTGCAGTAAGAACAGAATAAATCATGACACAAAGCATCACACATGAACACCAGGATTTTTAGGTGGAAACCCAAGTCGGGAGAAAACCACCGCTGCAGTTGCTCAGCCTTCAATATTTTATTATAGAGAAGACATGTTACAACATATGTGCTGGCGCAGACTTGACCAGCACGCAGGCACCCACCTGCGCTCGTTTACCAGCCTCTCCTGGAAGGGAGCTCCAACCCCCTGACTCGTTTACCAGCCTCTCCTGGAAGGGAGCTACGACCCCACGATCTCGTTTACCAGCCTCTCCTGGAAGGGAGCTACAACCCCCTGACTGAAGGCTACAACCTTCAGCACCACCTTGGACCACGTTTCATCAATTTTCACACTGGATCCAACCACTTCAATAGAACACAACTTGCAGACCGCAATTCATCATATTTCCGGACGGAACCCTTTCCATATTTTTAAGCACGAACATACATCATCAACAGATACATATCAACACAGATCAGATAGCAGAAACACAGCAGAACAGATCAGATATTTCATACCCCTTGCTTCAGCAAGCCCTAGTTTGCATACGCGCTTTCCCTTCACTGATGTCGCGTGTATACGCGCTTCCGTCCATACAAACCAGCGTATACCTCAGTGTATATTTTATTGCGCATACGCGCTTTCTCTTCGGCGAATCTGCGTATATACGCGCTTCCTCCGCGGCGAAGTAGCGTATAGATCTTTAAACATTACAGAGCAGCATACTTCATCAGATCAGACATTCACCTCAGATTCAACCCTTTTCTTCAGACAGATGTTCGCCTAGATGTTCGCCTCATCACAGATCTAAGCCTTCCATAATCAGATCTCGCAAATACAAGAGCAATTCGGATCTAGATCTCCTTCTTCATCATTGGTGCATCATACATTCAGATTTATCATTCAAGTGTAACCCTTTCCATTCAGATATACTTCAGAGAGAAGTATTCATTCAAGCTCAGACATCTTGCACCCACACTCATGATTTGCACAATGAATTTCTTCTCCTTATATATGTTTATCCTTTGTCAATACCATGAGCCCCTTTTTCAATACCACGGGCACCAATACCATGAGCCTTCAATACCATGGGCGCCTTCTTCAATACCATGAGCCAAACCAATACCATGATCCTTCAATACCACGGGCCCCTAGATTTGCACTTTTTGAGCGCTTTAGCCCATACGCGACTTGGCACGTTCTTTTCCGTGTGCATACGCGATTTCCCCTAGGCCAATCCGCGTATACCAAGAGACATACTCTTTTTCATCATACTTTGAGTACATTCTGAATTCCTTTCTTCATTTCCTTTTGTTCACACTATAGATACATCAGATTTCCTTCATCAAGGACATATGCTATCAAGCACAACTTCATCAAGTAAGTTGTCATCATCTTCATCAAGTGGGTTGCCTTTCAAGGACAACACTCAGCATCATATTGTTAACAAACATCATATCACATCAGATTTACATCATTTACCAAGTCCATCAAATTAACTTCATCAGGTGGATTGCCATCAAGGACAACATATGTCAACAGTCGCATGTCTTTATCTTCATTCAGTGGGTTGCCATCAAGGACAACATCCTGCATCATATTTCCAACACTTGCATAGATAGTGCCAAAACTCTTGAAATAAAAAAATGTATCTTTGGTTTATAATTAATGTACATATTGAGATTGATTTCCATACTCATATTAGCGCACCAAAATTTTGGCGTCATTTCTAGGGAGAGTGTTAAAAGTGATTTTTTTTTTGAATTTTATTTCCACAAAAGACTTGGGTATTGAAAACGAGAGGTAAGAACCTGCATAGCAGCAAGAAAAATGCTTTCTCAAGAGCACGCTTTTGAGCAGATGCATAAAGGTCAAATAGAAATAGATGTTTCTATGAATGAATAGAAAGAAAAAAGTAGAAATAGATATGAACCCACCACCCAAATCAACCAAGCCCAAGGGATCGGTGACCCTTGGAAGACCAACCTTTATAGACAACATCATAAGAAAATCAGAATCTCAAGCATTAGTAGGACCCCAGACCATATCTGGAAAAATCCGTAGTGTAATCCCTCAAGAATCAGGATCACCATCCACAACTCAGACCGAGATCCATAGCTAAACCAAATGGTATGAGCAAAGCTTTCGGGTTACAGAAAATTTTGATTATAACCCTTCACTAGAGGGAAATCCATGCAATATGTACAAAGGAGACAAAGAAACTAGTGGTGTTGTGGGAACAAATATATAGTCATCAGAACCTAGATATCCTGAGATATCGGTTCAAGAAAATATAATTGATATCCTAGATCAAGGTAGTGTTGTAAGACCCCTTACAAATTTGAAGTTAGTCCTGTCCAAATCAACTTTCCAGACCAAGAGATTCCTGAAGATTATCAACACATATTTGACCAGATGATGCAAAATCAACCTTACGGAAAACCATGGACATTGGAGTATCCTATCGTCGACCTAGTTGCTAATGCCCCCATGAAATCCATTCCTTTGTATAACATCCCTACTTTCCATAGTTTAACCTCAGAATAATCATATTACTTCTTGTTTGAATTTGAAGTTTTATGTACGGGAAATTATTATACCACTGATCCCCACAAACTAAAATTGTTTCCCTCTACATTAAAGGGAGCAAATTTTTGATGGTTTATGGGGCTTGGTCGAGGAACTATTAACTCTTGGGATAAAATGAGAAATTTTTTCTCACTGAATATAAATATTATTGCAGGACTAGAGATTTGAAAGACGAAATTTTTAATATGACCAAAAAATATAATGAAACTCTAGAGGACTATGTTGAACAGTTTCGATACAATTTACAAAGGTATCCTTGTCTTGCATTATCTAAAGATGTTTTAAAAGTAAATATGATAAAAGGGATGAAGGATGAATGGATTGAAACGTTAAATTTAATGGGAAGAGGAGATAATTATCAAGAAAATTATGATGAAATTATTCAACTTTGTATCAGTTACTCTCGATGAATTACGTGCATCAAGCCAACTGGAAAAGATACTATTGCCATAAATAATATAGCTTCTGGTGGTAGCGTAAGTCGGACGGAAATCAGCAATCTCTTAGAGGATTTCAAAACTAATATCTTGGGCACCCTCACAACATAGTTGGACATCCTACAAGCCAGACAGAAACAAGCCGTAACAAAACAAAATTTGTCCATCTTCTGCCCACGATACCCTAAGAAGTAAAGTGAGAGGGAGTGTCAGTTGGACATGGTCCACACCTGCACTATTTGTACTAAGGATCATGCCACAGACCAGTGCCCATCACTTCTAGTATTAAAATAAGTTTTTAAAGAGGCAGAAGAAGAGACAAAACTAGTATATTTAATGAACCAATGTCGACAGTGGGAAGCCAGACCCACAGGTATGTCACAAGACCCATCTCTGTTCTTTTCTTCTCCACCATTTAATCAACAACGAAATTCTGGAATAGCGTGGCAAGACCAATAACATTTATCTACTTGGCAGTCCCAACCATTTCTTATGTCGTTTTGGCCAAACCAACCCTCTCCATGTATTTGTTGGCCAAAATATCATTTTTCTATTCTTTTATGGAAAAACAATATGTACCCTTCCCAGTGGCCTGCCTCCACTCCACACAATCCAAATTGGTCTTCAAATTGGCAGCGACTGCTGGGGATAACCAATTCACCTATGGGGACGGGTCCTAAACCTCCCCTTAAATTACCAGCCCCATATCCATTGTAGCAAAATCCTCAACCTCTTATGCATCCTCAAATACTAGCTCAACCAAAACCAAATCCCAATAATAGACCAGTTCAACTGATACATATTGTTGAAAATTTAGACCGTAAGATAAAAAAAATGCAATGAAATGAACTTAAGATAAGATCAGGACACATTATTACCCCTGAGAAAAATAAAAACCAGCAACAATATGAGTTAGAAACACCAGTAGTAACTAAACCTTCGATTGTGATTAATACAAAAATAAAACAGGGAGAAGACAAATTCTAGTAGCAAGATCTTGAAAAAATTATAATCACTTCTCCTTCGTTCCTAAAATATTAGTAATACCCAAATCCATTGTTTATCCATACTTTTATCTCTTAAGGGAACTCAATAATTTATGTATTAAAATTCCTCTCCTCTAGGCTATCCAAGATATTCCTATTTATACTAAAAAGATTAAAGAACTAAGTGTGGAAAATACTACGAGGAAGCCAAAAGCCTCACCAACCATCCATGTCATAGGGACTTTATCTAATCTTATTTTAGGTAGGGAAACATTAGTAGATCAAACAAATCAAAAAGTTACATTTCAAATTTATGGCCGCTCTTTTCCGAGCACACTAGTCAACTTAGGGGTAACCATTAACATTTTAATGGCTGAAACATGTGAGGCACTTGATATCATAGCTCTCAAACCCACTACCTTGCTAGAACTTCCTGACCGTTCGATCGTTAAACTTGAGGGAACTTTACAGGACATTATTGTTTTTGTTGAATCATGGGAATACCTAATGGATTTTATAGTTATCAACCCGAGAAGTCGATTAGATGGACACCCTTTGATTTTGGGTCAACCTTAGTTAGAAACAGCCGATGCTTATATAGGTTTTCATGTGGGTAGCATGACCATTGAAAAAGGAAATGTTGTAAAAAATATTGTTTTATATCTCCCTGCTAAACCAAGTCTACTCATTATGAAAACTCACAAACATCCACCCACATACCTGGAAGAAAATATTTGTTCACCTCTTACAGTACCAGAAGTGCTTGAGTTCAGGAATCAGACTGAAGATCGTGTAATTAATTAATTATTAATTAGTCAACTACTGTGAATAATGTAAAATGTCAAATGTTGAAAGAGATTCTTGACAATGAAGCCCAAGAAGAATATTCGAAAGATGTCGATAATCAGCATATACCAACAACTATTGTTCATAACAACAGGCCTGTTGAGATTTAACCACACAAGATTTTGAACATTAATGATAATCTAGATAGTGACCAATGGAAAAATATTATTCATGTTCTACAAAAATATAAAGGGGCTTTTTCCTGGGACTATCCAGACATGAAGGGCATAGACCCTCAATTATGTACACACCACATATACAACAAAAAGGATGTCCGTCCTATTTTGCAACCTCAATGGAGATTAAATCCACATTTCAAGGATATCATAAAGGAATAATTGCAGAAGATTTTGGACGTGAATTTTATTTATCCTATTTCGGATAGTAAGTGCATCTCTCCACTAGTATTTTTTACCAAAAAGAATGGGAAGTGGTAGATCTATGTGGACTACATGTAATTGAACAAGGTTAGGTAGAAAGACCACTTCCCTCATCCATTTATTGACAAAGTTCTTGATACACTGGCATGAAAATGATTCTTTTATTTTCTTGATGGATTTAGTGGCTACAACCAGATCCAAATTTACCCTGAAGACCAAGACAAAATTACCTTTACCTTCCCATGGGGTATGTTTTCCTATAGTGTTACCGTTTGGTTTATGCAATGCCCCAGCTACATTTCAGAGGGCCATACTCAGTATTTTCTCTGATCTGATAAATGAGGGACTTGAAGTTTACATGGATGAATTCACACCCTATGGGAACGATTTTGACCAAGCACTACAGAATTTAGAGAAATTTCTGTAACCATGCATCGCTACCAAGCTGTGTTTAAGTAACGTGAAATGTTACATGATGATGACATAAGGTGTAATCCTAGGAAACTACATTTCTATAGCTGGAATACAAGTAGACATAGAAAAAGTACAGGTAATTCTCCTACTACCTACACCCTACACCCAAACTGAGGTACGTATATTCCTTGGATATGCAGGATACTATCACAGATTTATAGATAATTTCTCATGAATTTTTGTGCCTTTGTATGCTTTAACAGGAAATATTGAATTTAAATGGTTTGATAAATGTGACAATGATTTTACAGATTTGAATAAGTTAATGTTGACTATACCAGTGTTTCGTGGACCCAATTTGGAGATGCCTTTTCATACCTATTCAGATGTGCTAGACACAACAATAGGTGTTTTCCTAGGGCAAGAGGAAGAAAAAAATCCCTATGCTATTTATTATATCGGAAAAAATCTCACTTCTGCTGAACTCAATTATACAGTAATAGAAAAAGAATTTTTAGTTGTCATTCATGCCATAAACAAATTTAAACATTATATAATAGGCTACAAATTTTTTGTGTATACTTATCATTCTGCCATTAGATACTTAGCTAATAAACTGAATACTAATGGGCGGGTGACCCGTTGGTTGTTACTTTTGTAGGAGATTTATATTACCATTAAAGGTCGTCCAGGGCAGGAAAACCCAGTTGCAGATTTTCTGCCTCGAGTTCTGAAAATGAATGATCTGTTAGCAGTAGATGATTAGTTTCTAGATGAACATTTGTTTGTAATATTAGTTAATCCTCCATGGTATGTAAATGTATAAAACTATCTAGCTATAGGAAAACTACCAAAGCCTCTGAGAGCTAGAGAGAGGAAGTTTTTTGTCCAATGCAGCACCCGATTTTCTTGGATTGGTGGATACCTTTTTCACACGGGGTATAATATGAAAATATGTAGGTGCATCCGAGAATATGAGATTTACAACATCCTAAAGGCTTGCCATGACGAGCATTGTGGTGGACACTTTGCAGATCACAAGACCAAACATAAAATACTACAAATGGGCTATTATCAACCCACTATCTTTAAATATGCCAAGAATTATGTCCAGGCTTGTGATAGCTGCGAAAGGATGGGTTGTGATGGTTAATACGACGAAATGTCATTGTAGACATAATTGGTAATGAAACCTTTCGAACAGTGAGTGTTGGATTTTTTTTTCCCATTCATCCTGCCATCAAACCAACGCCTACATATTAGTTTCTACATACTATGTAACAAAGTGTGTAGAAATAATAGCCTTTCCAAGAGCTACGGAAGAAACTGTAATTAATTTCCTTTTTGAGTTATTTGTTTGGTGTGGTTTACCTAGGGAAGTGATCACACATGGAGTGCCACAGTTTGTAGGACATAAGATTACAACCACTCTATAGAATGGTCATATCACACATAGAGTCACTCCTCTGTATCACCCGCAGGCGAATGGGAAAGTTGAAAGCACCAACAAGGTCATTGAGGTGATTTTGACCAGAAAAATTTGAACACATTGGGAGGATTGAGCTACTAAAATGTCAGGGGTCTTGTGGGCCTATTGTAAATCTTGGTGAAGTACTACTCGTTATTCCCCGTATCAATTCGTATTTGGAAAAGAAACTATTTTCCCTATCGAATTTGAAATAGAGATATTGGAAGAGCCTAGGAAGTAGGACTAGACTTGATGAAAGCCCAAAGTAAATAACTTAAACAATTAAATGAATTGGATGAAGCACGGTTACTCACCCTACAATGCACAACAATTACTCAACAACAACGTGCTAAGTGGCATGATAGACTTATAAAAAAGAAGATGTTTTAGGAAGGAGACTGGGTGCTCCCCTATGATTCCATATTTCAAGACTTTCCAGGTAAATTATGGACAAGATGGTTTGGCCCATATGAAAATCAAGAAGTTCACAACAATGGCACTATAACTCTAACTAGCATCGATGGTTCTAGCCCTTCTTTCTAGGCCAATGGACAATGGGTACGTATTTATTGCAAGCCACTCAACAAAGAGTATTTTTTGCCAACAAGCATGTAATGATACCACTATGCAAATTTTAGTTGCAGGGAGTGATGACCAGACAGCTTTACTTTCATGAAAAATATTTCTTTCCAGTTGTAAATAATGTATATATATTCTTTATATAGCTAGTTTATAATTTTCCGTTTCTATTTTTTTAGAATAAGCATTGTTGTATAAATGCTCGGATTTTTTTTCTTTGAAATAGTTTCTTACATTCGAAACAACCACCATTTCACATCGATTGTTTACAAGCAGTTATTTTTCAGTTCTTGGGACAACTATTGTTCCCTTCCAATTTAACAATTATCATTTCTTTCATTTTTTTGGCTTCAGTATTTCACTGTTGTTGTTATTTTTCTAAATAATGAACATTTGTTGTTCAATAGACTGAACAGTTGTTGTTCAGTAAAATGAACATCTACTTTTTAGTTAAACGAACAAATTTTTTTCAGTAAAATGAATAGTTGCGGTTTCTTTTTATTTTCATTTTTTTTATTTGTGGTCAATAAGTATTTTTCCTTTTTGATGACTTTCGCATAACATTGTTGTTTACTTAAATGAACAATTGTTGTTTCAAAATCCACACAACTTCTGTTCAATTCTAAATTGAGCAACCATATTTTCTCTCACATGTTTTGCCATGTAAATGATCTTTTTGGCTGGAAATTTACAATGAATTTAAATAAAAAGCAGTTATATTAACAAAATTATGACTTTTAAACCTTTGATGTTTATCTTTATTCTGAAATTGACATGTTTCATCCAATTAATGACTTGTTGAATATCTCCTCTTTAGATATATCATAAATTGATTCACTATCTCAATAACATGTTGGTTTATCTTTCACACATTCAATTAATAATTCCATTTGGTATGATGATATAGGAACACAAGCATAAATTTCATTGGCATTATTTTACTTCTCACACCATCGCCAACTCGTAAGGAGTTAATGATCCTCCCTCCACTTATAATATGAATTTGAAAAATATAATATAATCTTTCTCAAAGAGGGTATGGGGTTTCATAACGAGCCAGCCTACCATGATCATAAGGAACTTAACAGGTGGCATTCCCATAATAGCCACCACAGTAGGGTAATGTCCTTCTAGACAATTCAACTGTCAGAAGGACAGGAGGTCTCATCATAAGACGACCTGATCATTTTTTCATACCCTGGTGAATGGAACTGTGATTATCTAGTTACCATGCCAGCACAATGATCTCTTTGTACAAAAGAACAAACCATCTAAATCCTAGATGGAGGAGCCTATCTCATTTTTGGGTTAAAAAGAAACTTTGTCGAGGCTATAGACACTTGTCAACAGTAGTGGCTCTGCGTGTGGTATTTTAGTTGTATTTTACATTGCCAATTATTCTATATCCTACTATTTCCTATTGACTCATTTCCAAGTACGAATTTACCATTTGAACGAAGTTTATATTTATATTTACCGATATGCATGGTAAACTATATTTTTAAGTGAATTATATCAATATTTTCTGATCAATTGATGCCAAAGGTCATTATCATTAACCACCTTGTCAACTTTCATCATACCTTTTCACCAAAGAAAAATTATTTCTCTTAATGATTATTTCTCTACTTCATTCCTTTTTTGGGTATTTTTCTAAACCATTTCTCTGATTTATAATTCGCATTGCTCTGATTATTTCTTGTCGTATTTCTACCACATTGACGAAACCACCTCTTCATTTTCTCTTTTCCCATGCTCTGGAAATTTGGACGCCATTTTCTAACTAGAGGGGAGAAGGTATACATTATGGGACAACATGCGAAAAAATTACCGAACTCCACCAAAATTCACTCATGCGAAAAACAGTATTATTGCCTTTATATAAAAATAACATTTCCTAATTGGAAAGCTTTGTATGTGGTATTTGTTGTTGTTCCAAACTGTGAAAACTACGAGAAAGTACATGAAAGGTGTGAATTAGGCTACAAAATCACAACAACCATGGGAGGAAACTATGTTTGTATTGAACCTACAATACTATGATTAACAGAGAAGGATCTCACAATTCTTGAGTGCAATGATTAGCTTCAATACTTGGTTAAATTACAGGGATTCCATAGTGAAATAGCACTTGAATTTCTGCAAAATATATAGAATGGATGCACAACTGAAAAAGGAAAAAGTATAATAGTTTTTGTAGCAGTCATAGCTGAAGTCTCTAGACTTCCATCAGAAGGCATAAAATGGACCGACAATCATGTTCAATTACATTAAGTAGTCACAGTATTTAAGGATGCAGAGGAATAACTGATACACAAAGGCAAAGGAATTCATCCCGCATCTTTAAGGGAACCATGGTGAGAACTAGCGACCACCGTTCAGAGATACATCACTTGTGATTGTTGTCAATATGTGGTAAAATATCAACAATAGCAATAGTTAGACAGAAAATCACAGTTAACCTGTCGTTCTTTTTAAATTCTTTATTGCATGATATGTATATTCGAGTTAAAAAATATAAAAATACACATTCTAGCATCAGCCACCTTGGCCTGATTAAGCTCATTATTATTCATGAAATAGCCTAGAAAAAATTTACTTGGGATAATTTTGTAAACCCTACTTTACTTATATTATAAGAAAACCCAGATGCACAAGTAGGGGTAGATGATAGGAATATTGTTGACTCGGATACTGAACAATAGACTGTAGAGGTAAAAATTTCAAAGATGGGAGGAAAACGGAGGACTTATCCCTTAGCCTATGGCCCATCAAAATGAAGATTTTCTGCAAGGCTAAGCTCATGAAAGTATACCACGAATCTTATAGATGAAGCAGAGCAATCTCATACCCCCCATGTAAGCCCTCAAAATTTTTTTCCAAAAGATTATGAGGAGGAGGTGGCCCAAGTATTAGAAAATTCTGGAACACTCTATGAAGGAGGAAGTAAACCTCGACACTCTAAAGGTTAAGATTATACCCTTATTTAGTCTACCTCTACTGGTAGTTCTGGCCACATAGAAATTTTACCATCTATAGAAGAAATGGAATATTTGCAGGAACAAGGGGAACCAATTCCCTCTATAGATGAATATCCTGAGAAAGAAATTCATGCAGAAAGAGATTCTGAATCACAAAATTAATATAGAGATACTATTCCATTGGAACATGACCCTAACATTGGCACGACCTCTCTTTTACCCGAAATAGACACAGTTGTTCCTTCTCCAATCAAAAACCCCATAAAGAAGGAGAAGAAAACAAACAGTTCTAGCATGAAAACTTTCAGTAAAAAGAACAGGAAGTTGAAGAAAATGATTAAACTATTAATAAAATGGTTGAAGGAAGAGGACAAGGCCCGAAAGCATAAAATGGAATTAGAAACCATTGGAACCCAAACAGAGAAATGTTCCACTAAGGATATTGGAACTCAAACCAAAAATATTTTTGTTTGTTCAATGGAGACTCAAACAAAAATTTCTGTGAATTTTATGAATGTTGATGCTCAAAATGATTTTGTATAAAATGCTTAGATAAATTGTTGTATTCCTCAAGAAAAAAATGATACTATGGAAATCATCAATCAAAGTGATTTCGTGACAAATTTTGATAATGTAGCTCATAAAGAAGAAAAGCCTCATTTTGTTTCTCTGGTAAGGGAAGTTGTTATCCTGAAATTGCAAAATGAACTAACAAAGACCAAACATGTTTTGGATCAACACAAAAAAGAAGTGGTACATTTACAAACACATGAGGAATTATTGAATAAATTTGATATATATACTGCAACAAAGGATGAAAATTTTTCCTGTCTCAGAAATGAGTAGGAGAAAGTGAAAAAAGTGTAGAGCCAGCTTCAAAAAGTCATGGAGAAAATTGAAACCATTTGTTCTATTTATTATAATTTTTTGTCTTTTCAATCACCAACCACCAATTATGCATTATTTTTACTAGAGAGATACTTGTTACTGAAGATTAATGTTGTATGGGCTGGTAAACCAACTGAATTCAAGACTACTTCATAATTTATTCAATGCTTTCGGGAACATGATGAGAAGGTAAAACGCCTTCTCTGAGAGTTATACCTGCATATTTTTTTCTTGGAAGATGAAAGGGATGTTAATCCTATCCCCTTCATTGGGGATGTTCAATTTAAAACCTTCCTTTATTTTTCTTATAGCTCTCTTAAATAGGCCAAGGCCTATAATAATTTCCAAATAAGGAAGCATGATCTAGATTTATGGGTTCGAGGACAACCTAATAAACCTTTACACCTTTTCATTCAACATAAAAGGTTCATGGAAAAACAAGGAGTTGTGGCGACATTGGGACCTCTCCACAAGATGTTGTATAGTTTGGAAGAGAATATTTCTAGATATTATGAAAGAGGCCTTGTTGGCATTAAAACAGAGGTGGAAAGATTCTACTAACGTTAAAAATCAGGAGCCGTTTGGTTACAGAAATTTGAAGGCTGCTGCTGCTTGTCTAAATTTTTATAGCAATATCATTCTATGCATCGGCCCTACCTGGATAGGATGCCATTAAATGTGTCCCATCTTCTGGTATCCCTATGAAGGATATTATTTTGATTATGATTTACCAGAATCTCATGAGAGTCGTGCTTTTTCAATTCTTAAATAGAAGAATGATGTTAGGCTATATCAGGAAGAAGTTTATCTTGTCTACTCTCTGACATAATTACACCTCAACTATCTTATTGCATGAGGACATGAAAAAAGGTAATAAGGGGAGTATGTTGAGCCACATAAAAGGTATGTTTTTATCCTCATATTAGCTTGGTTAATCATTTACTTTTATGTATTTATCTTCTTTTTCAAAATAATCTAGAATAACATATTGTGAGAGTCTAATAAAATCAATTTTCAACAAATTGTATGGTTTTAGCATAAAAACTAATTTTTTCTCGCCTTTATGTGAAAAAATAAGAATTGGACAATTGATATTCAATCGTTGGAACAACAACATCCAATGAAAGAAAGAAGACCACTTCTCGATCACACGGGCTAGCGAAAGAAAAGGAGAATCAAGCTAATTTTATAATGGAAATATGATTATTAGTTGTGAAACCCTTAGGATCTCCTCATCATGAGGATTCAATCTCATCTATTAGTTTCCCATTAGGTTATATAATGCTGATAGGTGAAGAAGAAGAAGAATTTAATTTCTAAGCTTTAACTCTCATTTTGACATTATTGTATTTATATTGAAGACCAAATATTTTCACTATAGTTATGTTTTATCTTTACTACTGTGATTAATGAGAAAAATAGTTCTTTCTTCATAATCATCTTTTGAGCATTTTGAGTAGTAACTTCTGGAGGCTTTGGGCTTGGTTGCTTAGAGATTTGTTGCTTCTTTTGTGCCATAATTATTTCCTTCATTTCTGCAATTATTAATTATTGTATCTTGTATAATTGAGTTATTTTGACTGATATGTGATGTTACAATTAATTTTCATATTTTACCTTTACCCTTTGTGATAAATCTTAGGTGTTTTTACTTTTACATTTGCATATTATTCATTAATGAATTGTTCATATGACACCAAGCATTACATTTAATTGTTGTTCTTTCTAACTGATTCCATTATAGATATCAAGTGATTAATTATTTTCATTCTCAATTAAACGCCTGAATATTTGAGTGTTGTTCATTTACTATAGTTCCTATTTTCATTATATAAATTGTTATTAATATCAAATATTATTTCTTTAAGTGTGATTCCCTCAATACATGCATTTTGATTCAGTTTCTTTACAAAATCAGTTGTGATAGATCAAGATTTATGGTTTGGAAATGCTTTAATATTTGTGTTTCGAATTATTTTGGATTGAACTTCGAGAATTAGGGATTTCTTATTGCAATGATTTAGAATCATTTTATTATGAATACCCTCTGACCTCACTTGAATAGACAATGCCAGCAGTCTTGAAATAAATAGAGATGCATCCTTGGTCGATAATTAATATAGGTATTGGGATTAATTTTCATAGTCATCTTAGTGCACCAACAAATGGATTGTGAATTTTTAATTGATGAATTTGGAAATGTTTTTGGGTCAATATATTTTGTGATTCCATTTCATAAACATATCATATTTATTAGATTTACTAATGGAGAGAGGCATATTATTCCCTTAGTTACCTTGCTATATGTAGGTTAATACTCATACACCTATATGTGATTTTTGTAATAGGAGCATGATACTTTTGTGGTTATGATATCAAGAGTCAATAAGTGGAGCTTATTTAAAATACTCTAGGAAATCAAATAAGTTGATATAGCTTAATCTTCACACATGGAATTAGGGTGGAATTTATTTCGAGTCTTACTAAGAGCTCCTATGTACGTATGAAAAGAGCACATGATATAATCTTCTAAGTAAATGTGTTTTGGAATTTATTTTAAGGGAAATTTATCCTTGACTTCTTATGTGATATTATTATATTAAAATAGATGAAGGAACATGATTACATGATAACTAAGTTAGTAATGCTACACGAAAAAAAACAAATTGAGTATTAGTGATTAATGTGACCTATACTTCTCTTACTATTGATGGATGGTAAGGTGGGACCTTACAATTGTGTCATTTCTAGTATTTTTCATATTTTATATGAATGGAACTTCCAATGCACATATTTTCTACAAGAAATACAGTGTTTCAATTACACTTGAAAATTCATTTGAGTCATCCATTATTTACCCATTAGCAGACCTCCATCTACTATTGCAAAACACATTAGGGATTTTGGCATTAGTGTAGGTTTTATTGCACTTTGACGCAAGTGTTCAATATTGCGTCTAGTGCTAAGCATGTAGTTTATATATAAAATGTTCTTGTGTTGGTGAAGAGGGTGTATAACTTTCCTCCCATAATTTTTTGAAGTTTTGGACATATCAACGACCTTTTCACTTGGTCAAATACATGATCCTTTGAGAAAAATTCCTTACCTAAGAGTTGTTGGTCCCATTCAACTGAAAAATTCAATAAGGGAAACTACATCTTATTTGATTATGCAACATTACATTTATTTTCTAGCAAAATTTCTCTTCATTTAAGAAATATGAAATATGCCCAATCATTTACTTCCTTTTCTCTTCAAAATTATTTTCCCTCGGCTTAGTGTCAACCTTTGTATTAATCCCCTAAATATATTTATTGATAATTCCATTTTCATACCTATTTAATACTTATGATTGAAATATCTTTAGAAAAATTGGATTGAACACAAGATGAATTCTTGTGTATTGTGACAAAGCTAGGAAAAACTTACTATGTTGTATTTTGTTTAAAATGGTTGATGTCTACATTTGAGAGGTTTTAGCTTATGGTCGTTCTATTTGAACCACACTTTTTTATTTTAAATCTGTACCTTTTTCTATTCTTGGAATTTATATTTCAATTTTGTGTAGTTCATGTTTGGTTTCCAATCTCCAAAGGCCCTTCAACAATATATCATTCCAAAAGTAACCTTCTAAGCATGAAAACATGGTACTTTCCATCCTTTGAAGGTTGACCAAATGTATAGGTTTTGTTTTGAAGTGGACTATCTAGCATTAAAAGGCTTGCCAAAAATGGAATTTATACCCCCAAATCCTCCTCCGTGAGGATAATGTGGGATTTTTATCATTCATGTGACCTTCCAGCATGCCACACACCATGATTCTGAAGTATCTTTATGGTGAATGTTTGGGGCTTATGAGAATGATTTCTAAGGTTTCCAAAAAACAGAAATACCCCTAAAACAACCCCATCCTCTCTTTGATACATGAAGATGAATATTCAAACAAATGAAATTCCATCAAGAAAACAACTCCTATAGAGGTTGGCCCAAAATTAAAATTATTTTTGAATACCTTCCAAAGGTTGGCCTACTCATACATAAGTTATGACTCACTGAGAACAAATATCATGGCATTCAAAACCTTACATATATATATATATATATATATATATATATATATATATATATATATATATCCTCATAAACCTCATATTCAAGTGAAACACAAATAATTTTATTATGTTATAGGTCCAATGAGTGAAAGGCTCACTGATGGTGTGTGTGTGTGAAAATTCATTTAATTTTAGATATATATTTATACTTGAACTTAGCGCAAATTTTCTCAGACCATTTTATTTAGAGTCATACCATAGTCTTGGGTAGTGTTATTTTCATTTTTTAAATCAACCTACTTCACTATTTGTTAAGATTCATCCTTTTGTTGTTACATATTTACCACAAGTTGGTATTTTTTAGTTATCTACAAACACATTTATACAACGTAAACAACTTCCAGTAATTATATAGTTATAAAAATGTATTTCTAATTCTCAAGACATAACACTAAGGCTTTTGTATGCATGCCCCACAATAATAGTACAAAACTAGTAGCCATCTAGTGCCCTATAGCTCATGGAAGATCTTCAAATGTTTCCTAGTTTCTGAAACTACCTAATATCTCCATCATCTCTGTGGAAAACAATGTTTTAGGGTGACATCTTGGTTATACACTTCAAAAAAAAACCTAATTATTCCCAATATAATAACATGTCTACCCATCACACTAGGTTACATGTTTTTTTAGGATCGTTACTTATATCAAGTGATGCTCCAGCCATGGGATTAATTATCTAAGTTAACCTCTTCTATATGAAATAAAATCCCCATAAGTGTCTGTCAAACCGTAGCCTTGTCTCTAATTTAGGAAAATTACCAAAGGCTATCATATTTATCATTAGAACTGGTAGAGGTTGATCATAGTAATAAAATTCCAAACATTTCATCAATCTCCTCTATCCACTGATTGTGGGACAATTTTGAGGGACAAATTTCTTATGGTACCCTCATGCAAACTAGGGGGTAACATATTTCTCCTATTGGGAACACATGTCCTTCTTGGGATCACTTGAGATCCCCAAACTTTCAAGATAAAGATTCCAAAGTAATGTCTATAATCCAAAGTAACCAATTCATCATCTTGAGACTACAATATCCATTTTCGTTTTGTTTTATCATTGTTGAAAATAGAGACACATTAATATATAAATGAAAATATTTGGGATACACATCACCTTTGGATTGATTGGTCCATTTTCAACAATTCTAATCTTATCACCAAAAATTTCGTTATATGTAACAACATATTGAGAATTTCCATTTCTTCCACAGAGAAAAGATATGGAAACCAATATTTCCGGGCCTCTATCAACAATTTCAGTGGACTGTTTCATTAAACATGATGTTCTCCTCATTAAATTTTCCAGTAAAATTTGTTTTCAAGCGATCTATGATATATGATAACTCTATAGGAAAACATTAATCTCATTCACCCTCTCCTTTTATCTTAGTATTTTCTATGAGAAAACCTTACTCGCACTTTCCAAAACAAGAAAATCCCCATCAATACTTCTACAATTTCCCTGATGCATATCATTTGAGGTCGATAAATTTGGATTTTCTTCATATTTTTCATACTTTTCATCAAATGGAGAGGTAACAATTTCATCATTACAAAATATAAAGGTATAATTAGGCCCTCATCAAAAGGATGCTATGGTATGCTCCCTTTAGAAATTGCTTCATTACCATCTTCATAAAAAACCATCTCATTCTCTACATTGGGGTTGGATTGACCACACATCACATTAGTTGTGTTGGCATTAAGTTCTAAGAAAAGAAAATGGCTCATACCTAAATTTGATCAATGTTCTTTAATGTGATTTGTATGCTCATATTCCTCATAGGTAGGACTTTATTCAAAACATACAAGATATGACACTCCTTTTCTTTGCAAAAATAATGAATCTGGATGAAGTTTGTATCCGAGCTACTATGTTATTATTTTTGTAGATTTTTAGTAGGCTAGTAGCCTCTTCAATGATGCCAACACTCCTAACTTTCTCAAATTTTCAGCTCAAAAATTTATTCATATCAATAGAAACATCTCCATAATTATCTTCATAAATTCCATCATCCTACAAAAAAACAAGGTGGCCCTCCTAGTGCAAGGATGCCAACAAGTGCTCGTCATGGTCATCAATTTTGTAAAATATTGGGTGATAATGTTTGAGGAAGCTTTCAACTATATTTTTGAGAGAATATATTCTCTTTAGGTTACAAGACTGTTTGAGCTAACCATTGTGCTATTATCCGAAAGAAAGAATAAATAATCTGATCATGACATCTTTGTGTATTTCTTCCAATTCTTAAATATACCTCATAAATGTAAAGACATGTGGAACATCATTAAAAGAGATCCCTCCAAACTCTTGAAGATCCTTTCCATAGTTATATGGTTCCTATTTAGGTGTGTCGGGATATTTTCAATATCCAAAGTTGGGAATCCTTCATCATTTATTATTTCTCTTCTTTTCCAATATATCAACTGTGTCATTGATGAGTGAGAAGGAGTGCAGAGAAGTTGTGTTATTGAATTTGCAGCGTTGATATTTTTTTTTATCAATTTTTATGATGTATTTTTTATGTTGGCAATGCTTGTATATCCTTGTGGTTATTAATTTTCATGCTGTTATCAATTTAAATTTTGTTATCAATTTAAATGTTTTATGTTGAGCATGTGACATTATGGTTCTGTTCTTATTATTTACTTCTCATTGTTATTTTCATATTCATTTGCAAGAATAAAACTAAATAAGTCTGCATAGCGTATTTCCACTCTCTTTTATCCATTAGTCCAATCCATCAAGGCACCTGTCCACATAGGTGATAGGAAAGTGTTTACCACTTTATCGCATCTTCCATCATTTCCTTATTTAGTATAATCACTTCATATATGCAACAAAAAATTTCAAATTTAAACTTCCTTGCGACATATTTAAATGAGAACTCAGTTCATTTGATTTACCATAGTGTTTTTTTGCATCCTAGCTTGATGATTTTAATTTCCTAAGTACAAACATCAGTGAATTATTTCATTAATCTAAGGTATAATTTATAAACAAAAACGTGTATATAAGAGTTAGACCCCCTATCAAAGCTTCCCCCAATGATGGAAAATGACCATCCCATTGTGAGATGAAACAACCAAGGTGACAACATGAGTAGATTTCCTAATGTTACAGTAAGTTTCTTTGTTGATTTTTTTACAAAACACTTGTTCAATTTCAAGTGATAATAGAGGTATATTTCATATCAGCACTAAAAAAATGACTTGGAGAGTTTTCATTTTGCTTATGGTCAATTTGTTAACTGTTATACAACTTTTATCCCATAAACAAAGGGAGTTTATAGGAAATTTTGTGAATTTTTTGTGTTATTTTGACATGTCTAATCACTCTAAAGTTTGTTATTACTGTTTTGAAGAGA
The DNA here is from genome assembly GCA_034641835.2 of Pinus albicaulis. Classification (NCBI taxonomy): domain Eukaryota; kingdom Viridiplantae; phylum Streptophyta; class Pinopsida; order Pinales; family Pinaceae; genus Pinus; species Pinus albicaulis. The sequence continues at coordinate 21,379 of JAXQQM020065804.1, read as the reverse complement.
AAAACTACAAATTTTGAAAATATTGTTGCATATTAGCAAATTTTATTACGAATTTGGGTTTCCAATCTCCCATGGGAATTCAAAGTTGAAGCCTTAAAGCATCTAGGGAGACTCCCCTCAAATTGATATCACTAATTCTGAAGTCATATGAATCTTCATCAATTAGAGGGACTTAGTTCCTAATAGTTATCGAGACAACTTTGGTTTTTTTATTTGAAATATGAAAGGTATTTCCAAGTGATAATATGTCGAAATTGATGAAATTGTGGAAATTGGAGTGCTTAATGTGGATTCCAACCCATTCATGTTAGTTGAACTATTTTCTCTAACTACATTTTTTTTTGTGGATGTTACCGCTACCTTTTCTAAATACTTTCTTCTTTGAGAATTCATTAGCATAGAATTGTTTCCTATAACACTTGCAAAAATAACTTGACTCTATTTCCTAGAATGAGAGAAAAGGTAAGATTCCCCATATTATCTTTTGAATATTTCTTCTTATTCCATCATTTCTTCATCTTCCTTATGAGAACATGGTCTCACACATTTTTTTATCTTTTGGAAGCAATTGATTCTTATCATGTTCCTTCTTGGGAAAGAAATTCTAATGTTTCTCATAAGTTGGGAGGGCAACCCAGATGGAAAAAATTTGAAGAAAGGCTTCCCAAAAATGGAAAAGACATTTAGTGCAATAAAAACTTTTATATTTATGCTAATGGAAAAGAGATGATCTCTAAACTTCAAAATATTCAAGGTGTAACTCTTCACAGTTACCCATTCACTTTCACGTTTGTGACAACTTATTCTTTAAAAACATCTTCTTAGAAATGTTGGCACTTGGCTAAAGAGAGTCAAAATTTCTAGGAATATGTTTTTGTACCATTTCAACTAGGCCCCTATGACCATTTACACTCCCTAAGACCTAACATGAAAATGTTAGCCATACCTTCAATGCCTTGGATCACAACTTGTTTTGAACAATAGTTGCACCGTAGATTTATTGACATCACCATTAAGAGTTTTTTGTCACATGGTTCCAGACTACTCCCTTGTCCTGCCAAAGGTTACTCTGATATGTTCTAAATCGTAGCACCATTTTTATTGGAATGGATTGTAACTAGTTGAACTAGCAAGTCTGACAATTTTTAGAGAAAATATAGTAAGACCATTTTGAGTGCCAAATAATTCCGATCAGTGGCTCTAAATCAAATAAGGTCAGTTCAGTGACAAATGAAGCTTTTTTCACTGAACCATATAGTTTTGAATGGCTTCCTACAATGTGACTAAGAAACCATGAAACTCCAAATACTTTTATGAAATTTATTAGTGGGACAACCCAATAGTCAACCCTAAGGCCCTACAAACGTTTTATAATTAATGGTAATATAGATTCTTCAAGAAATTACTTAATTTTTAACATTTAAAATCTACTACCATAGCCATCAAACCATCGTCCATTGTAGGAACACAAATCCCCAAGTGGCCTCTAAGGTAGGTGCAAAAGCTTTCACATTACATGATGAACCACATATTAATTATAAGAAAGGGCTTTATTATTCTTCACATAGCGTTCAAATCTCTTCAAACTCTAGATTTTTTCCATTGGAATACTATCACACCTGGAAATATTTTCCAAGTGAACATTGCAATTGAAGCAACATAACCTTCCAAAATAAATTAGTTGATAACTTGATAAGCCTTATGATGATGCCAAAAATCCCCTTAAATGTCATGTTTTCAAAAACAAACCCCCTTCTCAATATATTTCCACCCGTGCATGTCAACTTGAGACACACTTCACCCATGGATGTAATTGAGTTGAATCACTTACAGTTAAATTGGGAATTGCAAAGTAGGCCCTAGATATACTTTGAAAATTGTTACAACCCAAAGGTTAACCCTTTATAACTAATTTAAATGCCTAAATGTATATATATTATCTTTGTATCACTCATATAATTTTTTTCTGAGGTATAATCTAGAGCCCGTATAGGATAAGGCTATAGAACCATAGAGAAATTACTCTTCTCGCACAATAGGTCTCAATTTGTACCTTTCTCTAGTATTGATGTGAGTTTAGATCACTAGTCTCACACTATTATTGAAAATAATTTGTATGATCCTCTATTCCCTCCTAAATTGAAATGTTCTAATACAAAAGAGAGAAGTATACAACCTTCTAATCCTTACAAATATTTACAAGTGCAACATGTGAAAGATTTATTACCTCCTTCAATGAATGGAATGAAACTTGTCCCTCATTTTTTTCATTAGTTTGTCATGAATGTGACACAATTCTAGGCCTGTTATCCAATGTGATAATTTTGGAACCTTTTCCACTTAATCTAGACTACAATTTACATAATAAAAAGGTAGAAACTTTCATGGATTGTCTAGAAATGAAAATGCAGAAGCTATCACACTGAGTAGAGTAGACTATGGTGCTAGTATAAATGGAGTAATAATCCTACAAATTATAAAATCCATTTTTCTCACAACAATTGTATATTAAGGTGCAACCCAATATTTTCAGGACCTACAAGGTGATATTTGATAATGACATTAGATGAGGTTGGTCCTCTCACTTAAATTCATTACAAACTCAAGAAACTTTGGTCAATTCTTCAACAACCTAGCTAAGTCTGCAACAATCCTTCCATAATATTGTACGCACATTGCTTGGTATCCTTTTAGGTAAATTCATTTTCCAATTTCCTTAGTTCGATTCACTAAATGAATTCTAAGATATCCTCTTGTTTTGAGCCAGCTTTCTCCCCTCCAAGGGAATTTTAATTATGATTCATTCTATTGCAATATTTAAAAATTTAGTTGTGTTTTCTTCAAGTCACTTTATGCTATGTAACTTAATGAAGAAATTGGAAAAGGATCGAACTTCTAATGTTATATATAGGTTTAGTAATTGATATTACCTATGCACATTTGATCTGAGGGATGAATTTTGCTGCAAAAATGCTAAAAGAATTATCTGTTGGTACAACATTTTTATAGTTTTGAGTGTTTTTGTTGAGCATAAATTTTTATGTCCTTCCTATCTTTGATGATGATGCTAACCATGATGAAAAAAATAGGATGACCAATTCCATAGCAGATCCATTACATTTCCCTTTTGGAATAAAAGGAAAGAGAACACACTCCATGTGTTTTCAGGCGTAGGATTTCAATATGTCGACTGAGTAGATATATGGGGTAATTACCAAGGACCATTATTCAAGAGTATTGTGATAAAACAGAAACAATCCTTATCCCTGCCAGCTAAAATTAAAGGAAAAATGAGGATCTTGTTACAGTACCCTTGTGTAATTTAGTGATAATAATGTTGGTATTGCCTCTCCCCCTAAAGTTGCAGGTACCCATCCAAGGTTCATCCCAAAGAAAAATTTTGTTGTGATAGAGTTGCCAATAAAGATGCATGAATAATGGCAGGATTTTGGTTACACACAAGACCCATGAACCCAAAATTCATAAATCACTCTCAAAACTCGAATACTAAAATTAAAAATGCTAGTGTCTCTACTTTATCTTATAGGTTTGGTAATTTTATTAAAAGCAAGATAGGTCAACCCAGATCCTTAGAAACTACTATAGTTGTAGTTAACAAAAATTTTATTACTTACTCTTGAAAAGATCCTCTTATTGAGATTGGATTTAAAAACAGAGGCACAAGTAGAGAATCAAATATGATTTTGTATCATCCCCAACCCTACCTTTAATAATATAAGCTCCACTGAAGCTATAATACTAATTCCTTTTCCATGGATAAGTCCCCGCCAGATGAGTCTAAGCTAATATATATAAGAATTTTGGAATGAATGAACTAACCAATCAGAGTCATCTATTGCAATATCATAGGAATGGAAGATAGTTCATTACGTATACCTATCATACACTATAGATCCCACCCATATGGTGCAAAATCTAAAATGCCTTATGAACAAAGGTAATATAATGTATTGTCTTCACTCTATTTGATGACTCACTTAGTTCTGATCGAGTTAGTTAGGGGTGCCTTCCGAGACCTGTGGCGACGAAGTATGTAGGGGCTGCATGATTTATAGTTTTTACATTTATTATGCTATTATTTTTTATATCAATAATTATAAATGAAATTATAAGGATTACTATAACTACAAAATTATTTAAAGGGTGCTAACTCAAAGGAAGAGCACTTGTCTTATAAGCAAGATATTGATGGCTTGATTCCACTATACCCTAACATGAATTAATCAATGATATTGTAGTTTATTTAATTAAATATTTGTTATATTCATATATTTCAATAGTAAAATATTTTTCTAAATTGATTGTGTTATATGTTTCTATAGAGACAAAAGTGATATTGTATTGTATTTAAATATAATTTTGTATTGTCTCTAGAGAGACGATAGCTAGAAAATTGTCTATCTACAAATAATATGTTTTTAATCTCATCCATCATCTTTGAGGAGAAAAAAAAAAAAAAAAATGCCTCCTAAAAGATAATATTTTTTGTGTTATATATTTTGTTTATAGATACAATTTTTTAAGACAATAATTTGAAACACTCGCTTAAAGGCAATATTTAAGACAATACACATATTTTTTTTTTGTCTCAAGTTAAAACAAATTAACCCAAAATGTCTCAAATATTATCTTAAACCCCCTTTGTATTTGTATATCATCATTCTTCTATATCCCACAAATGGTTAGTCCACCTGCAATCACAATAAATTTTATAAATTCATTGATTTGGATTGGAATATGGTATAACACTCAAAAGGAAAAAATTAAAATATACATATTGGTTTTAAAAGAACTTAAATTGAGTAACTATATATGGAAAAACCTTGTAATATTATTTATTTTATGTTTTATATTATTACCGTTGTGTTAGAATTTATGTTTAATCTAGAGAATTACAATTATGCTAAAAACAATTCTCTTAATTATAAGATGAGTATTTGTATAATATATCAATAGAGATGGAAATAGCATTATAGTATAACCATTATACTTTCTTAACCCTATATTACTATAATGTTAGTTTCATTAAAATATAGATATCTATTAATTAATAATTAATAATTTTTATAATCCATTTTAAATTTCAAAATACATTTATTTTTTAATTGAAAAAACAAGGATTCAAATAAGCCATAAACCCAATATAATAAATGCTAAATAGAAATTAATATATTAATACTATAGTGAAAATAAAATAATAATAATACTAATAATATATTATTAATAAACATAAATTAAATATAAACCGAAATTAATGTATTAAATATAAATAAATATATCATGAACATATTAACTAGATTTTATAAGGTTAGTTTTTGTTTTATTCGGTGTTATATTATAGTTTAATACATAAAGCTAAGAAAGTCAATATATAGAATTAAAAAAATATAAATGGTTATAATAAAGTTAAAAACATTCATGATAATAAATTAATAAAGTGGATACATTATAAATAATTTCAAAAATATATTTATAATTTTGATATTATTAATCACACTAATAATTAATAATTAATTTCATCCATTGGAGGAGTGGTGATATATTTCTCGTTGTTGAGTTCCTGCCGTTGCATAACTGGTTAATTCATGCTTCTCTTCGCAGGCACCTGCTATGCTTTTTTTGGCTCGGAAAGCTGCGCGTAACTTTCAAAGACGATTGTGGCCAAACAAAAATTAATTTTGCGACATGGGAGGAGGTATTTGTTTGCAACATGCCAAGTAACAAAAACCACTCTCAGTTTTGCAAAAACCCTCATGGGTAGTGATATATTGTTCCATATGTGAGGCCAATGTTTTGAGAAAAAGACACACTTTGACTCTCATATGTGCAACACCCTAGGCATTGCGTAAATGTTTGGGGCACTTTTTGAGGCAAAGGAGACCACCAATGGATTCCTAAGGACAAATTTATTCTAAAAAAAGCACTTTGTCAGATTTGATTTGATAATATCTTAATAATTTTTCATCTACACTGGCTACGAAGTCCATCTAAAGAATTATCTGAGAAAACAATTTGTGGACCACGGTCTTTAAAAGAAAATATATTGATCTGGTCCCTTTAGATGATTGGATTAGGACTCAAGTAAAATAAATAAAGAGAGCCTCTAACATTTGGAAAGCCTCCATTAAGGTTTTTACACTGATCGACCACGGATTGGCATTGAATATTGGTAATGGGATGCGATGCAAAATTGGACTGGAACCCTGGGTGGGTTGAAATGGAAATTATTCCTTAATATCCAATGGGCTCATGGAAATTCTTATTCAAAAAGGCCTCTGCACTCTCAATCAAATTGAACACCCAAGTAGAACCAACTGATGGATCCAAGCATGGAAATCAGCGGAGGAGATTGGTCTAAATCCTGAATGGGTCGGGGAATAGCAGGGCTACATTCAAGAACTAGAAAATACATGGGTTCCTTTATAAGACTCTCATGATAGTCTGGTTTAGGTACACTCAAAATCTAGTTCTTACTCTCCCAAGGCCGGATATGCCCATCTTGTGGCATCCACAAAGGTGAGGGATAAGGAATGGTGGTGCAAGACTTTATGGGGGATAGAATGTCCGGCCAAGTCTATCTTTTTTTCTAGAACATGCTTCGATAAAAAGTACCAACATGGGATACTCTTCCAAAATGATTTATCATAGGTCCAATATGGTGCTGTATTTGTAAAAAATAGGAGGAATCCATTGATCACCTTTTCATCACTTTCCCTTTCTCTAAGTAGCTGTGGATCTATACCTTGTCACTATGCAAGGTGGACTTATCATGGATGACTATTTCATGCAATATTGCATGGAATAAATGGTGGGAAAAATTAAAAGATCGAGATCACATATGTTTACCACTAATTATCTCTTGGGGGATATGGATTTCTAGGAATAAATGTATTTTTAAAGACTCTGCCTCCTCCCCTGCTCTGGTGGCTGGAGAATGCGCTACCACCTTCTCTATTTCTTTTTCACCTTCGGGGGTGAGCCACCCCAGACAAGTTTTGTGTGAGATTATTTCACCGGGAATTCCATGGGCCTATTTTGATGGTGCAGCTGCTCAGGGGCTCTGTGGGGCTGGCATGATAATTCAAAAAAGTTCAGATATCTCATTTGCAGCCTCTGTGGGACTCGGTCCGGGAACAAACAATTTTGTGGAGCTTCAAACTCTAAAACTTCTTCTATGTTGGCTTCTACAAAAAGAAATCTCAACAGTTTAGATATTTGGGATTCTTTGAATGTCATCAATTGGTTTAACAACTCTCAAAGATGTCAAAATTATTTACTTCTTCCCATTCTTAATGAGATTCTTTCACTAAAAACTCGCTTTACATGCATTTCTATTTTCCATATTTATAGGGAGTGAAATGAGCAGGTTGGCGGCCTATCTAAAGTCGCGCCAACCTATCTAAAGTCGCTCTTAGACAGGCTCAGGACTTTTGGCTGATTGAAGAGAAAGATGGTCTGGTGGTCTATGTGTTGGACAGCAGACCATATTTATGGGGATTCCCCATCTTTTTCATATGTTCTTTCAGACTATGTTATTTTTATTTTCTCTAGCATTGTTGTATCTTCTCGAGGGGTTGTATTATTTTGTTCTTAGATTCTATGACTTAAAAAATTTTAGTGGTGTTGCATATGTATTTCAAGCTTTTTCAAATATATATAAAGACCCGTTTTTTATTATTTTTATTTTTACCGGGCTTTGTAAGACTGGGAATCGGATGGTTGCTACCATCGTTGTTACTTCGGGTGTTTCTCCCAGTTGGGAGGCCCATTTTTGAGCCTTTTAGCACATGTTCAATGCTCATTACCATTTAAGCAAAGCTTCTGTCTTTTTGGTCCCTGAGTGTTTTTTCTATTTTCCAACAATTCCACACTCTGGTGTTGGAAGGCAGTTTCTCTTGCTCCTCGTTGGGGAGTTAAGAACTTATGGAATGCTAGACATATACGATGTAATTTTTTGTTAAATCTAATAAAAAGTTCAATTTTTTCTCGGGAAAAAAAGAAGAAGCTTTGATTTGCATATTTGACAGGTGAAAAGGGAAAAAAAACACCCTAAAAATTATGTTTTTTCCATTTTTTTAGCCTAGGCGCCGCGCACAGAGATGTCTTAGGAGATTGAAGTTTTGAGGGGTCAAATGACCTTCATTTTGGAACCTTAAGGCAGATATGGAAACTAGACTTGAAGGGCTTTCCAACAAGGCATCTTGGGCTTGATTTAGAAACCTAAAAGTTAGTCAAAATTAGCCTTGAACAGGGAGGGCGCACATGACAGAAAAATGGCGCATATAACCATTTGTTGATATTTTTGGTTTTTCACTGTAACATTTGACTTTACTTCAGAAATTCATGTTTCTACCTATGTAATTGATGATGGTAAATGAAATTATACTATGGATAAGTTACCTAGGGGTAGATTCATTAGGTAGAAGTTATCCTTAAGTCAAATGAATCAATTTGAATGTAATTAGGAAGGAGTCACTTGGACCATCCTACACTTTAGCTTTCAATTCGGGATTTTGTGGATCTCTTCCTCACCTCACTTGGACAATTTCCTAATATTTTTTATTTTTCACTATAACATTTAACTTTACTTCAGAAATTCATGTTTCTACCTATGTAATTGATGATGGTAATTTAAATTATGCCATGGATAAGTTACCTAGGGGTAGATTCATTAGTTAAAATTTATCCTTAATTCAAATGAATCAATTTGAATGTAATTAGGAAGGAGTCACTTGGACCATCCTACACTTTAGCTTTCAGTTCGGGATTTTATGGATCTCTTCCTCCCCTGATGGATTCAACTCCTTTGGATGAGTGAACATTGTTTTTTTGTCTTTTTAGTCCCTTACTTCACACTAAGGAAGGGTTGGAATCAATTTGGATGTTAATGTGTTGATCAAGGAACTATTGTACTCAGTTTTTGCTAGTAAATAAAGAAGAGTTGCAACTATTATTTGGGATACATGTGGTATGATGTTTATGATTATTTTTTCTCTAGTTTCATATTTTAGAATATGTTGTCTTCATCTTCATTAGATCTCTATTGTATGATTTATTTCAAGTTGATAGGTTTAACACATTCTTACTCATGCTCTGTTTAGGCAAAGATATCATAATTTGCCCATTTTCCTCTATTTAGGAATATTACGTCTCCCATGATATTCCTAACTTCTCATTAATATTTAAACCATCTCATCACAATCATCTTTAAAGTGTTAATTCTTATGCCCACCTTGCCCCATTGAATTTATGCAACCCTATCTCATTTTCCCTGTCCTAGCTCCCTTGACCTAATATCTTCATCCAGTGAAACCAAACCCAATCAAAATCCAAACCTTTTGAACTCATACCTAGCCTAAAATCATAATACCTTCAGCCTCCTAGGATTTTTTTTGTGGATAGAGCCCTCTCTAACTTGGTAGGGCTAGCGACCCAGCCAAAATTTTGGCTTGTGGTTACCTCCGTTGTGATTCCTTCCTCAGCTTTGGGAATCTGGCGGAGTGATAACACCAAGCATTAGCGAATGGATAGAAACCCTGAGAATCACCTATGGAGGAGAAAGGAGCATTCCCTTACTGACAATACAAAAATTGATCCCCAATTGTCAACCCTATAAAAGCAAGGTTCCGACCTTAAAAATAATTATATATTTGGCCTCCGAGAAAAGGATTAAAACCTTGGCCTTGAGCGGAGAAAGGAAATGAGCCTAAGAAAGAGTTTGAATGTGCAATAGAACCACTTCCGAAGGGGAAACTCTAAAAATAATCTAACCCACTAGCCATAGAATAAATGGGTGTAGAGACAACTACAGGGACAGTGAGAGGCACTGAATGAATTTCACTGGAAGGCATTGCAAAATAAAAGGGACCAGAATGGAAGGAAAAATCTTGGGTTCCCCCAGTCATAGATGGAATGGAGGCAGAGCCAAAATTTGTAGCACTAGCAATGATATTCAAAATAGAAATAGTACCTCCTCCCTCAACTGAAAGAGGATTATGCACACTAGAAGTGCTCAGATCAAAAACTATGTTCCCAGTTGTGGCCATCAAAAGAAAATAAGGAGAAATATAAGGGCTATGCAGTCTTTAAGATGGAGGCCTAACATACAAAACAACATTAAGAAAACTAGCAGGAAGAGGAGAGGAAAGAGTAACTAGAGGTTTAGGAATTTCTTCCACCTCAACTTCTTCTACCAGAAAAGGGACTCGAGTGATGAGTGGTGTACTCCTCTCCATATCACCACTATTATTAGGACCACCCACAAAAACAAAAACCCCAAGCGGAGGATCACTCTCCGATGTGTTTGCAACTACTAGATAAAAATCACCAGAATAATTTCCTCTGTGCCTTCTTGAAGAAGGCCCGACACTCATAGGAGAAAGCCAATGAAGCCTCCTCAATCAACGAACCGATCGGTCACCCACTTTTAATAATTATGATATTTTGTGATAGACTCAAAAAATATAAATATATGGAAATCTAGGAGCAAAGAGCACTCTCTACAAAATGTACCTAACATACAACAATCAAGTAGCCTTTAGGTATTTCCACTTCCGATTATTAGGACCAGACACCAAAATAGAATAAAGAAAACAAGAGGACCTTCTGAGAATAGTTTGGGGTAATTACACCCAGGCCTACTATCAAAGGTAATAGAAACAATTACGCTAATCGCCTAGGGAAATAATTTGCCAGTGCAAGTACCCAAGCTTCGCAAGGGCACCCTCCAGAAGTACTAATGAGAGTGGTACAACTTCTGCCTTAGGTACCATAAGTATTCCCCGTCGTAGTCACCTATGTGATACCTAGGAATAGAAACTATGGACACAAATTCGTATCGGTAGGCGAATGGAATGGTGTTAGGTTAAGATTGGGAAAATAGGAGAGGGGGTATCTCTCTTCTTTGCCTTCACTAGAACTCGTGCTTAACTCTCTCTAGAGGTAGAGTTTTCCCAGTCCACTTAACGAGGTTGTATTCCACTCATTAATCAACTTCTATTTTTGAAATTTTGAGTCAACTTGGAGAGTTAACCCTCCACTCCGTTATTCCATGGCCCTATGACCTAGACTAGTTTGTGTATATTAATGACAACTCAAAAAATTCTAGTTCGTTTTAATTAAGCACTTGATTTCAATGGTTGTTCTTCTTTATTCAAGGGTAAAAATGGAATGCAACTTCTGATATTTTGATGCAAAAGAGAAATCAATAGAAACCTACTACATGCTTATGAAAATTTTTCTTCAATGAAAGATATTTCTACTTCCATTCTAGGAAACAAATAAAAATCAACAAAAATTTTCTTTTCTTTTCAATATCACGCTCACACACTTCAAAAAATATCAAAATACTAAATATGCTTAATGGTGCAACTACACTAATGCAAAACTACCAATGACAAATGAAGATCCTAGGACTACTCACAAAGGGAAGAAAATGAGTTTTTCAATAAACTCGTCTAATCACTTTGACACAAAATCTGAGACAAGACTAAACAAGAACTTATTTGCACACAAATTCCAAAGAAAACTTGATAGAAAATATATAAGCCTATTACCTAACTTCTCTCAAAACCAAGCAATAAGACAAATATGACAAACTATGAAATTGCTCCAAAAAGGATGAAAACCATGACATGAAAAGAAAAAGAAAAAGAAATGGAAAACACAAATGTTGATGCAGCTGTAACTACAATTTAAACATATATTCTATGGACTCTGGGTTAGGACCCACATAAACTCCTTTTATACACAGCGGATTACAATTTCAGAGTTAAATAAAAATACATACGCGAAGTGATCACAGCAGATCACTTTATGAAGACCACACCCAGAACCCAATACCAAGGTCTACACGTGGGTTCCTTACATGGAGGGTCCCACAGTACTTTACGCCAATCACAATACATCGCAATCACCTACCTACAACTTTTAATATTTTGTGAATATTCTAAACACTAAATCTTGCGAAGTGCACTATTGCATAAAGCTGACACCTGGATGCTCCTTTTCGCATTGCATCCTTCTTCCTCCTTGCATCACATCGCAACAAAAACACTATACTGTGTGAATTCTTAACGTTAAACCTTAAAACCGTCAATGTTCACAAATTCACAATGATGACACATGTCCTTCCCACTTTGCATCAAAAAATGTTTCTTTTCCTTGCGATAGTCCTTAATGCCAGCACCTAAAATTTTTCGATGTGCGAAATCACTTTTAATCTCCACTATTGGCATCTGCAGGATCTGACGGTCCACACAACTCATTCTTCATACCATTTCACATCACAAACTATCCAACTTAACTTGTGAAATCTCTTAACACTTAAATATTTCAATTGTCGATGCGAAAATGTGCCCTGCCAACACGCATCCTCAACTGACCTTAACACCGTTCATCTATCATCTTCAAATCTATGATTTAATCGTAGCCATTCATTCACCTTCGCACGATTCTTCTTCGTCTCTTTTTCTTGCTCTAATCTTCGTCGTCAATTTTAAACCATCGACTTTACAATTCAATTGTCGTGGATTCCTCACTTACAATTATTCTAAGTGTACTATGTTTTGTAGTCAATTACTCCTCTTTCAACTATTTCCACTCTACAATACTACTTTCCCCACACTAATCCTCTTGATAATTCTTCAGAATCTTTCAACACTAACTCTCCTGAGCTTTAGGTCTGTAATCACGCAGATCTCTCCTGAGATTCTTCCTCATCTCATCATCTCTCGATCCCTGCCATAACTATGTGTACATGAAGTACACAGAAACTTTGTTTTCTCGCTCATTCTATATATTCATTAACAGAAAATAATATGCATATATAACAAAAAGGATACAACCAAAGTACCATACTTCAATTCGAAAAGGAAATAAAACTAACGAGTTAGAACAGAGAGCCCAATCAAAATCCAAAACACTTGTAATTAACCTATAAATGAAAGTACACAGGACCAAGCCCTGGGATGGATGGTTTTTACATTTATTCCTACTCTTTGTTCAACCCTCTTTCACACCTATATCCCTCTCGTTCTCTCTTTTTCTCTATGGATGGAAGAACCCCATAATGGTGGATTTGGTTTTGTTTTATGCCTTTCCCAAAATCCCCATATGGTTGAGAAACTATTATTCATTTTCAGAACAATTTATTCAACTAAATGCCTAAATAATCCTAATCTAACTATTCTTTTGACCTACAGATTAAAATGTCTATGTTAGCCCAAATTAACTTTAACCAAAATACTTTAAAACTAATGTCTTCAAATTATTAGGACTGCTAGTCCTCATCCCAAGCCACAACATGTGACCAACTTGTCACATTGTTGACTCTACCTTAATGCTCATGCATCAAATGTTCTTTGATCCTTTAACTTCTTAAGGAGACAGGAAAATTTCTTTGAGAAAAGCACAAACTACCAAAGGCTTCAAATCAAAAAATTGGGAAAACAAGGAACTACAAATTCCTTAAGCCAACCATGTCATTTTCATGAAGGGACAAAAAAAAGTGGAATGAAGTAACTAACTCAAGAAAATGATTTGAAATAGTAGCATAAAAACTCCAGCAAACATAAAACTTCAAGAAACCAAGAGGACAACTTCAAGGTTTTCCAAAAAAGCTTATCTCAAGAATCAAGAAAACCAAACAAGCCAACAAGCCAGAAACCAAAAAGTGAGGTAAAAACAAGGCCAGACATGAATCTATTGACACAAATTCACTATTATGAAATTTAAGAAAAACCAAGAACCTCAAAAAGAAGTCTTGGTGAAACAACCACAACAAAAACTTCACCAAGAAAGAAAACCCTAGGTTGACTAGGTTTTCAAGCAAGAAAGAAAGAAACTCATACACAACAAAGAAAAACACTATCCAAACATATGAGATGTTCTATAGGTGTGACCAAAAGCAAGTAGAAAGAAATTATAGGATCCCAAAAATTAATTTTTTATTTTTAACTAGCTATATGTGGGTAGGTTGTGTGCAACCTACGTGTATACGTGTTTGTATCATAGGAAACCCGCTTATACGTGGGTTTCTTTGGAGAAAAACATATGTATATGTGATTATGTGCACTAGAAGCAGCGTATAGAAAATAAAACAAGGAAAAATACAAAATACAAGATTGATCTAGAAGATCAAGGTTTTGTCCTAGATGGATATAGAACCAATAATATTAGGAAAGTGATCAGATCAGTCAAGGAACCTAGAATCCAGAGAAAACAACCCAAAAATGGAATTACACGGATGTAATCCCAGTGGATTCGCCAATTATGTTATAGGAAAAACTACCCTAAGGTTCGGATCGAGGGACATAACAGACCGGAAGGTATACAACAACAAGAAGCGATCAAATTAAAGGTCCTAATTCTTAAACTAGTAAACTAGGGAGATATGACCTTACCCATATGTCTTACGTTTGAGGTCATTCCCGCAAGGTGAAAATGCTCTGCTTCTCCACGTTCATCAATACTTGCAACTCACTCAAGAGCAAGAACATAGACTATTGTACAACATATATATCCTAAATGTTAGTATGTTACATCATATAAGTCCATAAAAGATAACATGAAACAAACATATATAAGATCATTATCATGTATAAGAAACATATAAAATCATGACATTAGGAATGAGACAGGCCTTCTTTTATTGATGTATGTAAAATAAATGTGGAGATATCACCTAAAATCATCCATGGCTCAAAGAGAAACCATCCTCTGGATCCGTCCAGCCCAAGCCTCAACAATATTCTTCCATAAAATGTGCACAAGGATGCCACATAAAGGAGGTGAACATCTCAAAGAAGGACAAAATGGTTTCCTAAACATGGGAAGTGCAAGAGGCATATGGATAATCAGACTTGATCTAGGCTATAACAGGTTATAGTATCAATTCATTTTTCTCTCCTCTCCTAGGCCTTCCCCATGAGGTGTATTTATACTTCCTCAAGCCAGTTTTTCAGTTGGGAAATAGATTTCCCACGGGCTGGTGTAAGTGGGCTTTAGGTAAATCTCATAAACCCCACCCAATTAATAGGGATATTATATATTTTTTAATATTTTAATTGTATATGTGGGTTAGATATGAGTGGAACCACTTCTGCACACGTGTAAGATAGGGAAAAGTCGTTTATGGAATTCAAAATAATGTTTTTTAGGAAAATGAAAAATTCTGAACAAAAAGGGTTGCTCAAGGCCAATACATATATCATCAAGTATATAAAGGTGATAAATTATTCTATAGCACTTGAGAAGACAATTTTATCCATTAGCATACATGAAAAGTCTATAGTGGATTGGAAAAACTTTAGGCAAGGGAAAGGATAAAGTGTGCAAAGCTACACTCAAGAATTTAGGAGAAGAGCACTATTATTGGGTGTAGATTTGAAATCTCATTAAAATTTGTTAAAATATATTGGAGGTTTGCATATTTACCTAAGACATAATATTCTCATGTTTAATCCTTCAATTATAGATGAAGTTTGTGTATAGGCCACACATCTAGAGGCAACAGGGAAACATGTTTTGGATGAGACAACTGAGAATACCTTTGAGTCTAGAGACAAAGGAAAGGGTAAGTTCAAGGGTAAATGTAAGAATAATTCATCCATAAATTTGGAGAAATATAAACTTACATGCAAAAATTGTTCCAAATATGGACATGATGAAGATCATTCCTAGAAACTTCATCTAGAAATGGGACCAAAGAAGTTGAAAAACAAGGAGAAGGAGAAGACATCTACAACAATACAACATGATTTAGGTTCTTATTCTGGAGATGAAACTAAGATCACAACGATGGGTTTGAAAGGTAAGGAAATTTCAAGTACCAGTTCTTCAATTTGTCTCAATAGTACTCAATATGATGAAACAAGAATTGAGTTTTTTCATGTTAGATTTATTTCAAAGCATACAAAGATTGACACCCTATTTGATAGTGGTTCACAAGAAAATCTTATTTCTAAATACTTAGTCAAGAATTTTAATTTATAAGCCATTTATCAGCCAACACCTTATCCTTTAGGTTAGATATGTAAGAATGAAAATTTTCAGGTGACGAGGAAGTGCATACTTAGATTTTCAATCACTGCAAAATTTCTTGATGAAGTTGCACTTGATGTAGTTCAGCTAGAAAGTTTTTGGTATTATTTTGGGAAGTCCATATATTTATAATATTAGATAAATCTTAAATCGCCATGAGAATAAGTATCACTTATGCAACAAATGGGTTTGAGTACATTCTTAGAGCACATAGTAAGAAGATGAATTTGTCTCTTATGCATGTTGGACAAATAAAGAGAATTGTGAATGTTAGTCAAAAAATTTATTTGCTAATGTTCAAGCATGGAGATGTTGTAATGAGGCCTTTCAAGGAGATGCATCAAATGAAAAATATGATTCCATTGAGATTTCTAATTTTGTGATAATATGTTTCAATATTATAAAATGTTTCCTCCTAAAAGATGTAAAAAGGATGAGGTAAAATTGCAACAACATACATCATTGTTGAACAGTGATGTGAATAAGATGCCAATGCAAGATAGTGCAAAGTTTAAAGAAAAAGTGCCAAATAAATTTGAAAAAGAGGGAATTTGGTTCAAAATTCCTCCTTGTGAGTTTCATATAGTGTTCTCTTCGAAATGGGATGCTTCATGGCGATGTCGAACACATTTGGTCAAGGGTCGAGCTAAGTGTAAGGCGAGACATGTTAAACATCGTCGAGTCGCCAGTGTTCAAGGTGAGAAGAATTTATAGTTGGTTAAGTTTCCTTTGATTGATGACTGAGGAAGGAATGTGTTTTCTCCTTGAAGGATAGATTTTTTATTCTGCAAATTCTAGGAAATTGTAGCAAGATGGTATCTACAACAGCAAGTCAAGGTCTCCAAAATCAAGGAAAAAGATCAGTTTTCATTAAATGCTTAAAATGTCACATTTAATAAATTTTTAGAGGATCGAGACTAGAAGGATGAGGGAGATGAACCCCCATCTATTTACTGATAGATAAAGAGATTTTGGGGATCCAAAATATTTCAATGCACAGGAATGATCTCGTGGATCAAATTTATGCTCAAAATTCAAAGTTGTCCGAATGGCATAGAACCTGAACGATTGCGTAGTCTTGTTGTTCTGAATCTGGCGAAACTCATTTTGTGAAAACTTGACTACACATGTTCCTACAATCATGATATTTTAGTTTGGGGAAACAACAATTATTTTTTATTTTTTTGGGTGCAAGGCTGCATAATCAACATTATGTACTACTAACCCTGACTGTACCTTCTGACTCAGCCTCTATGACAACTATGTGTCTGCCACTTGTCACAATCTTATAGGCATGAAAATGATCATTTTTTATTGGTTTGGATGTTTTTTGGATAGAGCAATGACTAGCTACCACATGGCCCAATCGAAGGTCGCAACATGGTTCCTCCCCATTGGCCAAAATATTTTTAAGGGTCAAATTGATATCAGCAGGGGGCAAACCCATGACCTCCCACCAGTAGGACCAGCGCCAAAACATTACACCACAACATTATTCTTATTATGCATAGTTAAAAAACACTATTTAAATGTTATTGGGAGTGCATTTGGGGGTGGGTCAGGGCTAACCCTAGCCCTAGTCACCACACCCACGGGAAATAAGGTGAAGGAGCAGGGGCTAGCTCTTAGCTCAACCCCCCATATATTATTAAAATATTTGATCTATAAAATTTATAGGAAAAATTAATTATCCCACAATTTGCACCAATGGTTGGCAAAATTGTCACTCTGATAGCGGAAAAATGGCCATATTTGTAAGAGAGTTAGGAAAATTGTCGAATTTGTAGAGCGGTTTGCAGAAAAAATTGGGAGGCTCATAAATTCTTCATATTTTTACCTTTTTGGAGCAAAAAGAGGCTATGCATGGTTTCTTGATAGTTCTGAATCCATTAGAGCTATTAGTATAGCCATTTGAGAATTTTAATTGGATGTAAACACCATTTATTTAGCATAATGAAAAATGCCCAACCATTAGAAGTTGGACTAGGAGATGTAGCCCATGATGGGTGAACTCCGTCATTATTTTTTGTGATGTGTTTACTGTTATGGTGGTATTATCTCTTATTTACTACAAAAACTAAAAATTGTATTCATGTTTATGTGTTTAAAAATTGGACATAAGGGGGTTAAAAACCCTAATTAATCACTTGAAAATTTTTCATAATCCTCAAGAAATTTCACATACAAATCACGAAGGGGGAGAAAGAGGGGTCCAACTCAAGGTTTGGCCACCTAGAGTGGTTTCTTAGCCTCTGAGTGTCCTATAGCCATATGGGATGTTGCGAGATGTCAAGGGGAATTATAGGTTGGTATCATATCTTCCAGGTTTGAACGTCACTTGGACTGGATGGACTAATGCATTATGTTATGCATGCATTTTGATGGTTAAAGTTGTCATGCATGAGGTCATTCAATGAATTTTGTGTCATCGAGATGTTGATTGTATGTTAGTATGTTGACCAAGATGTAGCAAGATATGCATATCATCAAAGTGAGGTTGTAGTACTGGACCTTGGTGAAAGAGAATATTGTCATAAGGGTTTGTATGTTGGGCATGTAGGTATCATGTTTAATTGTTGTTATAAGAATTATGGTTATGTGCATGTTTATCATTCTAATGATATTAAGGTCACATGCATGATATAGTTTAGTTGATCAGTCTAGTCATATGCACATAGTTATGAATGATAGTAACTTGTTGTTATATGAATTACAATCATACACATGATGATTATGGTCATTGAAGCTAGGATATTGATGTCATTATGTATTTTTCTAATCTGGATTGACATGTGTAGATGGTTAGGGTCATGACACTTAGGTATGAGTTTATATAGTTGTGATATGGTATCGTACTGATTTGGATTGACTTGTGAAAATATGATAGCCTCTGCTGAGATACATTGAGGTATGAGTTTTATTTTGTTGTATATTTGGTTTATCTAACATGGTGTGCTTACATGTTTTTTAAAAATTTGATTAATTGCACGATATGAGTGTGTGTCTATAATATTTCATGAAGGAATTATCTTTTTTTAATATGGTTGTACTAACACAATATTATTTCATACAAATTATATGCACTTGAGTGCAAACTGGGTGCTAGTTGTAGTAGTATTACTGATGATTGTGAGTTGATTATGACATGGTTGTTTGTCTTGGTAAAGGATGATTTGAAATTAATAGACATGATGTCTTGATATTTGGGACATGTGACTGAAATGTGCGAACAGTTTCAAGGAAGCATGCTTGGTATTAGCATGACAAGGTTAAAGTTGATTTCTTTATATAACTAATAGTTGGGTGATGTGATAGCACCTAATAAGACTCAGTTTTAGCAATTAAAGATGTATAAAAATTGGTTTCCAATTATGGTTGGATTCGTCAAGTAACTAGTGTCCCTTAAGAAATGATATGTATATGTGTTCAGCTACAGGTCAGTTTTTTTGGTACAACAAGGTAAGGTAACAGTTATAGTTTTCTATTATTTTATGCACTGAACATTATGTGTTTATGGTAGTATAATGTAGGGGATTGGATGGGAAAAGAGACTGCCATGAAATCATGAAGAAGGCTCAGGCTAAAATTTCCCTTGGAGGCATTGGGAACCCATTGGGTTGAGTCATGGTGTTTTTTGTTAGCTTTCTTCTTTTGGTGTTTGTGAATTTTTTGCACTTGGCATGTAGTTTTGCTTGTGCCTGGTGCATGGCTATGCCACTTTGTTTATGGTGTCGTATTGTTATTGGTTTTTCGTGGTTTTATTCTCCTTTCATCTTGTTCTTTCCTTTTATTTTTTGAGGGTCTTGGGAATTGGTTGGAGAGAGAGGAAGGCTAATGGAGCTTGGGAAGAGATTAATGAAACCCAATAGGTAATGTAAAGACTCGGATGAATCATGGTGCATGTATAAGGGTGTCTGAAGGAAATAATACAACAACTATTTTTATTGGTTGGGTCTATTGGGGTAAATGGATGGTAGCAAGACAGTCATGAGAAATGTAATAGGAAAGGCAAAGTGAATGGATTTGAGCTATTGGATGCTTTGGCTATGTTGGGAACTATTGTTTTCAATGTTTTGCATGTTGTGCATGAATAAAGGAAGTTCTCTTGACCTTGAAATTATGATATCCGATAATTTTGTTTTGATCATGATTATGTTGATTTCTATATTTATATACATGTATGTGTATATGTCATTTACTGACATGGTCGTCAGGGATCATGATTTCTTCATCGAAATTTTTATATGTATATATGTATGTATGTATGTCATTGTTTGACATGGTCGTGAGGGACCATGATTTGTTTATATATATATATATATATATATATATATATATATATCTGTATGTGTATGTGTATGTGTATGTGTATGTATATGTATATATCTGTGTGTTTGTGTATGTATGTATGTATGTCGTTGTTTGACAGGATCATAAGGGATCATGCTTGTGTAGAAAATCCACGTAGATTGAACTGATCTTGTAATACCTAAAACACAATACGTGAATCTACTCTACAAATTGTTGAAACCAATTATAATCACATAATCTAATGAACAATAAAGAGAAAGAATTTCAATCACACAACAAATATATTTATCTGGGGAAACCCTCAGCTAAAAACCTCGTTATCTATATATTTCATAATTCAATGTATATGAGAATAATACAATGCTTCTCTCATGCTTGAGAGCTCTCTGCACTATCTCTATCTGTCTCACTTCTTCTTAGGCTGACTCTGGCTAATACTTAGCTAATTTCCTATCCTTCCAAGTTGCTTCTTCCTTGCATAGTTATATGAGGAATTAGGCCCCTATTTAATAAGGAATTACTCGCAATAAACTCAACGAGGGCTCGTAAAAAGTAGGAGACACTCCAAATGCCTCTGATTTGATCTTCAACTCGAATTAACTTAACCAAATAAGTCTTCCTAACTTATTTAACTCCTACAAGTTTTTATGCGATGTGGAATTACAATTTACTTCTAATTTAATTTAGGGAAAATTAAATTAGAAGCCTCTTCTTGTTTCCATTTTCAATATTTCCTGTTGAAAATTTCAATAACTTGTGGAGGAATAGTTGCTTATGCAAGTGAATGGCATTAAGAGGTTCCTTGTTTATGAGGAATCAAATGGGAAGAGTAGCCCTAACATATTTACGAGGTCAGTATCATGTGGATATGAAATGATATTATTTGTTTATACTATGTCAATGTGTATGTTATTGACAAGCTATTTTGAGGGATACATCAATTGAATGAAAGAAATGCAATATACAACATGTTGGACAAGCATGTATAGTGAAAATATGCTAAAGG